>VWZK01002257.1:0-85788 GCA_013396935.1 Baryphthengus martii
TGTCATAACATCAGCCTCAGGGAAGCAAATCACCTTATGCAAATAGATAATACAACTTCAGCCAGACTGGTAAGGCAGAAAAAGGCCTTTTATAAAGAAAGACAGTAATTATCTTTCTTTTATTCAAAGCAGACTTTGTTAATCTGTTTGGCTGATTGTGCTCTGATGTTTTGTTTGCATTGGTTCCAGGTCTGACAGCTGTCAAACACATCTTTAGGGAGAAAGCTTTGTCATTATGCTCAGGTTTCATGATACTCGTGACTGGACAAGTTAAAGCAGCAACATTTGTCTTCCTCATTAAAAAAAAAAAAAAGAAAAAAGAAAAAAAATCACATGCACACACACACAAAAAAAAAAACAACAACAACCAAAAAAACAACCCAACAAAAGATAAGCACAAAGGGACATAAAATTAAGAGCCCATTGTCCCCAACATGTGCAAACTCATTTGTTTTTTTCATCATCTTTCAGTATTTTCATTAACCTCACTCAGACCAACAGGTTCAAACTCAGCTGAAGATGTTAAATAGTAGCTATAGATGTCTTTTTTTATTATTATTATTTTTTTTTTTTTGAGACAGAAAATATAACAGATCAGGAAGTAATCAGACCAACAGGTTCAAACGCAGCTGAAGATGTTAAATAGTAGCTATAGATGTCTTTTTTTATTATTATTATTTTTTTTTTTTTGAGACAGAAAATATAACAGATCAGGAAGTGCTTGACAAAGTAAAATAACCAAAAGCTGGAAAGAAACAGCTTTACTTTTGGCAAAGGAGGTAGCTCTTCAGCAACAATACTCAGCTGGCATCTCACAGAGCAGGGAGGAATCACCATGACTGGGAGATTTAACCATCTGTGGTCTAAAAGTCCTGTTTTAAATAAGCTTTGGAGCATCTATCTGACCTGAAGGGTAGATGTTCGTGAAGATAACGAAACTGTAGCGGTCCCTTTTTGTTGTTTTAAGAGCCTGTGAACTCAGACAAGCAGACACACGGGAGCTTAAAACTGAAATTAGGCTGTGAAAAGGGAGAGACGTATTAAAAGTCTGATTTAAAAGAAGAGGTAAATACAAAATGCTGAAATACTTCGAAGTAGTTACAGCACATTCTTTTTAGAGCGCTGAAAGCAAAAGAGGAGATTAAAAAAAACAAACAGAAAATGTTAGATTTTCTTAGATTTTACTAGCTTCACTTGGATATTGGCAGAAGTTCCATCCTTCAACTCTTGTTTTTGTGGGAAAAGCCAAGTTTACACAGATTCCACTCATGCCCTGCAGAAAGCCTAGAGGAGCTGCAGACAGTTTTAACCCAGCTTGGCAGAGGAGAGAATGCGCAGGAGAAATCTGCCGCAAAGTTTACCCGCCAAATCAAAGCATCCATCCTGACTCTGCCCACCTGAATGGGACAGGGAAGGGGGGAAGGACAAGAAGGGAGAGATGTGGCAGCGCTGGGTTGTGGCTCCTGCTCCCCAGCTGCCCAACTCTTGACAAAATCTCACTAAGCAGGATGACGGAATGAGGTTGGTGAGTCAGCTCTACACCGAATTTGAATCCCACCCCACTGCTTTCCTCCTACATTCTGCCTTTCAGATTCTTGTCCATCCCTGAAGGAGATCTGAGCGGAGTGTCCCCTTCTCTCCAAGCCATCCTCTATTAATTAACGATGTTCCTCTCTGAACTGCCATCTCTCCACTGACAGACACCAATCCCCAGAACAAATGGGATATGATGAAAGGAAACATCTCCCGCCCTGGAGACCAGTGATGATTCATCTCTACTGTGGCAGCTGTGGTGAGCACATGAAGCTCCCATTGATCTTGACACAGTAGAAGCATCCTAAGGCTTTGAACTACCAATGACCACAGCCAGGACACACGTCTTGGAGATAACAGGACACTCAGTGCATCACACAGAAGAGAGGAGGCTGCTGTTCCAGCTCTGGCTCTCCAGAGAGCAGCTGTGTTGTCCCTAAAAATCCTGCAAACCCCTCTTCTTTGAGTCTAAAAAAAACTGCTGAGAGTGGGAGGAATGAACTTCAGGATGCACCCCATCCCTACACGCTGCATCTCCTGCAGGAGTCTGGATAAATCAGAGCAGGGACTTACCAAACTCCATGCAAATGATGGCAACCAACAGAAGAGGCAGAAAGACCTTCATCTTGCACGGACCCTCGTCGCCTGGTCACCGGGCTGCCACCGCTCTTCACCGCCGGCTTTAATGGTCCACCTCCTGGTGGCTTCCCAAGTACCGATTGTGAACCTCGATCCAATTCTACTGGAAAAACGAGTCCGATTGAACTATAAACAAATTGAATGAGCTAAAAACACAGGCCCCACCTCCTGCCCTACCGTCATCTCTTTTCATGTTCCTTGGAGAAGAAAATGAGAGCTTGCATGGTGGACAATAGCCGAGATTAAGCCGCGGGCTTTGTTTCCAGGCATGACGTGTAAAGCCAGGAGTATTAAATAACCCCCTTGTCTATGCCTTCCCTTGTGGCTTGGTGGTATTTCTTCTTTGTAGTGGTTAGACAGACCAAGGTGGTTTCCACAAATCCTGGGAAAAAGGGATTGGTAGCTGTGAACAGCAAAGCATTGAAGCTCATGTACTTTTATAGAATCATAGAATCGTGAAATAATTTGGGTTGGAAGGGACCTTTAAAGGTCATCTAGTCCTACACCGAGCAGGGACATCTTCAACTCAAGCAGGTTGCTCAGAGGCCCATCCAACCTGGCCTGGAGTGGTTCCAGGGATGGAGCATCAACCATCTCTCTGGGAAACCTGGGCCAGCGTCTCATCACTCTCATCGTAAAATAATTTTTCCGTCTCTCTAGTCTAAATCTCCCTCTTTTAGTTTAAAACCATCATCCATTGTCACGTCACAACAGGCCCTCTGTATTTTTACTCTCAAGAGGGGCCAAAGTTTATCACCAGGAGGAGAAGTGGAAAGCTAAGCTGACCTACAATCCATTATTAAAACCAGCATGGTTTGGGTTTTGGTACTGTAATACCTCTCCCCAGGTGGGGATCAGGGTTCCAGGGGGCTGTAGGTGGGTGCACACCATCACCCTCGCTCCTCTCCCTGTCTTCTACAGACAGGTGGTGGGAGCCCTGGGAAAACCACACGAGCAGACCATGAAAGCTTGGGCCGAGGGAGTCTCTCACTCACTATCCAGAGCAGTTCAGTGAGGATGGTGCATGGAGAAGCCCCTCTGCCCTGAGACAACCTTCTCCCAAGTGTGGTGACCTTTTTACTTGCCAAGCACCTTGGCTTTCCCGTCTCCAAACCCCGCTGCCCCAGGCACCTGCTGCTTTTCCTGTGCCTCAAGCCAGCTCCACACTGGAAAATTTTCCTGCAGTATGTGATGAGCAAGTTTGATTGTGGAATTATGAAAACTAGTAAAGAAGAGCTTTTCTTTGGTTATGCCAGGTGCTCACCCAACATACATTTTTAGTGAGGAAAAAAAAAAAAAAGAAAGTTGAACCAAAGATATTCTTGGAGATATTCCCACCACTTTTGTTATCACACCATCAGAGGAACTTTATTCAGTATTAGTATCACTTGAAGGCTCGAAATATTAAAAGGTCTCCTGCTATTCCCAAGAAAACAACCCAACCATCGTCCCTCCAAACCTAAAAGCTCCAGTGACAGGCTCCTCATTTTAGCAAGCCCTGCTTCATTTACAAACAACACTTCTGGGTGAGCTACACCCTCAGGAATTTGGAGCCATTGTTGCCTCCATAATAGAGTCATTATGCTGATTATAAAAGTCGAGCAGTTATTTCCAGCCCAGAATTATCTAGCGAAAAGCATTTTGGTATATTCTTGGTTTGGCATTCTTCACATTCGGCAGAGAATTTTTGTCGTCCTATTGAGATCACGCTGATCATGTTTGCTTTGTTCTTAGGAAAAGAAAACAAACAAAAAACCCTACAAACTAGACACGGAGAGGGGTGTGTTTTCTGATTTCTGGTGTTAAACGGCCTCAAACAATGTGTGCCCGATGGTTGGCTTCACATGCACATCTGAAATGTGATCTCCATCACACTGTAAGTTTTTAGACGGAAGAACATATGTCAACACCCTCCTTCTAGTTTGGAGGGTTGTTTGGAGGGGGTGACCGCATACCTCGCTTGTTTATAGTTTCAGTTGATCTTATCTGAGTCTTTAAGCATCACCTGAAACGTTCCTTCTTTTATGCACACCCTGTGCAATTGCCTTGCGGTGTTGGCAAGTCGCCAAAGAAATACCCAGAATTAATAGGAACATCCAAAGAGTGATGTCGAGCTCCTTTTATTCTTTTTTTTTTGTGGGTGATCACAGGTGATTGTGTTGGGGGTTTTCCCTTAACTACAGAGAAAAAAAAATAAATAAAAAGACGCAAGCTGTAGGAATCTGCCTCGACAAGATGGATTTAAATTTAAAAAAACAAAAAAAAGACATTTTCTGGAGTGTGTTTTAAAGGCAAACTAGTAGAACTCTCTGCGTTTCAGAGGAGTTTGTTATCTTAAACAAAAGTTGAGAGTCAAATGTTTACTGCCAGCCGGAGAAACCCGTGCCAAATGCCTTCTCCTGTCCTACCTGGCCAGCTGAGACAGTCTCTGGGTGGAGGCATCTTCATCTGATGTGAGCAGTCCTGCAACAGCTGCATCCAGGCTGGAAATAGTCTCCAATTCCCGTAACCTCCCAGTAAACGGGCTCACACTGCCTAATCACCAGGCTGAGGAAGTCCTAAGATAATGCCCAACCACCTCCAGGGCAGATTTTTCAGGCACCACGGGCTAAGTGTGTGCTTCAAGAAGCGCAGACACCAGTCCCAATCGAGAGCCTTCTCCACTCGATCGTTTTAAACTCTCCCTTTTCTTGATTCTAATCAGCTCTTTATCTATCTCCTGGGAATCCCACAGCTTTCCAGAGCACTCAGATGAAGGAAAGCTGTGACTGGATCCAAAGGTAGATGTGGGAGGGGGCTGACATAACAGCGTCGTACACTGGCGCTCATCTTTTTCCCGCACACCTACGAGTAGGTTAAACCCCAAAACACATTAAGATGAGTCAATATTATTATTTCAAAATCAGATATAAGGAAATGGAGATGCAGAGAGGTTAATTAGGCTCATGGTAGCAGAAAACAGAGCCTGCACCGTGCTCCACTTGGTTTAACCATTTGTTAAGGCTCCTTTTTCACCAGCGCAACCCGGATGGGAGGTGCATGAGTTATTAGAAGCCACAAGGGTGAGCGCTGGCCTGAAAGCCACATACTCAGAGGTTTATTCGAAGCTCTGTCAATGATTTGCCAGCCCACCTTGGAAAATTAACCTCAGTTTCCCCATTGTGGATATTAAGCTAGCGCACGTCGTAGCGTTGGTCGCGACCACAACGTAAGCCCCGTATTAGAAAGGCTAAAGAGGAGTTTTGCTCAAATAAATCACAGTTTGCTCCCAGGAGTTTCAAAATAGTGTCAAAGATGAAAGCTGCTTAAGGAAGCCAGCAGGAAGGATGGGTTAAGTCTAACCAGCAAACCTGCTGGCGTGCAGAGGGACAGGGATTAAATTACCAGGAACTTCACCTCTGATGCATCATATCCCCCACCTATTTCCCTCATAGAAACCACAATTTTCCAGAGATAAGAGCTACTTCACACTTAGAAAAAAGAGGAATTAAGCAGAGATCTTTGCCCTCCTCCATCCGTGAGGAGCGTCCTTAAAAGTTAAAGAGAAACCTGGAAAAGCAAAATGAAAAAACTAAACAGCGCCGAGCCTGAATCTGGCCTGTCCCTATGAATAATGCACCAGGAATCCAACCCTGCAGCTCTCTTAGAGCCATTTCCACTCAGGCATCACTCATTAGCTCATTAGTCACAGCAGCCTCATTCCTACTAATTGATTTTACTACAATTCCCCACAATGTAGGGTATGGCCAAGATCCAACCTGTCTCTGGCCTGGCTTTGAAACCATCCTATCGGCACAGCTTTGCAAGACACTTCAACCTTCTCTCGAGCCTTTTGAGCATGTAAAGGTCGGGTGATTCCCAGAACTGAGTTGTTGGAAGGTGCCCTTGGGGACAGGTGGTGGATCCCCTCAATCCAACGAGCTCAGAAGTACCCTGCTGAGCAGAGAGTTGTGGCTTTCACACCTGGTAGTAGGTCAGTGTGCTATAGATTGGAGCTGCAGATGGGTACAGAGAGCTTGGCAGCTCTCTCCGCACTGCTCTTCATCATGCTGGATAGTGCAGAACCTGGGGCAGGCAGATTGGAGCAGCTCACAAGTATGAAGGGTTTCCTTAACTCTGCTGCGCTTCCCTAAGTTCCCACTGGACCTCACTATATCCATCCCCTCTGCTCCATGCACGTTTTATGTGCTGTGGCTGAGAATTGGTGATTTTTTGTAGAGCCATCAAGAGAGGAAGGCAGGGAACAAGATGATTCATTTTCATTGAGAGTCCTTGTTCCCTGTACCTAAAAATTCATCTGCTTTTTTTTTTTTTTTCTTATTTTCCAAATTCTTTTTTTCCCCTGTAAACTCAATGCAGGTACCTCTTATCTCTAGGTTATTACTTAGACTGACCTCTGTGTAGCACTTAAGTCTTTGTGGGTGGGTTGGATCTTCATATTGATCACTTGCCTGGCCCGTGGCCAGCCCGTGGATACAGTGGTCCTGGGGGGGAATCTTGGAGGAGATAATAAATCCTGAAGTATGTTCTCCCTCTCTGTTCATAATGTACATAAAAAGCATTGATCATATATTTATAACTACTGGGGATTTGTCTTCCCTCCTCATCAAATTTCTCAAGTTTCCTTTTTTTTTTTTTTTCCTTTCTGCTTTCAAGCCAGTATCTTTTCCCTTCCCATCAACCCTGACTGACTGGGTAATCACTTGTTTCCAGATTATTTGCTCCATCCAGCTTTTCAAGGCATTGTTAACGAGGCAGGAACGTAAATCACTTGCTCAGCTTAGCTGTCACCTGCTTTAATTATCCCCTTCGTTCCTTCAAGACTTAATCCAATGAACAAGAGATACTTTCCTATCTGAGTCACTTCTCATTGACCCAGAAGGGAAGAACAAGAACAAGCCTTGTAAAACAGTAAATGTCCTGGATGAAAGGAAGCGGCTTTGCCTCCAGGCCTTTTCCATCTCCCTCTTACACTGCAGAGCTTGGCACTGAAGCTGGAAATGTCCACGTGTCTTTGGTTGAGGACTGGTAGGAGCGTGTGCTCAGGTTCAGACTGCCCAAACCAGTAGAAAACCTAAGTATCTCGAAGTTATCTTCACTGCCTAAGTGATAAGCTCAGCCTGTCTCCTACCGGCTGCAAGAAGCATCCCAGTTTTGACCTCCAGATTCTTGAAGATTTATAGAAGATGTTTCTGACCCAAAAGTTTATGGCTCCCAGAGCATTTCTCTCTGGTAAAGGTGAGGGAAGCAGCCCTGCCTGAGGTGACATTTCCCAGCCAGCTGAGCAGCTTAGCCCATCTGATGGTCCTGGAAAATGGGCAAAGGGAGGTTCAAGACCAACTCTTGGGCACTTGTCACGAAGCAGAGGAGTGCGAACACCCCCAGCAGCAGAATTTATATAAATCACAAAATCGTTCAGCCTGGCAGGAACCTCTGGAGATTGTCTGGTTGAACCCCTTTATTCAAAGTAGAGTCTCTAGAGTGGGTTGCCCAGGGCTGCGTCCAGTTGAGCTTGAAGATCATCAAAGACGGAAACTCCATGGCCCCTCTGCGTAGCCTTTTCCAGCATTCAACCATCCTTAAAGAAAGACTTCTTCTCATAGTTAAATGGAATTTCCTGTGTCCCAGTTTGTGCACTTTGCCTCTTGTCCTGTCACTGGGCACCACTGAAAAGAGCCTGGCTCTGTCCTCTATGCACCAGAATCGCAGAACCACAGAATATCTTTGATTGGAAGAGACCTTCAAGATCATCTAGTCCAACCTTCAACCAAACACTGCAAGCTCAGATATTTATAGTCATTGGTAAGATTCCCCCTGAGTCTTCTGCTTTCCAGCCTGGAAATTCCCCGATCTCTCATCCTCTCTTCATAGCATAGATGCTCCAGTCTCTTCATCATCTTTGTGGCCCTTTGTTGGACCCTCTCCAGGAGTTCCCTGCCTTTCTTGAACTGGCGAGTCCAGAACTGGACACAATACTCCAGAGGTGGCCTCACAAGCACTGAGCAGCAGGGAAGGATCGCCTCCCTTGACCTGCTGGCAATGTTCTGCCCAGGAGGATGGTGGCTTTCCTTGCCACCGAGGAATTAATGTGCAACTTGGTGTCCACCATGACCTTCAGTTCCTTCTCTGCAAAGCTGCTTTCTGCCCTAACCAGCTCGCAGCTGGTCCTGGTGCCTGGAATTATTCCTCCCCAGAGACAGGACTTTGCATTTCTGTTTGCTGAATTTCCTGAGGTCCTTCTCTGTTGATTTTTCCAACCTGTCCAGCCACGTTAGCACATAATTTTGTGAGTGCTGTCCCACCATTGTCTCTGTGATCCTAAGTTTCCACATGGTTTGGCCGGGACTCTTGACCACAGGCAATATGAGGAGTTAGGAGAGAGCTGGGTTTGTTCAGCCTGGAAAACAAGCTGAGAAGAGAGGGCACAGGGTGGGTCTAACAGTATATGACATAAAAATGGGGCAAAGAGAAGGCTGAGCTGGACCTCCTTGAGGATACCCATTGACCACTAGTTGCAGGAAGGGAACTCCTGGTCAGATATAACAAAAAAAAAAAAAATTCTCCAGAGGAGGGTTCAAAAACTGGAGCAGGAGACCGGGAAGGTTGTGGTGTCTCCATGCTTGGGATGTAGTGAAGAGCATGCTGAGCTAACACACTTCTTCATCTCCAGGCTCCAGATGAACTCTTTTCTGCATCACGACCTTTATTAGAAAGGGCTTGTGATCCTGGTGTGTCAACACACCCATCCCAGGACATCGTACCCGGACTGCACTGGTGGCTCTGGGGACTGTCACTGCCACCTTCTGACAAGAGATGAAAATGCAAATACCTAGTCCCAGCCCATTTCCCAAGGAGGGAAGGGAGGAATTTTTAGGATTATTTTGGTAGTTTTTTTTTCAGTTCTCACTGTTTCCAAAATTCGGGCTTCATAATAATTTGTTTTCAACCAGCTTTAGGTTAAGATACTTCCACGTGAAAATAAAAAAGGGTGAAAAGTTCAGTTCACCTTAATTGCCTTGAACAAACCATGAGTTGAATTCCAGTGTGAGTAGCTACACCTTGCCCCTTATAAAGAACCTGAGTGCTGCAAAGTGGTCACATACAAGGTGCCACCATCTCATATCTATTGAGGGCTCATATTTGGGGTTTTTTTTTCATCTTTCCCATAATAGTTTGGACCGTGATACTAAATGGATGCCGTTCTGGAACCAACAGGTTTAACTGGTGTGAGCTCATGAAGGGATCCTGGAGCAAAACTCTAGACTCTCGTGCAACAACGGGTGACCACATTCCCACAATTTGAGCAATGAGAAGACAGAAAGAGAGTCAGGAGCACCTGGTGCTCAGGGACAAGATGTGCCATTGCTCTGGGTAACGTCAGCATGCCAGGAATCTGTGTGAAGCACAGTACACCCAGTCGTCATTTGTGTTAATTGGTGTGGAGAAAGAGAGCAAGGCAGCTCCTCACACCTCTTCCCCCATGGGTTTGATGCTGTGTGTGGTATATTTCAGTTGTGCCAGCTTAACTCCTTCTACACCACGGAGAAGAGCTGTTAATTTAACGGCAGCTCGGCTGGCCAAGTGTCCCAGGAAGGACCAGATTCCCAAACCTAAGGAGACCAAGATACATTGTGCATCCTTTTTCTTTTTCTTGGGAGAATGATAAGCAGGAAGATTGGATCACAGAGTCACAGAATCATTTAGCTTGGAAAAGACCTTTAGGATTGAGTCCAACCATTTACCTAACACCGCCAAGCCCACCGCTAAACCATGTCCCTCAGCACCTCATCTACACAGCTCTTAAATACCTCCAGGGGTGGGGACTCCACCACTGCCCTGGGCAGCCTGGACCAGGCCCTGACACTCCTTTTGGGGAAAAAGTTTTTCCTAAGTCCAACCTAAACTCCCCTGATGCACCTTCAGGCCATTTCCTCTTCTCCTCCCACGTGTTATTTGGGAGAATAGACCAACCCTAACTTTGCCCCAGTCTCCTTTCAGGGAGTTGTAGAAAGTGATAATGTTCATGTTCCTGCAATCACAGGAAGCACCTCTCACCTTTCCAGCCTTCTCCCATCTCAGGTCAGCATTGCAGCCTGGAGGTGCCACCTTCCTCCTTGCTCCCTGTGGCCTTTCACATGGGAGGAAAGGAATCATGAGGAAAGAAAGTGGAGAGGGTTAAGCACTGACAGGAAGGTGGAGCTCTCGACTCAGAGATTTTCTTTCATCCTTCAGCACCTCTCAAATTTTCACTTGCAAACCATCCACCTACACACTTTCCTTGTCTCCTCTCCATCAAAATTAGCAAACGAACCCGATTTCTGGAGACTTCCCTCCAGCCCCTAGAGGTATTTCTTCCTCCAAAACCTGTGTTTGCCATGGCTACAGTGGAGGCATGTCCAGAGGGGAGAGACAGGGAGGCAGGAATTCTCCCGCTCCGGACCCTGAGATGATCAGTATGGCCTTGGGAAGCCAGCGAGAAATGTCTGCAGACCCAACTGAAACAGAAACACTGGCAACAGACCTTCTTGTTTACTTTCCAGAAATACTTTCAGGCGTTTGATATTACTGCATCTCTCAGCGAGGTTCACCTGGAAATACAGACCTTAGCGAAGGAACCAGCTCTATGAGCTGGAGGACACACTAATGGTGTCCTCTCTTAGATGTGGAGAAATGGCACCATTTCCCTGAACTTTCTGAACACCTAAATTACGGGAGAGCCCATCCTGGGCATGTGTAGAGACAGACAGGACCCCACGGAGCAGCAGGAGTGGGGACACAGGTGACAGTGTGAGAAGAAAGGACAGAAAGACCAGGTAGAAGGGTATTGTAGCCTCTTGGGGGCAGGTTTCTTCTGTGACCTGCTGTGCAGTGCCCTCTGGTCCCCAAAATACTCCCTGTCACCACTGCTGCCCTCCCATTCCCCAAAACACTTGTCAGCAAGGCTGCAAAATACAGATTGCAAAGAGGGGGAGCAGTGGAGAAGACTCTTTTCCAGGAAGGAGATAGTCCAGGCTGGGGTTAGCCAGAGGAAAGGAAAGATATTTTTATGTCTTTGTTTCAAACAGCCCGTGGCTGTTCCTAAGAAATTCCTGAGAGCCCATTGCTGTTATTCTGCATTTGTCTTACATTCCCCAGGGAACATAATCTGCTTCTCCCACGGGATCCAGTCGGGCTCCCCAAAATAATAAGGCTTTACACAAAAATTAGAACGACGCATCTTTACAAAGCAGCGTGAACGCTCCCTGGTTCCGGAGAGCAGCACGAGGTGGGGAGTCTCCAGAGCAACCAGCCCTGTGTCCATGTGTCCATGGACCTCAGGAGCAGGGTCAGAGCAGCCCCTGCAGGGTTACAGCCTCGGGGAGCTTGGGAAAGGGAGCAGCTGCCCACGGACACCCACACTGGGGCCATTATGCACCCAAAATAGCCGCCCTCTCCGACAAGAAAGAGGACAAACCCCACCTCCATTCCCAGCAGGGTCACGGGCAAGTCAACCATATTTATGAGCACGACTATTGAAGGCAAAGACAATCCCTGTTCTTTATCCATCAGCAGCAAAGAGGCTCCAATGGACTGGAGATGGCATGTACGGATTTATCCCTCCCTAGGCTCAGCCTCACGTCCGTTCTCTTTTTGACCGGCCTGCAACCCCCAGCCCCGGGCTTTAAATCCAACCCCAGCATGTTCTTTCCACCCAAATCAATAGGCAATATCTGCAGAACCATCCAAAGATTTTGTTCTGAGTGTACTTTTTTTTTATTAATTCCATATATTTTTATTAGAGTATAAGAAACAACGTGTAACATACACTAAACTTACACTTGTGTTAATATATTGAAAGGAATCAATGCTGCTTTATTCTGCTTATTCTGTTCCAACGAAGATAATACACAGTTACAAATCTCACATAATATGTATTAGTAAAATCAACATTTCAGTGGAACCATCTCAGTGAAATGAGATCACTCAACAAAGCCGAAATAAAACGTGTCAATACTTTTTCTGCGACGTTTTATTGGCCTTACTAGATTTTCATGAAGCGTTTCAGTTATGATGAAATGTCAGGATTTGGGCCGGAAAAAAGCGTTCCCTCGGAAAACGTTTGGAGCTGGGAAGCCTGTTAAAGACTCTCATTTCTCAATTTAAAATGTCAGAGCAAAGATGGACAAATTGCAGCACCCAGTCTGTCTCTGATGGTTCTGATTCTCTGCTTTACATGCAATTATCTGGTTAAAAGTAGCTCACCCATGGCTTCCCGACTCCTGATTTCATGTGTTAATGGTTCCTCCTGGACTTGGTGAGTTCTGGGCTTCGAAGGATCTCTACCGAGTCTGGCAAAAGCCAGCAGATGGCAGGACCGACCCAGGGCTTCGCCTCCCTGGGCACCACGGACACTCCCAGAATGCAAAATGAGGTGTGTCTATCCCTCATTCCAGTTTGGTAGCCTCAGACAGCAGCTTTTCAGGGGTAAAATAACTCCTCCAGGATCAAAAAAAGGATTCAGAGCCATTTTCATCCCAATCAGCTGAGACCCGCCGCACCTCACTGCTGAGGACGGCAGCGAACGCACAGCCCAGCTTCAGGGTGCAAAATCATTGTGATCACAGGAGCAAGGGGCTTGTGATAGGGCCCTAAACCTCCAAACATCCAGCTGTGCATCACATCTGCCTTTCCCAGAGAGCACGGATGCTCGTACTTCATTCCTGTGCATGGAGGCACAGGCACCCAGACCAGAGCCACCAGGCTGCCCACAGGAGGGGTGGGACCAACAGTCTCCTTCACGGCAAATAAGTTCCCTGGGAAGCAAGTCATTTAAAAAAAACCCAACCCCAAACTTGAGTAAATTAACACCAAGCAAGAACATTCTTTGATCAACAATGTGTCTCCTTTGAGCAATGATTAAACAACTGGCCGTATTTATTCTGGCTGCTCGTGCAAGGAAGTCGCATCAGCTTCGCGCGAAGAAATTCTGCCCTTTTGCAAAAAAAATAAAACAAAAAAGATTTCCCAGAAACATCTGGAAGAATTTTTGCTCATTTTTTAAGTCTTCCCTTTTTTTTTGGCAAACAGCAAACCCAGCGAAGCCGGTGGGAAGGGCTGGTGCCGCAGCAAGCTTCGAGCACGTACAGACAGTAGACGCCCGACAGGAACGAGAGCCTTCGCGACGTTGGCGTAGTGGTAGACGGCAGCAGCTGCTGTTGAAATACAGCCATTTCCAGGATGGAAGCACAGAAACCGTCTCCTCATTAGCACGCTCCAAAATGGGCAGGTATTTGACCTAAGGCCGCCTTCTTTTCCAGTGAAAACTGTTTCGGGGTATTTTACGCTTCTACGGAGCAAAGTTGCCTCCCCTCGTAATCTCTCGTCTTGTCAGAAAAGGTGAGGATGGGGGTTTTCTGCTGAGAGCTCCATCTCTAATTCCACAGACCAAGTCAACACATTCAAAGCACTTAAGGCCTGTCCCACCATGGCCCTTAAGTTCCAAACCAGTCGTTTGCTTTAACAAGCCACCAATTTTAACGCTCTGTAAGTGCTGGGTTCTCGCTCTTTATTTTCTTCTTATTATTAATGTTTTTAATTACTACAGCCGCACACGTTCAGCTCTTTTCACTCCCGGGCTTTACAACAGCTGAGGTTCTCCTATGATTTCTGGTGCTGGGGACTTAGGGGGAAAAAAAAAAAAAAGTCTATAGTAGGACGAGAAATTGTGAGAGCTGGCAGAACCGATCATACGATGCTTGTGATTAAACTGTTGAATAACACCTCTTGCATTTGACAAGCTGTCATAGCCTCCCTCTCTCTCAAATATACGTATATCTATCAAAGAGATCTTCGCCACGCGTGTTCAAAAGGGAAAACTGCAAATATCTCTCCTTCTATATACTGAGCACAGAGGAATATAGCACACGAGAAGGGAAGACGAGAAGAGAGAAAAGGGGGAAAAAAAAACCCACTCCACATGCAACCTGTTCACCATCTATAGGCTCAAGAACACGTGTGAACTGACCTTCAGCTCTGTCCTCTGGCAAGACCATTCATATAACTTATTTGTCTAGGGAAAATAGCCTGCTGAACGCACTTCCCACCTGCCCTTGCTCCCTGGCGTCACCACCAGCAAACTCTGGAACGCTGAGATAGGAAGGAGGTGGCCACTGGAGGAGGCAACCAGGCCTCGTAACCCTGCCCGTGGCTTTAGCCCAAGGTGACAACCTCAAGAGCCTCGTAAAGGCATGAACAGTCAACAGGACACAGCTATACCGATGGATTTCAAGTTTAGCAGAGGTGTTTTGAGGGTAAATCGAGTCCGAAACCCAGATACCTTTCACCCAGTGACTAGAAAAAAAGAGTTACAACCCCATTACTCGCAAGGTAGACTTCTCTGGGTGCTGCCTCGATCTCACTACAGCATCTCCTCCCGGCAAGTGTCAAGGAACCAATTAACCCTGCAAATGAGGCTTCTAACCCTCTTGGGAAGAAGGCTCAGGCACAGGGAAGCTGAGGAATCTTTACCCCATTTCTAGTCATTTTCCCCCTCAATTTTCTTTCCCTGTGCATAGCAGAGGTTTCCGGCACACCTGAAAACCTGTGGTCCCCGCAGACAAAGGAGGATGCGTTAACCAGAGGAAGGCACATCTGAGGACCAACGAGACGATTGATGCGTTCTTCCCAAACTCATCACCTAATTGCAGGTCACGTCACCACGACCAGTCCCTCCTGTTGTAAAGGCCGCCATTAGCATCTCTATCGTTTAAATCAAGAATGGGGAAGAGGAGGAAGTTGAAAAAAAAAATGTAGCCACTTTTTTTTGCAAATACTTCTATACATCTGCACACCGTGTTTCAAAAGAAGACGTTTACTGCTCATTTAAGTGAGGACAGAGGTATAACTGAACGGCGTGTGCAGCTCAAGGGGCTTTTGTTTGGGTTTTGACACAAACAGGAGAACCTCGTACAAGGAGGAAGGCATGGCTAAAGAGTACCAAGGCTACACACCTGATTTTTGCAGCCAGAAGAGAAAAAAAGCCCAGTTCACCTCTGATCCATCACTGGAAGTGACAGTTTAAGGCTGAATTTTGGCTGCTTTTGTGTCTAGTAGATCCAAAGGTAGGAAACCCCAACGACGCAGAGACAGCAGATGGACGCATCTCCCATGGGACGGCCGAGAACTTCCAGAAGCGACGCTGCTGAAACATCTTGCAAGATCCTGGGATCTGAGGGATAGCTGGAGAGGGAGGTTTGGTGGTGAAGTCACCTTCTGCAGTCCACACGTACCATGAGCCCATCAGCCACGGATTGCAGGTTGAACCTAAGGATCTGATTATTGACATAGTTGCCTCTGACTCCATTAGATTTTGCAACCAGACCTGTTGCCCTGGATCATTTAGGTATCGATGTTATTGCCAGTCGCCATCACAAGTCCAAAGTGAGGAAATCGAGGCACCAAGTCTTTGTAACACGCTGACTAATTTTCAGAGGTCTTGCTCCCAGTGCCCTTGCTCCATCAGGAGTCCTGGGGTTGACTCAGACCCCAGGAACCGGCGTTTTTCACTAAAATGCACCTGGAAAAGGCGATTCCCAAGAGAGACGGAACAAACCGGCCCAAGGGTGTTTATCATCAGAAAGGACAGAGACAGGGAGGAGACGGACTTGCTGCTCAGAGGTGAACTGGAAGGAATGCTGAGATGAAGCACTCAAAAAGCCACTTGAGAGGGTAAGAGGCCCTCGTGCCGGCCATAATATTTGTGTTTCCCGTAACAGCGGTTCTAATCTCTCTCCCTCTGGAGCAAGGAAACACACAGCACACGTCCCACTTCAGGTAACAACAGGAGCATGTTTATTCAGGTCTGGCACTTACAGAGCTCGGAAGGACAAGGTACACGTCATTTGTTTTCCAGAAAAGTCAGCCCAGGATCAGAAGAAACGAAAACGGTTTTTATAAAAAGAGATTGCAGCTGCAAGGGGCTGGGTACGTGTCTCCCTTCGGGTCATGCATTCCCGATGCCCGGGTCACCCGTGTGCCGGAGCACGCCGGTGCCAGGCACCTCCGCGGAGGCGAGAGGCAGGAACGTCTGAACTCGTGACCAGGTGGTGTCGCTTAATCGGTTCTCGGCGCGTCCCAGCCTTGTTTTAATCAACTTTAGAAATGAGGAGCAGGGGGGTTATTAGGTATAAAAGCAGAAACCCTTCCAAAACGATCCACCTTTGCCAAGGAGGTGTGAGAGTGCGCTGGGGTATGTCCACGGAAAGAAGAGAACGGCTTGGCCAAACCGCCCAGGTCTCCGACGCTGGAAGAGCAGAAAGTCTGGGAAACAACCACCTTGGAAGCCTGCTGAGAAGGTAGAGGATCTCCTTGCAGACAGCAACAGAGAAGATATTGGCTAATGAGACCTGCGACGGCCCGTGGAAGACGGTTCTTCCTCGGCCAGCCCCATCATTCGCGAGCTCTGAGGACGTAGATGAAGCTGACGAGGACCCCCAAGGCCAGGACGGCGTAGCTGGCTTTCACGCTGCTGGAACCACTGATGTTGCAGAGGAAGGAGTCGCAGCAGTAAACGGAGGCAGCCGCTATGCCCAGGTTAATCCCGGCGCTGGGGCAAATGGGAGAGCATCCCTTGGAGATGGACTGGCCAGACTTGCCGCCTGAATTTAGGTTAGGGTGGGGAGAAAGGAAGAAAAGCAAAAGGAGATGCGTTTAGAACGTTGCTCGGCTTCCTGATCACCTGCTCTGCAAAGGAAATAACAGCACAGAAATAGGCAAAGCATCACAGGTAGCGCGGAGAGAGGGTGAAACGCTTCTCGGCGTCAGGCTACGACGGTAATCTCAGCCAGCCCACGCATTTCAAGGAACGCCCCGTGATAACCTCCCATGCGGACCCTAGAGACCATGCAACACCCCAGGGACACCCCTTCCAGGCTGCCGGCCGATGTTTGGCCGCAAAGGCTCCGGTGAAGAATCTCAAAAATCCCACTCGAGCTCGACTCTGGAGCTCCTCAAGCGAGACGAGGGAGCACGGGGCGCACAGAGCACTGGCGGGGAGCCACTTGGGAGCAAAGTCTGGGTTTCGAGCGCCGGCTGCGGACAGGCGCGCATTTAGCAGCAGGAAATAGGAAAGCATCGGCGCCGTGTTAAGACGAGGGGGTTTCTAAAAGCTCCCAGCCCGTGTTTGTGCACGTACGACCCACCCACACTGCAGACCATGCAACTCAGGCACGCAACATCCCTTCCCTCCTGTGAGAGAAAGCGAGGCGAGCCAGGCTGCGGGCTCTGCAGTGGTGCCAGGAGACCTGCCAGAGCCGCCTCCTTCCCTAGGAGAAGCAGTTGGGAAGCACAGACCCCTCCCTAGATCTTTTCTGGCACTTAGGGAGGGAACCTGCAAATCTGCCTTCCTGGTAACCCCACCTCGTCCCTGGAGAGCAAAGCAGTAAGGGTGGGATTCGGGGATGAACGACCCAAACATAGGGCAAAAGCAGGAAGGGCAACCCTGGAGCTTCCTACAGAGGAAGTCTGCAGCATCCTCCACACTTTCACTTATGCATCAGCAACCTCCCCGCCCCCACTCTGAAATTCCCCTCGGATTCCCGGCGTTGGCGCAGGCACGAGGGCTTTAACGTGACTCCGTCTGGCGGCACGGCCCTGGTAGAGATCCCCTGGGGTGGTCTGACAACTCAGCTGCTAAGCAGAACTTTCCCCTTTCTCAAGCCAAAGGAAAGGAAAGGCTTCCTGCAGCGTAGCAGGTGACCCAGGAGAGCAGCCAAGAGGGGCAGAAGGTCCTGTCACCACTCACCGATTCCCACTCCGACATACGTTGTCACACAGTGGTTTTCATTCTCCCCGCACTTGACAGGCTTCAGGCAGGCCCAGTTGGAGGATGCATCCGAGCACGAAAAGCAGACGAGTGTGTGGGCTGCAAGAGAAAGGCACCGCTCGGTTAGGGGCTGGTGGGAAATGCTCGTCGCCTGGTTGTCCCCACCTGACACATGGCGAGCACCACATCTGGCCACAGCCACGTTTGCTATGTCATAGAATCCTACAACGGCTTAGGTTGGAAGGGACCTCAGAGATCATCTAATCCAATCTCCCTCAACTAGACCAGGTTGCTCAAGGCCTCATCCAACCTGGCCTTGATGTCAGCTGCATCAATCTGTAATAGTTTTTTTCCAAAGAAAATTGGCCAAGTGAAGGGTTCAAGAATAAGGGACACATTTCGAGCTCTTGGAAGGATCAACCACCAGCTAAAGCCTCAACACAACCACAGGTCAACCCAGTACTTTATGGCACGGTCCCCCTTGCACCAAGAGTAGGTACAAACTCCAGCAGCCAACTTGAAACTCAACATAAGAGGCAAGTTTGGGCCTGCAACCTGAAGTCTGAGGTCTGGGCTTATTCACTTCAGCTACCATGGACACCGACGGGAAACGTTCCAGGCGTGACCATGGCGTTGAGCTTTCCGTGACTGGCCTTCGGCAGTAGGGCACAAAGCTCAGGCTATGCTTGAGTTAGTCCACGTGGTGGAAATGATTTCTCAGCTAGAGCAAGCCCAGAATTGCAGCAAGATCTGCAAGGACTTGCGCTGTCCCTCTATCCAGGGAGCCCTAGCACTACGAAGGCAGCATATGCAACCAACTTTTTAAACTTGGAGCAGAGGGATAGCGAGTGAAAACACGCCTTCCTCCATGGCAGGTCCCCTAAAATGGTTTATTCTGCAGCAGCAGGATGGACTACACCAGCTGGCTCCCATCCCTCATCCTTCAGATCTGCCCAAGGAAGAGGAAAGACTGGAAAACAGCATTCGGTGGTGGGAAACGGTTGCAGGAAAAGCCTGGACCGATGACTCAGCAGGGACATAGGCACTTTGCAGTGGACAGATGATCTTCTCTGAGTTTAACATACAAGAACATCACATCCACACTGCAGTCATTGACCTACATATGCAGACAGAGATCAGGTCTGCTCTCAGTATTTCATAGGCTCTGATTTTTGAGCACCCGGACGGGCCAGCCCTTACATGAGGCACTGCCTTTCTCTTCTGTGTTTACAGGATAAAAAAAAAAAAAGACTGGGGGCCGATTCCAGACAGGAAGGGCAAGGCAGAATCAATCCTGCTCCTTCTCTAGAGACTTCCATATCATCTGGATCTGTTCCTGTGTGGCCTGCTCTGAGTGATCCTGCTCTGGCTGGAGGGGTTGGACTAGATGATCTCCAGAGGTCTCTTCCAACCCCTACCAATCTATGATTTTATGCTCCTACCTCTTTCAGCCCCATCATAAAAAGATTATCCTAAGGAGGTAAAGTTGGTGAAGCCCTTGAGAGAGCTTGCTGAGGCTCAGCAGTCCCTGTCATGGAATACTTCGAAGGATAAATTGGACAAATATTGGTCAGCAGTTGTCCCGCTGTGCCACGGGACTGCATGACCTCTTGAGGTTCTTCTCAATCCTGTTTTTCTCCAGAAATGCTTTTTACAAGAAAATTAGGAAAAGAATAACAATTGTTCTCAGAGGAATGACTTTTGAGCAGCCATGGCCAAGGCAGGGTAAGAAAACAAAACATAATCTCAGGGAAACGGATTAAACCGGGTTAGTGGGAGATCCTGAATGTCACATCAGGGCAGCCAAACGACTCTGCTGTGGAGATGAAGCCAACACCACAACCCACTAAGCAAGAATTTCCTGGACTGTCTCACACATCCTCCAATGATCGTGAAGTCTGCCAACGATCTTTGCGACAAAACCGAGCTACCTGAACACGCCGAGGCGGCAGCCACAACCTACACACAGCACCCAGGATTACAGGGCCACCAGTTGAGTCAAAAGCCCCAGGAAAGATCCGTCGGTGGACTTTGCCTCAGGATCTAGGAGAGGGGGAGGACGGAGCCAGCCATTGAGACCACAGCCTGTCACTGTCCCTTGCTGAGCCCTCAGAGCGCTTCCACGGGTGGCATTTTTTACCTCAGTGGCCAAAACGCGGTCTGGGGACCTGAGAGCAAAGCCCACGTCCCTCCTGCTCCCTCATCTCCAGCAAGTTTCCTGCTCTTACATCTCAGGTGACCTGTCCCAAACCCTTCTCCTTGCAACCACCCTGAGGGCAAACTGAGGAGGCAAATTGACTCATCCTATTTCACAGGAACCAGGAATGAAGTGGATTAGAGGCTTCCTGTGGGCATTATGGCAGGACCATATGTCCTCATATGTGTTTGCTCACCCTGTCGAACGCAGGAGTCGAGTGGTGCAGTGCCGTTCACGAAGGCGTAGAGCTTCCAGATACAAACACATCAGAAATATTTATACACGCACATAAAAGTCCCTTTAGGCATGAAATTCTCTGCCACGTGACTAAGTCTACGCTCCTAGCACAGCATCTCCTACCTGTCCTCACGCGTTTCTTTGTCACGCCTTCTTATTATCCCTTGTCTTAACCTAAGACAAAATCTTTCCAGGAGAGGCGAGTCTTTCAAGGTAGTTTAGGAGTGGAAATAATATGGGTGTAGCTAGTGCCCCAGCAAACCAGATAACAAAACAACCCACTGCGGAGTTACGAGAGCAAAGAGGACGAGGGTTTTAGACAAAAGGCACAAGAAGGGTGGCAGAATTTTATGCAGTTGGAAACAGAGCAAAGAGTTGGAGCTCAAGGCTACAACAACAACAAAAAAAAAAAAAAAAAAAAGGGAATAAAAAAAACCAACCCAAAAACCCAAGACTGAACAATGCAAAAGAGAAGCCTCGTTTTCACCAAGTAGAAATTGCAGAGGAAGAATTTATGTGTTTATTTGTTTGCTGCTCGGCTCCTGGGAGGAACAAAGAGCTCCCAAAACAGAGCAGATCATTCTGGGGAAATTCCTCAGATAAGAGGTTGAAGCCTCTCTTGCAAAGAGCAATACAGAAAAAAGGAAAATAAATAAATAAATAAAATTTCAAAAGCCTTTAGAAGCCCGCTCGGAGGTTCAGCAGCACCGGTGGAAAACTGCTGTTGCTTCGGCAGCTCTTCCATTCAGTCCCTGCGGTGAAAGCTCTTTCCTTTTCCACTGCTCTGAGACCAGACCCTTATAGACCGTGCACAAGATCTTCGGGGCGCTTTGAGCAGGGGGGGTAAAGGTTTTCTGCAGAAGACTCCCCTGGATGTGCTGGAAGTGTTTGGGTACAAAGCTACCTTGCAGCAAAGCCTTTTGCCTGGCTAAGAACTTACTTTTAAAACCGAAAGGTTTTTTGGAGGGGTGAGGGAAAGCAAAACCCTTTGGCCAGGACAGTCCATCCTCCCAACTGGAATGGAGCACATGCCAGCTGGGCTCTGATGGAGAACCAAGACTTGAATTGCCAGTTGCTTCCCGGACCCCACTGGGAGGGGGACACTGGAAGGGCAGCAAACAACTAGTTTCTTCTCCCTGGTGTCCTCAGGAGATAAGAAGGGCCTGTTGTTTCCTAAGCAGGGGCTCAGAGGGCCCCAAAACTCTCCTGTTTGCTCTTTGTTCGCCTTCTCCAAGCACCAACATATGGAAACAATACGGGGTTTTGCACGGCCCCATGGAGTTTGGATACTCAGAAATGGAGTCGACGGGAAGGCGGGGATTGCAGACCCTGCGACTTGGACAACTCGCAGTTTAACGCCAAGCGTGTTCTCCCCAGCTTCGGTGGCAGCCCCAAGATGCGCTCCACAGGGCACGGTCTCCCTTGGGGATCACGGCCCCACGCACATTGGCCACCACAGCCTGCCCCGAAGGATGCGAGGGGGGGTGGCAAGGAGGAGGGAGGGCAGCAGGAGCCAGAATCACGAGTGGCTCTGCCCACACTTTGCTCCATCCATCGGCCATTGCCGGGGCTGGGCTCCATCTCCCCTCCACCCTCCTTCCCCACGGCTGCATCTCTGCCCATTTCGGCGCCGTTATCCCGGTTCGCTGCACCGAGAAGGGGAAGCGAAACCGGCCCTGGTCTTTTGTTCCAGCCGCAACTGGGAAAAGCTCCAGAATACCTACACTCACAGCTGGAGATGCACACCTACAGAGCCAGGCGCCGAAGCCCTGAAGTTCCAGCTTCCAGAGGGGCACTGCTGCGAGGCAGGTCTTCGAAAGCCACCCCCCCCACACCCCCCGCGCCAAACCCCAGCACGGCTCAGCTCTGTCCCCTCCTTGGGAAGCCAGGGACCGAGAAAAGGAGTAGTCCCGACGATGTTTTCGTTTGCCGCGGCTTAGAGCCTCTCGGGAGCAGAGCCAGCTCTCCCCTGGACCTGCTCCAGAGGCTTTTTTTCCATCTTCCTTTCGGGTCGCCTCTGTTTCCCTGAGGGAAGAGATAGGCGTAGGAGGGTTTCTTGTGCACCGGACCCTACTCGTGCACAGCCCCTTTCAAGTGCAACCCCCTTGTATCCACCACTCTCTTCACCCATGGAGACCTGCTGCGCTCATGCCTCCCTCCTCTTCTCCGTTTGTCTTCACGGACAGATCCTCCGAGCACACGCATCTCCCCTCCCTTCATTTACAACCACCCTGTACACACACAAGCCTTGCTTGTGCAAACCCCTGCGTGCAAGACTCCCTTCATACATGGATCTCCAGCATACAAGACCCCCTGAATGCAAAAGCCACCCTCTTCATGTATAACCCTTCTGCATGCGCAGCCCCCATGCAAGACCCAAGCCCAGAGAGAACCAACTTCCCTAACCTCTTACCAGAGCCTAAATGGGATTAGACATACAGGGAGCCTTGAAGGTATGAGGGCCCAGCAGCCTGGGCTCCTTGGCAGGATGGGTCTTCAGGGCGTAGGGCAGTCGTCCAGAAAGGTTGGTTGGAGTGGCCCAGGTTCAGTAGGTCACAGAATCACAGAATGTTGGGAGTTGGAAGGGATTGCTGGGGATCATCTAGCCCAACTCTCCTGCTTCAGCAGGGTCACCTAGAGCAGGTTGCTTAAAATTGCATCCAGGTGGGTCTGAAATCTTTCCAGAGAAAGAGACTTCACAACCTCTCTGCGCAGCCTGGGCCAGGGCTTCATTCCCCTCACAAGAAAGAAGCTTTTCCCCATTTTCAGATGGAACTTCCTGGGTTCCAGTTGGTGCCCATTGCCCCTTGTCCTGTCGTTGAGCACCACTGACAAGAGTCCGGCCCCACCCTCTTGCCGCCTGCCCTTTAGATATTGCTCAGCATTGATCAGCTTCCCTCCCAGTCTTCTCCTCTCCAGACTGAACAGCTCCAGGGCTCTCAGCCTTTCCTCAATATAGAGGTGCTCCGGTCCCCTCAACATCTTCATAGCCCTCTGCTAGACTCTCTCCAGTAGGTCCCACAGGAACAGCCAAGTCCTCTAGGAAATGAGCTGCAGGGAGGGCACTGAGGGAGGGATTCTGTGAAGCTGGCTGTCAAGGAAGCCTGGGAGTGGAGGAAACTGCTGGGGAGGAGATGGCAAGGAAGAAGCAGATTTGACAAACTCTGTATGCCACAGATAGGTTTCATTCTGCAGAATCAGCATTTCCTGGCAAATGCATCTGTCAGAAGAAATTCCAGCTCCTGTCTTCTCAGAGTGCATTCCGAGTCCTCAACTTAGAAACCAAATTCATGCCTGCAACCCCCCCACTTCCCTTTTCTCTCCAATGGCTCATTTTTATTTATTATTGCCAGTTACTCTAGCAGGAACTGACTGTGAGTAGTGTGCGTTTGTGGTCTACTATCTTCCACTGGAACGAGCTGCTGAGACTGTTTCATTCTCTGGTTTACAGACCAAATGCTAAAAAAAACCCGGGAAGTTCCAGCTTTTCCCAGACGCAGTCCGATGACCTCCGTCTCAAACAGACCGAGTTCATGTTGTGCCCTGAAGAGTCGGTCTGTCTTTTTGCACCCTACACGTGAGCAACCTCATAGCGTTCATCTCTGCTTCGAGCTGCAGCACCTGAGATTTCATTTCTGGGTATCAGGAAGTCATAGCGTGTTCCTTCAGTTCTGCTGTTCCTTTGATGTCTTGTACACTCCCCTCACCCCCATGAGAACTATACAAGGGCCTACATCTCCTTAGTTTCCTCCTCCACACAACTTTAACATTACCAGTTCCAGTGTTTCCTGGGCAGGACCTGTCCGCTGTGAGGAAGGAAGAGAGAGGACCTAAGAGTCACATGGGACACAACTCACCGCAGGATCTGGAGTCATCCTGATACTGCTGAAATGGCTGGGTGGAGGCAGCATGAATTACAGCAAAGATTGCTTACAAACAGAAGAGGTGAGCAAAGCACCTGGAAATAAATTTGCTGTGGTGGAAGAGGCACCAGGTAAAGTAGCCCATATCTCCCAGGTCCTTACCAAGGCTTCATGCGGGACACTAGACTCATGGACAAGTTGCCCATGAGCCAGCAATGTGCCCTTGTGGCCGAGAAGGTCCACGGTCTCCTGGGGTGCATGAAGAAGTGTGACCAACAGGTCAAGGGAGGCTCTCCTCCTCCTCTACTCTGCCCTAGTGAGGCCACATCTGGGATACTGTGTCCAGTTCTGGGCTCCTCAGTTCAAGAGAGACAGGGAACTGCTGGAGAGAGTCGAGTGGAGACTGCAAAGCTGCTGAGGGCACTAAAGCATCTTTGTGCTGAGGAAAGGCTGAGAGCCCTGGGGCTGTTCAGCTGGAGAAGAGCAGCCCCAGAGGGGAGCTGAGCAATGCTGAGCAAGAGCTCAAGGGTCCCCAGGGGACAAGAGGCTGGGGCCAGACTCTGCTCAGTGGTGCTCAGCGGCAGGACAAGGGGCACCGGGCACCGACTGGAACCCAGGAGGTTCCCTTGGAGCAGGAGGAGAAACTTCTTTGCTGTGAGGGTGCCAGAGCCTGGCCCAGGCTGCCCAGAGAGGTAGTGGAGTCTCCTTCTCTGGAGACATTCCAAACCTGCCTGGATATGATCCTGGACAACCTGCTCTAGGTGACCCTGCTGAAGCAGGGGAGTTTGACTAGATCTCCAGAGGTTCCTTCCAACCCTCAACCATTCTATGATTCTGTGATTTTGTGATTCTGTGATTCTGTGACTGCAAAGCTCAACGCAGCATTCTGGCTGAATGAGAGGGCTAACTTCATATGCCAGCCCTTCCCCATCATCCCAGACCTGGATGTTTCTCCTCCTGGCTGCCCCTTCTTTTTGCTCTGGGTCAGAGTTGCCCAGAAGAACTTCAGGAACATTTTTGGTTCACCCAATGATGCTCCAGATGTAGGTTTTTCATGGGCAAACCAAGCCAGAGGTGCTTCTTTGAGTCTTCTTGCTGTCTGCAGTGCCAAACAGCTCATTGTCCTCCGTTACTCTGACTCTCTAATTCTCTGATTCTCTGATTTTATGATTCTCTGAGTCTCTGATTCTGCCGCAGCCCGTGGTGACCAACCTGAGACAGCTCTCAGTTAGCTGTTGAGGTTCCTCAAAATGTGGGTGCATAACCAGGCTGCACCATTTACTAGAACAGGACTTTAATCTGCCCACATAAGCCACAACCTGCTTAACCCACGGCCTGCGGCCGCAGTCAGTCAGATTTGTGAGCTTCCGTTTCTAGTTGGTGTCAACATTTTCATTCTCCTTCTGTCCCAGCGCCATTAAGTGAAGTTGGTTTGCTGGCTGGTGCATGCTCTGTTGGTATCAGAGAAATCATTGTTCTCACTCATCCTCCTTCTTCCAGAGCCTGCATGACTCACCCTCTGGCTGGCTTGTTTATTCTTTATGACAGGAAAACAATTGCAAAGCTTCAAGCAGGGGTCAGTCCTCAGGCAAAAAGTTAAACTCTGGTTGGTGCAGCGATCTCTCCAGGCTGGTGGAAGTGTGCTGGAAGATATATCCCAGTCTGGAGCAACCAAGCTACCTCTGAAGAAAGGTTTCTCTAGAGTCTTCCAGTATTATAAACCTGGTCCTCTACAAGTGGAGTCATGTTTGAGCTTGCGCTCACGGAACAGAAAGCCAACCATATCCTGGGCTGTATCCACAGCAACACGGCCAGGAGGTCAAGGGAGGTGATTCTGTCCCTCTACTTCATTCTGATGAGACTTCACCTGGAGCACTGTGCCCAGCTCTGGGGTTCTCAGCACAAGAATGACATGGACCTGTTGGACCAAGTCCAGAGGAGGTCACAAAAATGATGTGAGGGCTGGAACCTCTCTGCTGGAAGGTCAGGCTGGGAGAGTTGGGCTTGTTCAGCCTGGAGAAGAGAAGGCTCCGTGGAGACCTTCTGGGGGCCTTTCAGTACTTAAAAAGGGCTTGTAAGAAAAATGGGGACAAACATTTTAGCAGGGCCTGTTGGAACAGGGCAAGGGGTGATGATTTTAAACTGGAAGAGGGGAGTTTTAGACAAAATCGAAGGAATAAATTTTTGACACTGAGGGTGGTGAAACCCTGTCCCAGATTGCCCAGAGAGGTGGTAGAAGCCCCATTCCTGGACCCATTCCAGGTGATGCTGGACTGGGCTCTGAGCAACCTGCTCGAGCTGCAGATGTCCCTACTCACTACAGAGGGGTTGTACTAGATGACCTTGGAAGGTCCCTTTACACCAAACCATTCTATGGTTCTGTGAGTCTATGTTGCCATGCTCTGACCAGTCTTCCCAGGGATCTCTCTTCCGATTGTTCCCATGCATCCAGGATCCCCATTTAAGCTCAAGCCTGAGCCTTTTGTCCATGCAGGACAGTGCTGTATCTATCTCCAGCCATCTCCTGGATGGACCTTGGACCTCTGCTGTAGGTAGTTTATCTCCAGCTCTGTTTTTGGTCTTGCGATGGCTGCTGGACTCAGGTTATGACCTTGTCTCCAACCCTGCTTGCTGGATGGCCCTTGACCTATATAGTAGGTGTACTTGTTTCCAGTCCTGTCTCCGTATCCCGGGTGAACTTTGGACCCATGTTGTAGTCTTGTTTCCAGTCCTGGCCTCTTTTGATCCATCAGTGAGGTTCTTCATCAACCTGCAAAGGTTCCTGTGCTTGGGGGCATCTCCTCTCCCACAGCAGGGACCTCATCACCTGCTTGTTTTGAGGATGGAAGAGGCTTTTCAAGCCTTTCTCCATCCCTTCCAGGAAAAATGTCTCTCTCCGTAAACACGGAATTCACCAGGCTCCAGGGAGGCTGCACAAACCATGCTGAAGCTGTAGGGCTTGTGTATATTTGTAGAAGGAATGTTAAGTTGGGTATGAAAGACACAGGAGTGAGAATGTTCAAGTGTGTGAAAGCACCTAGAAGAAACAGAGGAGCAAGGGTTAAAAGGAAAGGCATGTGTTGGCTGCTCTAGAGCATTTGGGATCTAACTTCATTCAGATGGAGAGGAGGAACAAACTGACCTTAGATAAGAGTCTCCAGAGGACAAAAACCAGGATGGCAACCATAAAACACCCTGATGAAAAAAAAACCAAAAAAACCCAAAACCACCCCAAACCAACAAACAAAAAAAACCCCAACCTAAAAACAAAAGATCTGGGAGATTCAGGAATTTCACCTAAGAGGGACAAAGTAAAAGGGAAAGGGAGCCAAACCAGCATCCTGTCTCTACAGGCAAGTTCAAAATCAGTTCACTGTGCTCTGCCAAGAACCTCGGAGACATGATGAGAACCTGCATAGCTGTCCTCTCTTGGCAACCTGGCATAGAAATGACATTGGCCAGATCATCTGGGCACAGGCGTGTTGGTGCTTGCGAGGCAGCGAGCCCATTAAATCTGCAAGGATGAGTCTGAGAGGGTGAAATCGACTTTGTTAGAGATTCGGTACGATAAAATTGCTTTCTACTCCCCGAAGATCTCGCGGTAAGTTTTATTGCACTCATTTTCTGTAGACTGCAGAAGGGAGTTTCTTGTTCCCACGAGCAATGTCTGCACGTTATCTAATTGCTGATTAACATCTAACGCTGGAGCAGGCCCTGGAGCTGGAGGGAGGTCCCAGATGAGCTATTGTGGGCATTGGGCACAGAGCCAGTGCCTGTTTCCTGGCCAGGGAAGACTGAATCTTTGTCACCCCCATGCATGATGACAATGCTTTCTGTGGTATTTAAGGTGAGAAATCAGCTGAAAGGGGAGAAAATCCCGTCATTCCTGTCGTGCAGAGATGTCTCTCCACTCGCTGCCTCAGCACTGCTATTGCTTTTGCTGCTGACTGAGATCCTGGGAACCCTGGAGGTGGCTGGGTGTTGAACATCCTTTGGAGTAAAGTTGCTACAGGATGTCAGTGGAAGAGCATCTTTGGATCTCCTTTGCTGCTGAGCATTGCTGGATATTTGGCTTTGAGCGACCTGCTCTAGTGGGAAATGTCCCTGCCCGTGGCAGGGGGGGATCGAAACTAGATGATCTTTAAAAGTTCCTTCCAACCTGAAACATTCTATGATTCTATGACTTTGCTTTATCGCAGAATCAAAGATTGTTTTAAGTTGGAAGGGACCTATAAACATCATCTATTCCGACTTCCTCAAATCAAGTCTGAGCACCACAATTCTGCTCTAGTGAAGGGAACCAGCACTGGCAACAGGTACAGGATAGAAAGGAGACAGAGAGAATCAGGAGAGGCAGCTGAGTTCTTTCTCCAGCCCCACTGGAGACATCAAATAGGTGCTGAGGACGGTATTTTTTTATCATGCTTTAATGGATCTTGATGATGATACCCAAGCTGCTGATGCTGGAGGCAGCTCTCCAGCTCTTCGATATACATTAGATCCTAGAAGACCTTTCTGATCCTATCTAAAAGTTCCTTTGCTGCTGTGTGAACCCTAAAGCCAAAAGTGGGAAGAATGAGGCAGCTTGGGCCTTCCCTTTGGAGAAGAGACCGGAAGGATTCAGCCCATCACACACCTGCTTATACTTCCCAGTGCAACGCGTAAGATTTTTCGATGGGTTGCAGAATTCTAAGAAGATCGCCTCCTTTTTGATAATTTTACCCCTAAGTTGGGCACATTAAACTTGTGATCTGTTATAACACCCACCACAACTTCTGTTTTCTGCCAGATTGCTGCAGGGGAGATTTCCTCATCCTGTCTTTGTGCAGACGATGGGTCCACACAAACTGTAGTGCTTTGTGCTCGTCCTTTCTTAATGACATCCTCTTTCTCAGGCTATCGCTTAGATCTATCGGAATGACCTGGAATGCTCCTATTTGCAGATTCTCTCGGTTTGTCACCTGCAAACTCAATGAACTTGTTCTCTAATCCGTCATTCAAACCGGTAATTAAAACCGTTGCGTTATAGGGGAGCCAAGACAAGCCACAGAGGGCCCCGTTTAATAGATCATTCCAGTTTGACAGCAAACTGTTGACAGTTATTTGCTCGTGATTTTAGCTAAACTGAGTTTTCTTATTTTGCATATGAGACTGTCATGTGATACGGTGCCAAAAGCCTTATTAACACTGAGCTATGTGACAGGTACCGCTTTTAGCTTAACTACAGATTGTGCCATCTTGTCACAGGTGGGAATAACTCCCATCTGTCACAAAGCTCTTGCTTTACATCCCCATGTCCTTGATAGCCCCTGTACCGCTGCTAATTGTTCGGTGACAACAAGAGGGACATTGAAGGGCCGGAGCGTGTCCAAAGAAGGGCAACGGAGCTGGGGAAGGGTCTAGAGCACAAGTCTGGTGAGGAGCAGCTGAGGGAACTGGGGTTGTTGAGCCTGGAGAAAAGGAGGCTCAGGGGAGTCCTTCTCACTCTCAACAACTCCCTGGCAGGAGGTTGAAGCCAGGTGGGGTTGGGCTCTTCTCCCAAAGGACAAGCAACAGAACAACAGGAAACGGCCTCAAGTTGCACTAGAGGAGGCTTAGCTTAGACCTTTGGAACGATCTCTTCCTCAAAAGGGTTGGAAACACCAGTCCAGACTGCCCAGGAGAGTGGTGGAGACCCCATCCCTGGAGATAATTAAAAACCATGTAGATGTGGTGCTGAGGAACATGGTTTAGTGCTGGACTTGATAGTGCTGGGTTTATAGTTGAACTTAATTTTGTTTAAGGTCTATTCTAACCTAAATAATTCTGTGGTTCTATGATTCTGTGATTTATTTTTGAGTTTTTTTCCAAGGCTGAGGTCTGGATTGAGTGTTCTGTAAGTCCCCAGAGTTTCCCCCATCCCCTCTATAATGATGGATGCTGCATTTAGTGGTATCCAGTCTTCTGGAATACCCAGATTTCCCTCTTGTGAAGAAACAGGAACAGGTGAAACAAGCTGGGTTCGGTCGCTGCGACGGATGCCAAAAATTTCTTTTCCCATCGCGTCTGTGCCCAGACACCGCTTAGTTTGCCTGATACCACTGGCTGATGTGCATATTCACGTTGAGAACACCGCCTTTTAGTGGCTTAGACCCTACTTCGTTTTAATATTCTGGCTTTTGATGTGTTATTTGACTAACCCGTGTTAATCTCATGAATATCAGCAGCAGCGAAATGGCTGTTGCTCCTGTGTTAGAAGTGGTTCGTGTCTCCACACCTGCCTTCCTGCCCTTTACTCTGCACGTACTGCAGGCTGGAAGCAAAAACCACATCTCCCGGCTGTGGGTGTGCAGCTCCAAAGTTGTTGTGAGCTTGCGAAACAAATTCTGTGCTGAAGCGGCATCTCCAAGAAGCTCCTGGATGTCTTCTCCCAGGAAGCACAGCTGAGACTTGGTGAGCACCATCGACCAAACGCCACGCTGCAGCTTCGTTTGAAAAAGCAAAGGTGACTGATCCTTCCCATGGAGGAAGAGGAGACTTGGCGGTCTGTGACTAAAGTCCTGGGTCACAGCAGCCCTGGTCTTCTACCTGCACCTTCCTCCAGCCCAGGGAAGGCAGATATCGGTGGGGAAAGAAAGCTGTGACCTTGTCCTTAGCCAGAGCAACATGGACTCCATTTCTCACCCCCAACCAAGAAGGGTGGCTTTTAAGTGTCTCCCTTCTTTATTTGAAAGAGCATCAGTGAGTTCCTACTCAGAACATCAGATCTGACAGAGTCCATTCATAAATCCTAACCACATACTCACTGTGTAGAGACCTTCAGCTCCTCATTCATGCCGGTGGACTTTCCATCTGGGAATCAGATGGGTGGTGAGACGACTGCCAGTGCAACTAGAAGTCCTTTTAAACACAGCAAAAGCCTTAAGACGTTTGACCTGCAAAGGATCAATCAGCATAATCCTGGTATGGTTAGAGGCTCTGCCACCCAGATATGTCAAGAAAAGAAAAAGTTCCTTTAAATTTGTAGGCAAGGTGACCTAGGAACCCCTCTGTCCATTTTATCTTGTTGGAGGCAACATTTGTTTGGGTGCTATCAGCAGACAGCACTTAAACTGGTGTGGTGAAGAGAAGGGGAAGAGCTGGGAAGGCAAGAAGGGCTTGCAAGGGTGCATGATGCCTGCAGGAATCTGCCAGCAGGAGGAAGTCCCCGTAAGCAGAACCGTGTCCGATTGCCAAGGATTCCAGTGCAGAAGTTGAGGGTCACAAAAGGGACTCCTCGTTAGCGGTTGCTGGACTCGGATGGGCTCTGAGTGGACCACCTCTCCTTCCAGACCCTGCAGCAGCTGCCACTCTGCTACTCTAAAAATTAAAGGTCTGGATGAGGTTTGCTCTCCCTCCTTCAGTCTGCCCATCCTGGTCCCCTGATAGCCACCAGCCTCAGTGGACTTGTCTCAACCCTTGACTCATTCCCTCCCTGCCAGCTGGTCTCACCCACCAGATCTTTGCCTTCTCACGTTCAGTGTTGAGATATAAATGGCTTCTTCTGTTTCTCCTTTCCTGCCTCAACTTGCCTGGTGGTAAAGCAGTAATGGCTTTGGCCAGGAGCCCAATTTTCCTAGAGTTTTTTGAAAGCACTTGGCAGGGAAGAAGTGTCTTCCCTCTATGCAGGGTGTTGGTAGAGCACATACTTATGGCATCAGGATCCAGCATGGCCACCACAGGCCCTACCAGTGCTGCCAGCCTCTGCCCTTAGCAGCTGGACATCTCTTTCTTCCTTGTGGTTTAAAAAGTCTTTCCCTTCCCCTTTTCACAGAATCACAGAATGGTGAGGGTTGGAAGGAACCTCCAGAGATCATCTGGTCCAACCTCCCTGCTAAAGCAGGTTCACCCTGAACAGGTTGCCCAGGATCACATTCAGGCAGGTTTTGAAAGTCTCCAGAGAAGGAGACTTCAAGGAAACTTCGCCATCATAGCTTTCCTTCCCTTTTGTGGTTGTCTTTGGTGAGAGAAAGTGAACATCATGCTCTGCTAGCAAGCTCACACTTGGCCCTCTTGACATCTGTCACCCCACAACTCACCAGTATGCCCAGACTAATGGGCATCAGCATCTTCTTGTCCTTGACCAGCACTGTGTTGTCACCTCCTTCATTCACTTTATTTCCCTCTCGTCCACTAAACCAAATGTTTAAAACCAGGCACTGGGCTTCAGAGTTCACAGTACAAAACACAAAGTTGAAGGCGCATCTTTGGCAGGTTGGGCAAATTCTCTTGGGCAACCCGTTGTTTGGTACTCCAGGCACTGTGAAACATCTCACAACCGTGCATCTTTCCCTGTGTGCCACCAAAACACAGCGGACTTCCAAGGCAAGGCTTCAGGCAAACTGAAGATCTCATTTTGCCATCCAATACAACATCTCGTCCAACAAACAAAAAAAACACAAACCCTTGAATTGTTTGGCTGAGCTCTGATTCCCCCCAGAACACAGCTGAGCTACTGATGCTGCCAACTCTCTCTTTTTTTTCAGTGTTTTTTCCCCAGAAAAGTGGGCTTGCAGCAGTGACTATGACCTATGCTTATGTTAGTCTCTGGCTGCCTGCCCTTCTTCTTCTCTGTAGACACCCCCAGGCCTTCTACAGAGCTTTTCTGTCTGCCCTCAGCTGCAGCTCCTGTGGGGAGGGGAAAGAGCGTAGAGCCTGGAGTGCAAAGACAAACAAAACCCAGTGCAATCAATCATTTCTACGCCAGGAGTGTGGTTTTGTAGAAACCATCTCGCAATCTCTAAATGACTGGGGTTGGCAACAGCTGTCGGGTTGGTTTGGTCCTGGAAAAAAAGAGGGAAATGGATATGTGGACATTTTTTTCTTTTTCCAGCTGGACCAGGTCCATGAGGAGGCAACGTGAAGGCAATTCCCAGTGTGGTTCTCACCATGCTGTTCCCCAGCCCTTTCCTTCTCCCTCCCACCTCCCCACTGGTTCCCTGCTGCTGACTTTCCTCGCTCAGCCACCTTTGCTCCTCTTTGCCTTTGCCTTTTCCCCAAGCTCAGCCGACCCATCGGAGCCGGGCAATAAAGGATGCTCATTTCAAAATGTGGTACCTCTACGAGGAGCCAGAAATTGCTCCCCGCTAGGACTGGAGGAATGTCCAAATTACTGCCAGAAGTAAGTTTTACTTCTTCTTCCTTGTTTATGAACTGCTTGACTGATGTGTGATAACCAAGTTACTGTGAAGAGAAGCTACTGAACATCCCCTCTGTGCAGACAGAACTATTGAGCTATTACCCGGGTTTCGGGCCAGGTGGGTTGTTATTTCTCGCAGTGTTTTGAAACTCAGAGACAAAAATATGTCTTCAAGGATCTCTTCAGAGCTGTAAGGATTTGAAGCCCGAACATGTCAGAAGGGCTCTTTTTTGTGTGTTTTCTTAGGTGACTCAAATGTCTGGAGACACTTAGGATTCAAGTAGGCTTAGGAAATCAATGGAAGTTCAGCACCTAACTTATTCAGGCTCTCTCGAAAATCCCAGGAGAAGCTCAGCTACAAAGCATGACTCTTTGAGAGCAGTAATTATTCCAGCGCATCACACTTTTATTTCAGCCAACAATGCCATCACGGGGAGCTTTTCCTAACCCATCACAGTCCATGTGCAAAGGTGTAAGTGATACTGGCTAGGACACCCAGGGACATCACCCCATAGCTGCTTTGCTTGCTGCTGACTCCGTTCACGTTGCATAATGGTTTCTCACAGCAAGAAATCCTCTGGTACGTCTGGTTTTGTTGCTGACTTGTTTCTGGACACATTGGAGAGCACATTTTAGAGATGACATATTTAGGCTTGTTGGGCTCTAATGAAGAACAGAAGGGGGGAAAAAAAAGAGAAAAGAATAGCGTAAGAATCACTGTTAAAATGTTTCCATGGCTAAATCTGCATTGGTGAATAAAAGGCGACCAGGCACTAATCTCCAAGGCAAATATGTCCTCTGCTCAGGATGAGCAACAGTCTGGCCATGTCCACCCTGATGTGATATGATGCTGGTCTTCTCTGGGCTCCATGTTTCAGCTTTCTCCCTAAAGTGGAATTAGAGCATATAGGAGGTTTTCAATTCAAGCTGCCTGAAGCAACACTCAGGCTGGGTCGCTGCCCACCAGAATGATTTCCCTATGCCATAAAACCAGGGGGAATGTGTTGTATGACCTGAGATGTGGTCTGAGAGCACACAGAATCTTAGAACCATTTGGATTGAAAGAGACCTTAAAGATCATCTAGTTCCAACTTCCCTGCCATGGGCAGGGACACCTCCCACAAGACCAGGTTGCTCAAAGCCCCATCCAACCTGACCTTGAACACTTCCAGGGATGAGCCATCCACAGCCTCCCTGGGCAACCTGTTCCAGTGTCTCACCACCCTCACAGTGAAGAATTTCTTCCTAATATCTGATCTTAATCTCCTCTCTTTCAGTGTAAATACGTTAACCCCTCATCCTATCACTACAATCCCTGCTCAAGAGTCCCTCCCCAGATTTCCTGCAAGACTCTCTTACAGCAAATACTGAAAGGCCACAATAAGGTCTTCCCAGAGCCTTCTCTTCTCCAGGCTGAACAACCCCCTGGAGCTGTTTGAGAGTGGCAGAGCCTCAAGGACAGACCTGATGGATTGTACACGGCAGAGGGAATCAGTCATGGTGCAGTTTGGCCCAAAAATTTTTGGAAACAACACCGGGAGTGAATATTGCCGTAGCAAGATCTAGCTGGAGCATTCAGCAGAAAGCTGGGAGGAGCTAACCATGAATCAGTGCACACAGCCCCAGGCTTGAGTTGACTCTCTGGTGCTGCTTTATGCATCTTCAGCATTTCCCCAACTCCTGGTGATGGTGTCAAGAGATATCGACACTGGAGCGACTGCAGCAGTGAGCAAGAAGGTCTGTGTTTCCTCACAGCTGGTGGTCAGGGGCTACCGTTGCCGTGTGTGGCCATGATTGGGATGCAAACCCGTTGCTGGGACCGTCCTTCTACAGCACAAAGAAGGCGTTGGTCAGAAACGTACTTGTTCCCACGTCGTTACGGACAGTCACGCAGTATTTGTCTTCCTCTGCGCACATGGAAATGGTCAAACAGTCCTTGTTGGACTCCTGTTCTTGGCACACGTAGCACATAAATGGGTAAACTGTGGGGAAAAAAAAATAAAGAAGAAAAAGCACCTTACATGGTTTAGGAACCACAATATCTACAACCCAAATATGTCCATTTTTTTGTACTTACAGCCTGATGAATGCTTGTGTGTGAATGACCAGTGACTTTCTTTATCCCTTGACCCATGGCAGCAAAGTTAAATCCCTCTCTGTCTCGTATGTCTCAGACTGCGAAGTGTTATCGATCTGTTTGCAATCTCTGGCAGCGGTAGATGTGAGCGGAATTCAAGGATTTGGGGTCTTTTATGATGGAGATTATTGCTGAGCAGTAGCTTCTCCGTCCCGAGAGCTCTGCCACGGGAATTACCAATTACTGCTCAGTTGCTCCTCCTGGGCCAACCTAAGCAGGGCTTGCCAGGGAGAACTTGAGGCTGCCTGGAGCATTTTGAGGAGGTGGACAATGCCCAGCGTCCTACTTCTCTTTCATCTGGCACAGTGACTACTCTTATATATCCTTTCTTGTGGTCAAACACCACTAACTGAACTGGCCTAACCGCAGTCCTGGGAAGCCTGACGAGAGTCGTCAGATGCTCTGTCAAACTTCTGCATGTTACTGGAAGACAGAGAAGAAGCGGGAAGTCTTAACCAAAAGTGTGGTTTAACTGGTAAGTGCAAAATTGGTGGGATAATTCATACATTTGCAATACAGATACAGAAGATGACTGTCAGGAAGGGCAGGCAACGATGAGCTACCTTAATCTGTCGAGAATGTACACACTTGATCTGAAATCCACAAGGTGGTAGGACAGACCTCTGGAAAGTAATAATGAAAAAAGAAGAAGAGTAAAAAGATAGGCTGGATAGCAAACCACACCAAAATGTCTGCAGAACACTCCCCAGCTAGGCAGATTAATTGATTTACAGGGTTTGTGGTGGTGGTTGGGTTCTGAGCTTGCGAAATCACCCAGATTATCTGGGTTTGTGTGTAGGTGGGGGCACGAGTTACTTAAAAAACACAGATAATTTTGGAAAGGCGAGCAAAGATAGCGCAGAATGCTCTCTTAAGTTCCTAGTAAGTCTGGGGACAGTCTGTCAGTGTGGAAAAGGTGGAAAATAACTGGAGGACACGTTCCTGTGAGTGCAGCTTTGCCCGATAAGAAGTTGGCAGTTAGAATGTGGAAGGGCAGTTGTAGGTCAGAGAGACCATTAAATGGGAAGTGCCTGCTGGAAGGGAAGGAAAAAAAAAAAATCAACTGTTGAGCTGAGAGGGCCAGAACACTGTAGCCTTTTTTGTTTTGTTCATCACTAAAAATAAAAGCAGAATCTTTACATACTGGGTAGAGGAGACACAATAAGGTTTTACCAAAATTTTTGGCACAGTCTTGAATGATGTTAAGAGCAAGCCCGGGAAACAGAAGCTAACGAAAATGCAACAGAATGGGTGCAAAGCCAGACACAGGGTAGTTTGCAATGGTTATTGATCAGCCTAATCGCAACAAGGCAGCTCAGGAGATCCTCCAGAGCTCTGCTGTGGGCTCAGGTCTATACAATATCATCACTAGGGATGAGATAGAGGATGCACATCTGATTTTCAGATGATGCCAAGGACAAAATAGCTGGAAACACACTGTCAGTAGAGTTCTAAGTGGTGTTGACAGATGGATGTAGTGAAAGAATGAAAAAAGCAATAATGGATGCGGTTCAATAAAGCGAAAAATATTATGCTAAGATAAAAATTAGCCACTTAAAGGGCTACAAAGATGCTGAGGGGACTGGAGCATCTCTCTGATGAGGAAAGGCTGAGAGCCCTGGAGAAGAGCAGCCTGAAAGCAGTTCTGACCAATGCTTATCGACACCTAAAGGGGGAGGGTCAAAAGGATGGGGCCAGACTCTTTTCAGTGGTGCTCAGTGACAGGTCAAAGGGCAACAGGTGCAAACTGGGACCCAGGAAGTTCCATCTGAACATGAGGAAAAAACTTCTTTCCTGTGAGGGTGGCAGAGCCTGAAGCAGACTACCCAGAGAGGTTGTGGAGTCTCCTTCTCTGGAGAGATTCCAAACCCATCTGAACAATGCAATCCTGGGCCCCCTGCTCTGGGTGACCCTGCTGGAGCAGGGGGGTTGGACTAGGTGATTTCCAGAGGTCCCTTCCAACCCACGTCATGCTGTGATTCTGTGACACGTAGGGTGAGGAACAACTGGTTGAGTTGCAATTAAGAGCTGCAATGTAAACAGCGGGAGTCAACCGTGTCACACGGCAGCGATGAAAACAAACGTCACCCACGGGAACAGAGGCAGCAATGTCATCTGCAAGATATGCAAAGGGTTCTTTCCACTCTGGCAAGGCCTCGGCAGGAACGTTGATGACCAAATCTGTACGCGGCACTTCAAAAAGTATGCAGAGCATTTGGAGAGAGACCAGAGGAAAGGGAGGAGAAATGGTCAGAGATCTTGAAAATATGACCTTGTAGAAAAGGTTGGAAACATTTAATTTGCTCATTAACAATGAGAAAATGCTAAGGAAAGACACAGTAACTTTGTCCAAGTGAGCGAAAAGAAGCTGCAAAGGGGAAAGTAATAAACAGTTCTACATATTCTATGGTGAAAACACAGGAGAACTATGTGAAAAGAGAACCTAAGAGTAACTTTCTAAAAGAAGAGTCTCATCAATTCCAGACTGTGGAATTTTCTTTGTTGAAAACTTTCAGAGGCACATTAGACAAACATCTGCCTGGTGTGCTCCAGCAGTGAAGCGGGGAAAAGGATCATGACTTTTTAAGATTTCTTTGGGACATAATCTAGTTATAACAGTGAGTTCATGGAAGCAAAGGGCAACAGATCCTCTTTGGTGGGCGGAGAGATCAATGGTTTTGATCAACAGATCAATTAAGGTCTTGAATGAGACTCCAGATACATGAAAAGGTTCAAATAACAGTTGTCTCCGGCTTTGTTTTGTCTCTTTGATAAAGAAAGCTATGATCTCTTTCTCTCGAACATGAAAGCCTTGATTTTAGAATTACTCATTTTCTCCCATCTAGACTGGCCTACAGAAAGGTGCTGTATAAAAGACTTGTCCTTAAGCCCATTTGGAAGCTGATGCCAATATAAAATGTCATCAGCCTACTACGTCAGTAAGGTATCCCACCATGAACATGTGCTACCAGAGTCTTGGATCTCTATCAGTGTCCTACGTTATTCCCAGGCAACACTGAGGATGTTGCCTTTGATAATTACTCTCCTCTGTCCATGTTGCGTCTCTGCCTTCAGAAATTATGGATATAAAATCTTCTTCTTTTTTTTTTTTTTTTTTTTAAGAGCTGAATACTCCTTTCCTCATCCTCAAAACCTCGCCGAAGCTTCTGAACTTCCCTCCGTGCCGCAGAACCAACCTTCTGCCCCAAAAAATGTGGGAGTAGGGGGTTGATATATCAGAGAGCAAGAATTAATTAGATGCCTCTTTCTCAACCCCTTCTAGATATGCATCATAGTTTCTGGGAAACCATCAGGTGTGGGGGAACCACTGGCAATCCGGTCATTATTCCTACGTGCAAGCAGCAATGTCGCAACACATGCGTATCGGTCCCAGAAGGAGGACACACGTTCAGAGCAACTCAGATATCCCTTTTGGAGAAGGATGCCTTTAAGGTGACATAAGCACCAAAAAGCTCTTTCACCTCTGCCTCTGATTTAATCTATCAAAATTCTCACCGGTGCGTTTCCTCGGGAGCGAGACACATGGTAAACCACGTGGCTCGCAATGATGGAGGAAGCAGCAGTATAGAAAAATCTGTAAAGCACTCCCAAACTGTTATGGATTAAAAAAACCCAAACCTCAGAACTTTTCAAATCCTTCCTGGCACATCCAACTTGCATCATTCGGGAAGATCCCATAGACCACCACGAAGATATAACCTGGCACATCCAGCGCCGTACAGTTAGAGCTCCGTCTCTCAGTACGGCCACTGGAAAGAGGAATTAATTGATCAGAGTCTTGTTTCTGCAGCAAATCCTTAATCAAGGTGCAAAAGGAGGTCGGTGGCAGCCCGGCTGCAGCGTTGCAACACCACCGAGCTGGGGACGGCCCTCTAAATATTCACCACGCAAAAAAGTTGTCACCATCTTCTCTAGAAGCCTTATCTTAAGTAGCAGCAGGATTAGAGGCTCACCTTGCTCCACACACAGGGCAGCAGCCAACAAAGTGACAAGAGTCGTCTTCATCTCCACCAGATCCTCTCAGCCGGACTGGGAAGCTGTTTGGAGGGCAGGTTATATAGCTTTTGTACGGCGGCAGCAGTTTTACAGGTTCCAGGTGGCTGGCAGGTGGACATGAACTCAACCCAAGGGTGTGTAATGTGCATGTGGGAGTTCTCCGTGCTGGAGCCCATGGAACAGGCTGGCACCTTGCGGGAAAACACCTTTTAGCAACACATTTCTTGCTCTTCTGGTCATATGAGTAATGGGGAAGGAGGATCTGCTCTCTTCTCTGAGTTTCTTCCTTCCCAGCAGAAGCAGCACATGCACTGATGAAATAGCAGAGCCTGGAGGCACAGGGAGATGGTCCTAGCAGAGCATTTTTCTAATCCCTTCGGATAGTCGGCCTGTGATGTACCAGGGTTGAGACCGTGCACTTTCTTTAATTATCCCCCAGTAGCAGAAGCTCAGGCGCTCAGCCGGCCTGCGCTGCTTTACCTGCAATAAAATCAGTGTATTTTACACCAAAATAAATTAGCTAATTGTTAAACAGAAGGTCTTCCTCAAATATTCATGTCAGTCTTCACTCCTTTATCAGTTTCCTATCACCTGTAGATGATCCCTCTGCTTGCTCCTCTCCTGGTTGTAATTCTCAAATACCTTACATGCTTTTTATTTAATGAAGTTTTGCTTCTATTTCAGGGGTCCTTTAGAGGGTCTGCTTTTCTCCACGCTCAACAGTTTCTGGAAATGAGACCTCTGTTTACGATACCACAAGTCGGCATCCTGGAATTGCTACTCTGCACTGAGAAAAGCCATCTCTCCAACTGTCTCTTTTTCAATCTCTCCTCTTAAATCAATCCCTTTTCTTCTATTTTTCTGCCTCGCTCTTCTCTGAATTTCTTAGAACCCGTTGCTGACATTCTGGGAAATAGACCCTAATACAAGATGCATCTCATCAGAGCTCAAGCTGCCATCTCAATGGAGTTTCTTCCAAAGTGAAATTAATCCTGGACAGCAGGTAGCAGAATGTGCAAAAGACAAAAAAAAAATAAATCACCAAACCCACTTTTTGCTGCCAATTATGGAATAACTTGACAGGCAGTTCCCTGGAAGTAGACATCAGCAGGGTATTTTTATCTATTTCTAATATGAATCATTCCAACACTGGATGATCTCCCTATCCACATGAGCCTCTGATGTTTTTTTCAGGCCCTCCTAAATTGCTCCTAGCGTGACATCATCAGGTGGTGAACTCCAGAGTTGTTCAAGCCTGATGTCAAAACAGACATTCTAGGTTTTCCTTGGGGAGGTTTCGAAGGTCAGCAGGTGATGATTGAATGGAGCCTTCTGCTCTGCAGAGGACAATTCGTTTTACTGCCCGAGAGTGTTATCCACGGGAGGTTCCTCATAATTAGTGGGTATGTCCTCTCAATGGTGCTTCGTAATTAGGGTAAAAGGAAGCAACCATTTTTTCCCTCTTTTCCCTCCTATTAATTATCCCATAGACTTCTGTTATATATTTTCCTTTCCTCCATGGGTGAAGGAGAGCTCTTCTTAGCGCCATGTGCCTCCTCACGCTGACTTTGCCAACAACTATTTGTTTCTACACGAACCTTCGTCCTATAGGTTGTTGGCTCAGCGCAAGCCGGCTTCGAAAGCGCGTGGTGAGGCTACGACATCCCCTGCACTGCCAACAAATGTGTGAGAAGGAGAGACCTTTCAGGAGCAAACACGCTCTTCTATGTCAACCAGTTACCTGGGAGCTGTTTCCAGGACATTAACATCTTCATTAGTACCTAAAGGTACTGCGAGGCTGGAGTGTGTCCTCCTCCAAGCGTCTGGAGAGCAGCAATTTTTGCAGCACAGTGAGTGGGTTGCAGTGATTCCTTCTCCCTCAAGAGGACAGATTATGAAACTCAATGAGTTCAGAGTTTAAACAACCAGCTTGGGGAGAGTGTCTCCTGCTGCCCTGCATTGCAGCCTTCAGCCTGAAGGAAGGCCTGGAGAAGGCAAGCCAGGGATATCAAGTGAGAAGTAAGATTGAGGAAGACTGCAAAAAAAACCCCAAAAACCCACAAGGGAGCTGAGTCACCTCTGTAGAGCAGTAGCTCACCACTACCCATTCTGGAAAACTAAAATGGGCCTCAAAACTGGAGTTGGACTCGGTGATTTTTAAAGGTCCCTTCCAACCCAAAACCTTCTATAATTCTATGAAAATGGAGCCATGAGTTGGCTCTATGGCTGGAGAGTAGCAACTAGTTGTTGGGGTTTTTTTAAGAAAAAAAAAAAAGGGTGCTTTTGGCACTCCTCATGGCTTTCAGGAGCTTTTTAGACCCAGTGAAGTCCTTGCTTTGATCTTTTGCATCCATCTTCTCTTTTGCCTTTTCATTGCTTCAATGGGCACCGATTGGATCTGGGCAAAGGAGCGGAAAGAAAAGGAAGAAAAGTTGTGTTGTGAGGGAAAAGACAGTCAAATTATTTGAAGAGAGCGGAAGGCAGCACAGGTCCTTCCGAATCAGTGGTGATAGAGCCTTGAGTGAGGGCAAAGAAGGACCAAAAGCAAACCACCTCCTCCAGGTGCCTCATCCAGGCAGAGCAGGGCCCCCTTGGCCGATCTAGGTCCTGGCTCACTGACTCAGAGCATCAAAGAATGAGCTTTTAGGTAATCCACACAGAAAGAGCCAGCTACTTCCCAGGTAGCAATCCCAACTATTTAAGTGAGCCACTCATCTTCTTCCTGAGAGCCCTCCAGGCATCCCAGAAGTCTCTGCAGGGCAACTGGCAGCTCTCATCCAAGGAGTATGCACCTATGGGAGCCAACACATAAGAAACTCTGGGCAGAGGGGTGAGGAATTTAGACAACAGCATCTTGGTGAGAGGTGTCACATCAGGATTTCTCAGGAAGGCTGGCAGAGAGGCATCTCCTTTTACACAACACCCATTGCTGAGGGAGGTTTCACTAGGAGAGCTTTTTTTGGTTTTAGGTCGCCCTGTGCCTCAGGGCAATTGCTGCTCTTGCCTCCAGATAAGGACTCTTCTATGTGACATGAGATATGGGTCAGCCGTTGGCCCTCATGCATCAGCTGCGTTGCTGGGCAGTAGGGAATGCAAAAACTATGGGATCAGGGAGAAACCAGGCAAGAGGGAGGTTGGCTGAGGTCCATGGGTAGAGCTGCTCCCTTAGGGATGGGACTCCCGGCTTCCTGGTGCTGTTCAAAACTTCTCCGTGCAACAATCAGAAGCAGACCGTGAAATCCTTCCCTGCAGAAGGCATCTCTCCCACATGCGCTGGGGACACCTTATGGTGGTCTTACAGTACTTCGAGGGGGGCTATAAGAAAGATGAGGACAGACGTTTGAGCAGGGCCTGGACAAGGGGTGATTGTTTCAAACTAAAAGAGGAAAGATTTAGGCTGGAGAGAAGTTTGAAACTGTTTATGCAGAGGGTGGTGAGACCCTGGTCCACGTTTGGGTTGGAAGGGACCTCTAAAGGTCATCTAGTCCAACTCCCCTGCAGGGAGCAGGGACATCTGCAACAAGAGCAGGTTGCTCAGAGCCCCATCCAACCTCCCCTGGAATGTTCTTCCTCTGCTTCTGGCAAATACCCAGCAGAGTGAGCAAACCGTGTAGCTGCTCTCCCTGTGCAATGAGCCCACGGAGGGAAAACCAGCTGGGTGAGCTGCACCCAGCTAATTATCCTGGGGGATCTTCATTGGGGCAATCCCAGTGGAGAGCTTCTTCAGTTTAGGAGAAAGCATTTCAGCCTGTTGTGACTCACTCTGGAAAGGTTTAAGTGAGTCGATCTCTCCTTCCTAGCTAAGATTATCCACGAGGAAGGTCAGTGCAGGAGAAGGAGTTCCTTCCATTTTAACCCCGAGAGGAAACTCGACTAGCAAACATAAAAGATTTCTTTTCAAAGTCAGTACTTTGTTATAGATGAAGTTGAAATTGCCAGCCTCCAGCAGACGCGCGGTGGAAACCGCCTGTCTTTTCTGATGATTTTTCTTTTAAGCACCATGCGAGATACTTTTCTCCCCTTTCAAAATAATCCTTCACGCTTATAAAGCCATTTCCACCAAAAGACCTGAAATCAGTTTAAAGAAAACTTAATGCTCAAGATCCCTTCACATCAAGTCTCGCCTTGTCCCCCCCGTTTGCCTGCTGGAGAGCTCACCAGCCTTTTCCTTTCAGCCAGCTGACCCAGAAGAGAAATTGAAAGTGAGTCGAATCGAACAGAGTTTACTCTGAAACGGAGTCACAAAAATGACACTTCTCACAACGCAAAAAAAACCCAAAACCAAACCTTGGGAGAGGCTTCCTGAAGGGAAGGCAGAGGGATTGTGATCTATTTCAGCATGAATTCGATTCCACTTGCAGACTAATGCCCCTGCTTTTGTGGCCTCTGATATAGGTGCCTCCGGCTGCTACGCCTGATGTACCACACCCCACAACAGAATAAAAGAACACTTTATTGTGCCCAGCTTCTGTTTAACAACTGTAATATTACAAGCTTCCTCAGAGCAAAATGATACAGGGATGAAAACGGTGTAAAAGGGGGGAAAAATAATGACACGGGAGAACGACAGGGAGAAAACGACGGAGGGAAGAAAAAAACATTATAAAAGCGGATAGCAGGAGAGATGCTGGGTCTGTGGTGCCCTTCTACATGTGTAGGTCTCCACATCGTACTTTTCTCTTCCAAATGCCATTTTGAGGTAGGGCTGCGCTCGTCAGAGCACGAAAAGAGCAAAAAAAAAAAAAATTGGCTGGTGGGATGTGACCTGCCAAGGTAAGCCAGACAGGGTGGCGTTGACTCTCTACAGAGGAGAGTTTGGCCACTTGCAGCGCGAGACCAAGCAGCTCCTTTCCCCCTCCGGCCCCTTTAATACCCCAGCCGAAGGATGCAGGTGAGACTGGCCAAGATGCCCAGAGCTATCATAGCGTAGCTGGTTTTCACGCTGCTGGCACCGCTGATGTTGCACAAGGAAGTCTCGCAGCAGCTGGTAGCCACACCAGCTATGCCGATATTCAGGTCGATTGTTGGGCAGTACGCAGAACATTTCTTGGTGATACGCTGGTTGCGGTCGTTGCCTGAAGCGGGATAGAGAGAAAAAACAGAGGGAAACTCAGGGGGGTTTTATTCTCATATAAATTTTTACGGACTTCAATGATGGGCTGTTGGTTTTCCCATTAAACTGCATCATTATTTGCGTTTATGTGACCCATGGACACCAGCTCCAGGCCTTGCAACTCCTCTGCTGTGTTCAGGGTCACCTCAGTACAGCTACTGCTCTGGTGAGATCCCACCTGGAGCACTGCAGCTCTGAAGCCCCCAAAAGAAAAAGGACATGGACCTGTTGGAGCAGGTCCAGAGGAGGCCACGGAGATGATGAGGGAGCTGGAACACCTCTCCTACAAGGACAGGCTGAGAGAGTTGGGGTTGTTCATCCTGGAAAAGAGTAGGCCCTGGGAAGACCTTATAGCAACCTTCCAGTGTCTGAAGGGGGTCTTAAAGAAAGCTGAAGAGGAACTTTTTACAAGGCTTGTAGTGATAAGATGAGAGGTAACAACTTGAGACTGAAAAAGGGTAGATTTAGATTAGATATTAGGAAGTTCTTCACTCTGAGGGTGGTGAGACACTGGCACAGGTTGCTCAGGTTAGCTGTGGATGCTCCACCCCTGAAAGTGCTCAAGGTCAGGTTGGACAGGGTTTTGAGCAACCTGGTCTAGTGGGAGGTGCCCCTGCCCATGGCAGGGTGGGTTAGAGCTAGATAATCTTTAAGGTCCCTTCAAACCCAAACCATTCTATGATTTCTACAGTGCAAAATTGCAAGGCATCATCACTGCGTTGTCCCGATAGTGTCCCTTCCAGAGTGTCCCTTTCTAATTCCACCACCTCAGGAGCATATATAGGAGCTTGGAGATGAGACAAGGGATTTGTTCAAAGAAATGCTCTCTTTTCCAATGTCTCCCTCTCCTGGGTGTGTTTAATCAGCAGTATTATTATGATATATTGCAACAAAGATAAGGCTACGCTGAGGTCCCACTTGCTGCAAGATTTGGTTTCTCTCTGCTGTGATCCTCATTAATTCCTCCACTAAGCCTCGTGGTGGGGGAAGACTCTGAACCCCAGCTCGTCATCAGAGCCTTAGAAAAACTTCACACTTACCATATCCCGTGGTGGAATAGGTTGTGAGACAGTACTTCTCATTCTGAGAGCAGGTGGTTGTACTGAGACAGTGTAAGTTGGAAGCTGCATCTTTGCATGTGAAACATGTCAAAGAGAAAGCTGCAAAAGAAGCACATGACACTCATCAATCACCTCTGGAAATATCCACGGGAGCACAAAACTGGTGGTGCTGGTCCACACCGAGGATCTGTCAAGCCCAGCAGCCACAGGCGGACAACCACCCGGCTGTGTGAAACTTGGCCCCAGCAACTCCCCTGGGCCCAAATTACTTTAAGCTCAGATTGCTGACACTGGTGTGGTTTGTTCGTTTAGTATCCCTCAAAGGGATATTCCTTCTGGATATTTACTTGAGCATCCCTTGAATCCATTTAAACATCTGGCATCCCCAGTGTGCTTTTAGAAAGAGCACCCCGGCCTACTACCGTTTGCAGCGCAAAGCTCTTGTGGTTTCTTTCCAACTTGCGGTTTCCTTCCTGGCCTCCTCCAAGTCTCAGTTTCTGGCCACTAGTTCTTGTGTGGAAAGAGGCCTGTGGATTCCTGTCTACACTCTTTCACATTCTCTTCAAATCATCTGAAGAGTCCTGGCCTACACAGCCTTTCTCAGAGCACGCAGATCAACAGTGAATCCTTTCAAAAACATTTTCAAATACAAAAAGGGAGAGACAGAGTTGGGAGTAACCCCCCCCGGCCGTGCTAGACATGAATATTTTGATCCATACCCCCACGAAGTATTTTGTGACCAGCAGGTCGAGGGAGGTGATTCTACACCTCTGTTCCACTCTGGTGAGACCCCACCTGGAGCATTGTGACCAGCTCTGGACTCCTCAGCACAAGAAAGGCATGAACCTGTTGGAGGAGGTCTAGAGGATGCCACAAAAATGCTCCAAGGGCTGGAACCCTTCTGCTGTGAAGCCAGGCCGAGGAAGTTGGGGTTGTTCAGCCTGGAGAAGGCTCTGGGGAGATGTTCTTGCAGCCTGTCGGTACTTAAAGGGAGCCTCTTAAAAAGATAGGGACCGACTTTTGAGCAGGGTCTGTTGTGATAGGACAAGGGGTGATGGTCTTAAACCAAAAGAGGGGAGATTTAAACTAGATCTAGGGAAGGCATTTTTTTACACTGGGGTTGGTCACACCCTGACACATGCTGCCCCGGGAAGTGGTCGCTGCCCCATCCCTGGCACCTTTCCAGGTGAGGTTGGCCAGGGCTCTCAGCAACAGGCCCTAGTTGCAGATGTCCCTTCACCCTGCAGGGAGGTTGGACTAGATGACCTTGAAAGATCCCTTCCAACCCAAAACACTATGAATCCATGATCTCAAATGAGAGACAAGCGACCTAGATCTTCTCAACATTTACTGGGAAGACAGATTCTTGCATCTGGATAGTTCCTCTTCAGAGCTCTCCTGTATTGGGATAGCCTGTATCTTGAACCTGTAGAAGACAGTGCTCGGCAAACCACCTCCTTGGCCGCAGTATATTCCTTTTTACAGCCTTCTGGGAGTGATAGATCTGTGACTCTGTGGATCTGCACAGCGCTGTGCTAAGAGGAATGAATGAAAACAGCTTGCGCTCAAGTAAACTGGAGCAGTCATTCAGAGCAAAGAGGTCCTTGGGGAAGGTTTCTTTGCATGAGAAAGGGAATTTCCCACTCGTCTGTTTATCTGGAGCAAACACTCCTGCAGTGATGTCACCCACCGGGGATTAGACCTGCTCTCTTTTCCAGGGGATCCCTCTCTATGGCCAGTTAATACTCATATTATTCTTGTACCATCACCGCTCTTTAACTTTGCCTTCCTTCCCTTTTGCCTCCCTCACTCTTGCTCTCCTTGCCCAAGCTTCTTTGCTGTTGCTAATGCCTTTGCCAGCAATGTCCCAACCTCATGACTGCCCTTATTTCACCATGAACAGACTCATCTGGCCCAGACAGGCTCTCTGCTCCTTAGAGTCTTCCTAGCCCAGACCTGACCGCAGCCCAGACAGTGACCCCAAGTGACCAGAGTCACTGTATTTCATAAGAAGCCCCAAAAATGCCTTTTAGGGCACTCTTCGTCCTTCTCTGCCTCTGTGGAAATTGTCTTCTCTCCCCACTCCAGTTACTAGCCCCTTCTCTTTTTCCATGGCCACCCAGCACTGACCTTTACTTTCTTCTTGTGGTCCGAAATCCTCAAAGTTTCTACTCTCCCTCTGTTGCTTCTCACTGAAGAGCAGCTAGCAGAGGACACAGAGGCCGGGTAACTGGGCTTGCAGTGACTCGGATCTCATCTCCCTCTGTTCCCGTGCTCAACACGCCTAGGATTTCAAAACCCTCAGACCTGGGACCTGGCTCACTCTGATTTCATATCAAGACTATTGCAATTTGCTTCCTGCCTTGGTCAGTTCCATCCCCAGAACCTCTCAGCTATCCTGCCTGGCTCTTGCATTCAGTATTGCCCTGATATTGAAAGCTACATTATTTTTTTTTTCAAGTCTGGGACCCTCCTTTGAACCATCAGCCTACAAAATGGTGTGGCTTCATTTATTTTTTTTTCTTGTGCAAACCTCATACAAGTAGATTTCTGCTCCACCCCACCGGGAACCACCCTTTCCTTCCAGAATAACCATATGCTAAAGCAGAGTTCCCAAACTGGGTTTTCCAGACATGTAACTCATGTAATTCCTTAATTAAGTCAGCTTCTTTAATCAAGCTCATTCCAAGAAAAACTTCCTGAATCTATGCAGGAAATAATAGAGCTTATTACATCTCCAGGTCCTGTTTTATCCCGACCTCCCAAAGTTGCCCGTTTCAGAGACTGGTTGCCCTGGGACCCTTCTAGCCAGGAGAAGGAGCAAAGATCATGACGGGTTGATTTTGCCAACATCTCTCTGTGCTCGAGAGATTTCTCGCTCACCATTTACTGTAGAGGACTCCAGGAGCATATTGGCTCCTAACCTGATAGCTCAGTTAAGATCCTGAAGTCAGGTAGGACAATTTTATTCACGCTGCTAAAAACCTCTTCTGATTTTAGCACATCTGTTGAGGTATCTGCTGCAACAAGGGCTGAGCAGGGAAGAAAACAGTTTTTCTTCCAAAGCGTGCGGTTAAACCAGGCTTTGGAGGTCTCCTGTCTACACCCAGCGAGACCTCAGCTCCAACTGGAAAAGAACATTCCTCAAGGAAGATTTTCGTGGGAGGAATTCGAGCCACCCAGATAAACATCTTCCACATGTAAAACATTAGTAAGCCTGAGTGCTGGCAGATGCAGGATTTACACCGTTAAAATCAGTCGGGTTCAGGATGAATTGGAACAGCGACCGAGCTTCTGGCCGGATTGCAGAGGCAAGTGGTGCTGCGTATGTGTCACCAACTTCTTTGCATGATTTTTTTTGTTTGTTTGTTTTAAAAAAAAAAAAAAAAAGTGATAACCATTGATAAGCTGCAGGAAAGAATCCTTTTATTGCCCTCAACTTTCTCAACTCCACTGAGCATAGTGATTTAGCACATGCCCATTTTAAAGCCTGTGAAGTCCCACAGGAAGGTCATTTACAGCCTAAGTGCTCTGCTAGACCAGGACCAGAATGTCCAGTAATTTGCAAGTAAAACCCGACAGCAGAGCCTGAGAAAAATTCGGTTTGCTATAAAGCAAAAGTCTCCCTGAGCTGAAGGAATCAACTGTTCCCCTGGAATATTCAGAAGGATATTCAAGGGCTGTACCTGCTGTTCCTTGCCTGACCCCTAGCCCACCTCTGTGCAATCTGGGCATCTCCCAGAGGCACAGACAGCGGTCCTTGGCAGAGCCAAACCAGGCAAAGTCCAAGCACAATTTCCCAGTTTACCCTTCCCCCCCAAAAAAAAAGTTATTGGAATGAGAATGGAGCTCTGCGTCTCCACCCCAGACCCGGGATCAACATCGGCAAAGTGGCTTCTCAAAGCAGCGAGCTGCAAGACAGAGATGGGAGCCAGAATGGCATCTTCTTGTGACATGACCATCTCTACCAGTTTAGGTAATGATGGCTTGTAATTGGAACCAATAAACAAGCAAGTGATAATTTAAATCAATCAGGCTGTAGGTAGTTCTCTGTCAATTCTGCAGCTTCGTTGCACATATTGTCCTCTCCTTGCCCAGCTCTGTATATCCCCCAACTAACCTCCCTTCTCAAGAAGCTGCACCAAGGGCTCTCAAGTGCCTACAGGGAGCCACTCCAAGGGCTGAGACCGCACAAGTCTGGTGAGGTGGGTATCTCATCCCCCATCTCATGTCCTCAGCATCCTTCCAGCCTCTGGTGAGGATAAGACCCCTGGCTTCTTATCCTGAGGACTGGAATATTCTCTAGAGCCTAATGATATTTCAGCTTTATCATTCACGCTGCAAAATCCCCTCGTCATCCTGCAATATCAAAGACATGCCCCACCTCTTGGGGGGGTCTCGCTAGTGTAGAGCAATCCTTGGAGACTCACCATGCTCCGTGCAAAGGGCTACGATGAGCACGACAAGAAGAGAAGTCTTCATCCCTTATAGGTCTTGCAGCTTCCAATCCAAGCAGGACTCACCCAGGGCAGGTTTTATACCTCTGCAGTGTTTGCTTTGATGTAAGAATAATAACTATGGGGTTGCTGTGTCAGATGATGGATAATGGAGAGTAAGGAGTCAGGGCTTGTAGGTGGAAATATCCTTTGCTGGAAATCTAAACGGGCGTAAGTTCTCCTCCCACTTCTTTTTTTCTTAGTTGTTTCACAATAGAGCTTCTTCATCTGATGTTAATTATGCAACAGCTTCTAATTCTGGCTAAGGGGAGGAAAAGCAAAATACAAAACAAAAGAGCATCCAAGTGAGATGAGGAATGTTCTCCTCCCGAGGCCAACTTGGGTCTCCGAGCAGGCCGCACCCTGAAAGATCCTGTCCTCAACACATTTTTTAGTGCATATGGAAATTGATTGAGTTTAAAATTGAAATTGAGATTGAAACTTCTGCAAAATGTCTCCCAGAATTGTCAACATAGCTGGATCAGAAGCTCAATACCCTTCCAACTGCGTTTCACAGGGGACCAGGCATCATTTTCTCTGGGCCTTTTTCAAACAGCAGTTCAAATTCATAAATGTTTCTGCTAAAACTTGGGAGATTTTATGCATGGGGAAGTGTTATCTGATTAAAAAACAAATTCCACTGTGCAACGAAAATGATTGCTTAAATTAAAAAATAGAAATAACACCCGCTCCCATCATATGGCAATTTTTTTCACAAATTGCAAAAAAAATTAATGTCAGGGAGAAAAAAACTCAAACCAAACCAGTTAAATCATGGAGAATGAAGGGTTGCCTGATCAAGGATCTCAACTTCTTAAATCTTCAGACAAAAAAACAAATGATAGCCAGCTAAAATTATGTGAAATGCCAAATAGGAGTACTCCATTGGATTTCCATACAGTGCTCTTTATTCCTCCTTTCTTATCATACACCCCTCTGCATAAAACCAGAATCTTTCCCATCTTCTTCTTCTGATTGTTGCTTCTTTTTCCTCCCACTGTTGCCTTCCTGCCTTCTAGTCGTGGGGATGGAGGCACCGTCCCAGAAATGGTCCAGCTGGATCCTTTTCACATGACACTTGGAGCCACAGGAGTAACCCACGTGCTCCAAGCCTCTGCCAGTGACTCTGCCCCTTGCTGCTCTCCATCTGGTTTATTACCCTTTTCTTTCTTAGTCTCAAAGTTTGCTCAGATTTCCATCTCCCATTAAATATTTGGGCTTCCAATGGGTCCCACCTACCGTCATTGTCTCACCGAAAAGGCATGACTAGTTCTGGAGGTGATGCAAGTCTTTCCACCACTTCTAAATTGAACATATAAATATTGTCAGTGTGGGGACCTGCATGACTAAGGTGAGGAAATTTTTGCTTTCTCAACAGGTAAAGCATGAAACTCAGTTGGAACAGAGGTGGCAATTAACCAAGAAGCTCCAAGGAGGGGCGTTGTTTGGCTTCAGAAAATCAGTGAGGCACCAGGCAGGAGGAAAACAGAAGCTGGCACCCTCCATGCCAGGCGGTGCAACCTTCTCTTCCCTGTGAAATATTTTATTTTCCCCACTCCAGAAGAGACTTGGTGAGCCTTTATTGGTAAATCAACTTTTATGGCCGAGGTAATAGCAGAAAAGGGACCTCTAGTCGCAAGGCGGTGTCGTTCTGCAGCCCGAACGTTGTGCTACAGGAGCAGCCCACGTTCGGATTTTATTTCAGCCAACAGCATCCATTAACAGGTACAGAAATAGCAGCTCAGCCAGGCTTTTTTTTTTTTTTCCCTGTATCCTCATCCAAGCAAAAACTAAAATATCTCTTGCCTCCTGCAAGCTGTTGAGATTTTTGAGACGGCAAGGCTGTATTTCTTCAAGGAGTTATTGCAGGATTTCTGACAGGCGAGATGTTCCATTAGATGGTCCTGAACTCTTCCAACTGGTCCCATATGTCCCCCTGATATCAATGTTATCTTCATCCCTCACCCGCGCCAGGTGAGAGAGATTGCAAAGAACCCGTGGGAGTAGAAAGGACACAAATGATTCAGACACCAGAGGGACCAAGGCAAAGGAGAAGATAATATCACGGTTTTTAAGTATTTGGAGGCTGTAAACTTCAAGAAGATTTTTGGAAAGAGCTAACAGGAGATTTGACTGGGTGTGGAGGGTAGGGTGGAGAGACTTATGTGCCTTGACACGGAGTGGAAAAGGAAAGGGAGTGTTTTGCTCATCTTGTTCTAAATCTGGTTGCAATTGTCATGTGAGAAGGGCAAAGGATTTCTTTATTCTGGTGAAAATGTGGTTTTCATGAAACAACAGCTGAAATTCAAAAGCAACTGTGAAATTCAGATATTTTTACTAGGTGTGGATTTCCAAGTAGGCCAAAAGCTTTCAGAATTATTTCAGAAATTGCTGTGATTAAAATACAGGGAAGGAGCAGAGACCACCCCACCAGATCAGACACCCATTGCCTTTGCCAAGCTTTCTGCCCTTTTCCTCTGTCCTTCAAGGGAAGTCACGAGCATCATCTTCTCCATGCAAGCACAGAAGCCTCCTTTCCATAATGACGGATTCCAGCAGCACCATCATCATCTTGGACATCTCCAGCATCTCGGGGTGGGCCATTTACCTAGTTTAAAAGCTGAAACCACCCACCCTGCAGACACCACGTGAGAACTTTGTGGCACAACCAGGAGCACAACCAACACCTGGCAGATCCCCAGTCCTGTGTGTTAACAGTTACAAAACGATTCTCGCTGTTGCCTGCAACGGGAGCAACACAAACATCTTTGACCTTCCCAGATGGACACCTTCATTCATTAGCACTGAGCAATCAGGCAGAACATCTGGCTTTACGGAGTGTCTGTCTTGAGCTGCCGGATGCAACCGAGTCAACCGAGAAAGGCAGCCAGGAGAAGACTTCCAGGTGCTAAAAAGAGGAATTCAGTGTGATGTAGAGATTCAAACTGCAGCCCTTTCTGGCAAGAGCTGTTTTCCCAGGCTGATCTTAGCGTGGATATAGCAAACACACTCTAGAATAATGTACATCTTTATTTCGTCTGACATTTGTCATAGACATGCTATCAAAAGAGCTTTCCCAGGGAAAATTAGTACAAAACAACAAATTATATGGGAGGGGAGAGCGGGGGGGAATAGGAGCTACGCCGCCGTGTCATTTTGTGGACTGGATCTGAAACAGTGTCTTGGAAAAAAAAAACAGGGTAGCTTAGACCCTCTTGGAAACCCTTAACAGAGGATATCGGTACTGCAGTTGGGGAATACCTTGTAGGTTCTCGGGTTGTCACATCTTCTCCCGCCCCTCATCACAATCCTGCCCTGACGACACAGACCAAACTGGCCACGGCTCCCAGGAGCATCACGGCGTAGCTGATTTTTATGCTGTTGGCACCGCTGAAATTGCACAGGGAGGTGCTACAGCACTTGGTGGAATAAGCCGCCACACCGAAGTTCACGTTCGTCTCGGGACAGTCTACAGAACATTTCTTGGTGATGCGGTGTCCCGTGTCCTTGCCTGGGTGAAGAACAGACAAGAAAGGAAGGAGCGCTGTGGTTTAAGATTCCTTCTGCAAGAGCTGACCGGAGGGTGATAGGAGGAGGTAAATTGCGCTGTGCTTAATGTGCAACGCAGCAACAGCGGCGATCGGCGCGTCTGATGAGTGCCGAGTGAATACCCACGCAACCTGGATCAAAATGCACGGCACTCGAAAGTCCTTGATAGAAATCCACACCGTTGCTTCCCATAGGACAGCAAAAAAATCACTGCCAATGCATTCTCGGTTTCTAAAACCACCTTACTTACAGCCAACCCCTTTCCATCCTCCGTCACAAAGCGTGTGTGTGAGCTCTCAGACCAAGCAACAAGGTCTGCTCATGAAAATCTGTGTGCTCCAGCCAGCCCTGCCACGAGACAGCCAGGGCCACACCCCAGGTGGTGGATGACAGAGGGATGAGGGATTCACACACATTATATGTTGTGATCTGTAAACCTCGGTGATCGATTCTTTCCAGCAAGACCAACTACTGCCCCCCCCCCAAAAAAAAAAATCCCTATTATCCATCAGTTTCTCTGGAGGAAGAAAAAGCCATGAGGTGTTGCTGGTACTCACCAAACCCAGCAGAGCTGTATGTAGTTGTACAGTACTTCTCATGGTCTTCACACTTGTAGGTTTTAAGACAGTTCCAGTTGGAGTGCTCGTTGTCACACGTGTAGCAAAACAGCGAGGAAGCTGGAAAAAGCACACATGACATATACTAGTGGATTCCAGCAACACTCTCCTGGGAAGAAAGCATTAAAAGCCACATCCCCTCTTGGAAAATACAAGGTGAGAAGTACTTCTCAAACAAGTTCTCATGACAGGGTGAAATAAGAAGTTGGTTTTTGATTAATGAAGCTGAAAAAGGAAACAAGCAGAACAAACCGAGTTTTCAGCCTTTGCTTGAGATTTGCAGTGATTAAACCTGAAAACACATTTTTTTTTTCAGACTGAGCAGCACTCTCAGGTGACTTTTCTTGCTCCCCTCCTTGTTTGACAGCCAGCCTACAAAAGCAGAGCTCGTGACCTGTCCAGCTGGCTCTATAGTAGGTCTGGCATGGAGAGAGTGAGCTGGCACCGTTCTCAGGTGAGAGCTTTGTTTTTAGTGCTTGCAGACTGCATCTGCAAACCGCCGTACAGCCGTGAATTAATTAAAGGCAATGACACCCCTGTGAGTTCAACTGCTGAGCTCAGAGCCACATTAGAAGGAGTTCCCTGGGAGAGGCGGCTTTGGACAATAGAGAGATTATTTCTACCAGCACCTGGAACAATATGTTCTCAGTGATATTATTATCAGGGCTGATCTGGGTCTATTACAAAGCCGGGAAGAGGTAGGATGTGTAGTTCTGAACAAAACACAAGTAAATTGTGTCAAATTTCCAGGCTGGCCAGCTGGCCTGCGCTAGAAACACAAGGCACGTGCCGTCTCGTTCCCAGGAGGTGGATTCACAACTGATGGAAACTGTTTCCCTCCTGTTAAGAGCCCCATGACACGCTCCTCCTTTCCAAGCAGGGGTGACAGAGGCCCTCAGGACATCCTGCTCCATTGTCCCCAGTGGTGGAGAGCTCTGGGTTGAAGGTGATCCAATTGTAAAGCAGGGAGGGTCCTCCACTAGGCAGAAATTTCCTCACTTCAGTTCCTCCTGGCTTTCTCAGCCCGAGGAGGCTCTTATTTCTGCACAGACGAACCCCTTTCGATTGAATTTGAACCTGTTTTCAACAAGGAAACTCCTCCCAGGGACTGTCCAAGGACCAGCTGCTATTGATCCAAATCCATCTCTGAAGGTGAACCTGCCCCTGACACTTGATTAGACAATGGCAGAAAGAGTTTTAAAAGAGAAATAAAAGCCATTTTAGGCCCTGACTGTGCCAGGTAGGAGAAGAAAAGTCCTCCCCTCTTTGATGTGGGGAGCTCAGGTGGTTTGAGTACAGCTCTGGAAACATCTTTGGGTGTCTCAGCATACGACTGACCATCTTGCTCTGAAACCTACCCAGATGCTCTCTTCTAGTGCCAGGTGTTGTGAGAGCAGATGCTCTCTATAACAGCAGATAAAATCATCCTTGTTGCATCCTGGTTTTAACTTCTCTTTGACTGACTCTCCGGCAATTGCTGTTTCTCCATCACTCAGATAAGCTAAGCCTCTGACCTCTCCTCTGGAGATTCCCCAACCCGAGCCATGGGCTATTTCGCAGACCATGCCAGAGCAACCCCAGACACGCTGCCTCACAAGAGCTCTTGCATTTTACAGACCCCACATTTTTCTCTGATCTGTTTTCCTGCCAAATCTCACGAAGTTGTTGAAACCGCTTTCTGCTGCAGAGAGGGCTGAGACCCCAGCCTGTGCACAAAAGCAGCTGGAATGTGCTCCTGTTCACTGACTGATGCAAGGAAAATCCATCCCAGTCAGGAAACAATAACAGCTTCAACCATTGTAGCTGTTGTAAAGCGTTGCCTGCATCTGGCCTCCACCCTCCATTAGCTCTGGTTTTGCCAGAAATAGCCTTAACGGTGCAAAAAGGCACGTGGTCCTCCTTGGGTTTGCAAATACAGAGCCAAAGTCTCTCACCCAGATATTCCTACAGGATTACCTAGTTTTGTGCCTGCACCTCCTGTTGAAAGAGGACAAGCACAGAGCATTGTAGATCCCATTAGAAACACGCTCGCTCCCGGGCACTTCGAAAAGCTCTTCAGAACCTATGAGCAAAGAGCTCTTAGGCTTTCAAATATCTGCCAGCAACCTTAGTTTCTTAATCACAATGTCGTTGTGGGAAATAAAGTGAAACGCTGGCAGAAGAGGCCGCGTCACCTTTGTCAGCAGCTCTTCAAGTTTTGCACAGGACCCAAAATAACACCGAAGGCCAAATTAAGCCCAGCTTAATTCCCACGAGCATTTTTCAGTTCGCAAGTCTATCTTCAGATGTGAGTGGTCGGAGCTTGATACTTGAGGATGTGAGAAACCAGAGCGGTGAGCTCATCTTCTTTGGCTTATGGGTCCCTCAGCAGAACTCACCCAGAAGCTGAGACTCAACCACAATAAATATCTCTCGACGTAGCTGACACCAAAGAAAAACTGCACTACCAAGACCTCACAAACTGCAATAAAATCTGTCAAACCTTCTCATCTCTGCATTATCTATAATTTCTCTTCTGGTGTTTTCATCCTCTCCGTTTGGCTCTCTCAACCTCCAAAGCTCCTTACCTTGCTCGGCACACAGGACTGCCGCCAGCAGGGCAATCAGAAAAGCCTTCATGGTTGCTGTGCCCTCAGAGCCTGAACAATGTGGGATGGTGCACCACGGGTAAGATTTTATACCGGGACCTCGTTTACTTTGACTTCCTTTGATTACAGTAATTTGAGGTGAGAGGAGTGACAGCACCGAAGATGTGATCAGCGATGGGTGTGTTTGTGCGTAGGAACCTATTACCAGGCTCCAGGTAGCAATTTTTATTTTTTTTTCCACATCTCATTCAGATCCAATCTTTTTTCTTTTTTTTTCCAGGGCCGACTCCTGCTGACCATGTCTGCGTTGCTAATTCAGGGAACAATTTATCTGATTCAAACATGAGAGTCCGTTCTTACTCCGTTGGGCTGAGCCACGAAACCTGGAGCAAAGCAGAGGCAGCTGAGCCAGCCTGGGATGGTTCATCGCTTGCAAGATAGTAGGTGTCAACCTGACATCCTCCATCCTTCCCCTTTGACATAAGAGTTTCGTATCTGTGGGAGAAGAGGCAAAAAAAGAAGCTTTTCACTGGATTGTCCACAGTCAAGCAGATTTATCTCGCTTGTATGAAAAATGCTTTAAGCAGAAAATCAGCTTGTATCATTCCTGGAGACTGTAACTCAGAGGCTTCCACGGTCCAGGCAGGGATGAAGTTTGATGCTTTTGTTTTGCTCTTCTTCTTTGTCCTCTAGAAGCATCCAGGGTGTCCAAGCAACGATGTTTGTTGTTACCTGTAGACCAATTCTGGACCCAGTCAGGTTTTTCCAGTCCCTCATGACCTTTCCAGTCCTTCTGGGCTCCCTCCTTCTGCTCCCACAACCACTTCATCACCTCTTGCCAAATGACTCGGGATGCAGCAGAGGCACAAAGTGCATGGAAACAGCTGAAGGAATTAAACTACGAATGGGAGTGAGAATGATTGGGAAGTACAATGAGTCCTGGTCAAGAAGACATCTCAGTAGACCAGGACTCTTTGTCTTTAGAGAGAAAAATTACCAAGGAGAGCTCAGAATCAAGGTCTATAAGGTCGCAAATGGTGTGGAAACCCAATAAAGAACATCCAGTTGCTCTTTGTTTTCCCCAAATTACTCACCAAGGAGTTGGTTCACAGGATTTTCCTCTGATCACATGTCTGCAGGATCCTGGGCAGATGGCTTCAAGCCCATCCTCCGTAATGAGTCTTCTGCTTCGAGTGATTCTTCCTTTGTCCAGTTCCTCCTTTTCTACAGCAACTTCAACCCCCAACGATTTTTGTCTCTGCCTGTGCCCAGAGCAGGGGGGAAGGGTTGAGCATCTAGTTTTCAAACTCTTCCACTCTGGATTTGCCCTGACCTTGAGCATGATGAATCTTTAACCATCTCCTCTTTTAACAAGGACGTGAAAGACCCACCTGACACCTAATGTAGCAGCTCTACTTCGGGAAAAATCGCTGAAAAAGCCACACTCTCCAAACAAGGCTTTGTAGAAATACATGTGTCAAGCACATCCTGCACACAGGCAGGAAACGTGATCTGCTGGAGTATGGTGGGGAAATATGTTTGTTTTACACGTAGTAAACCAGGCTTCTCTGAGCCAGCCAGAGAAATGGAAAATGAAACTTCCTTCCCTCCCATCCACATCAAAAATCCTGAAAAGAAACTGAATTATTGCTCTGAATTCGGCTCGTCTCTGAGTCAAATGAGCAGAAAAATGCAGCTTCTCGGTAGGAAGAAGGGAGCGGTGCATGAGCACAGCCCACAACAAGAAAGCAGAAAGGGCTTTGAAATTAAAACAAATAAACAAACAGTAAATAAATGGCACTGTTAAAGCAAAGTGCAGCTGAATAGAAAATCTGCAAGTGAGAAATGGGCTGTAGGAAGTGGAAATGTGAGAAAGCATTTAAATAGATTAGAGAGTGGGAAAGCTGATAATAATAAACAAGATTAATATTTCACCCAGAACTGGAAAGAGGGAAGGAGAGAGCGGAGAAATATCGCTGCGGAGCGAAATAAATCAAAGCAAACACGCCAAGCTTAGGGGGAAATAATCAACGACGGGCAAAGTGAGGGTAAGAAATAGAGTGGGATGGGAGGGAGGTATCGACGCTTCACCGTTTCTCCTGCGGTGACATTTCTTAGCGCTGTGCAAAACGCCCATGTACGTTGCGTGCACTGCTCAGGTAGTAACCACGGTCCTTCAGGGGCTGTGGAGCACTTTCTGCAGCTCCCCAAATCCCAGTTTAACCAGCTACTAGGGCCTGGAAGGAAAAAGTATCTGGGAAAAGCATCACCAGGTCCCTATCCTTGTGCTCCTGAAGGAGAAGACTGCAACAGCATTGGGACTCAGGCTGGGGTCTGGCCAGGTCCCAACTCCACGCTATTCTTGTGCGTTGTTGATATTGCGATCACGCCCAGGGCCACTGCCAGGGCTCTGGGCTCCAACCAGCACCACAGTCATGGGGTGGGGGATGGGTGTCCTTTGAAGCCGAGAGCAAATATTTTTATTTTTTTTTCCAAGTAAGGGGTGAAGAGAGCTGGAAGAAAAGCCAGGGCAAAGATAACTGGGGTACCGGGAAGTGCAGATGGCGTCAGGAGAACACAAGGTGGAGGTGTTAAAATCACTTTCCCAGGACCATAAAAACCAAAAATAAATGTGGGGAGGGCAGGAGAGTGAACTGGGCATGGTGGGTGTTAACCTGGTGGGTGTCACAAAGGGGATTAAACAGTTAACAGAGCCTGGATGTTTTAAGGAAGAAACCTTAACCCACTTGGGGCTTGGCAGCTGACAGTTGGTGTTTGTACCGGGCCTTGGGAGCTCGTTGTGCAAGGGAGGTCCCTTTTGTGTAACCAGAGCCAGACAAAGCCTGTTTTCAATCCGTGATGGAGCAGCGAGGTGGAGCAAACTGCAATGTCCAGGGATGTTTTAATGTCAACTCTTCCCACTTTCTTTCTTTTTCTTTCTGGAAGGTGGCTCCAATCCCAGCTCTCTCTCATCAGTGCAAGGAGGAAACTCTCTGTGTCAGCTCCGGGTTGTAAACTGAAGCTTCACCAGGGAAAAGAGAGGCCATGGGGCAAGGTGAGAAGAAGGAAGCCATGGGTAATGCTCCCAGTGTCCCTGAGTCATGCAGGTGGTGCGTGGAGGGCAGGTGGTCCAGCCCAGTCCCAGACAGCATCAGGCTGATCTGGTTGCATCCTCTCCTCCTTCCTTGACAGGTCAGGGAAGGCTGGGTTGCTTCACCTGGCCATGCAATGGCCAGAAAGGGGGACATCATGGGATTCAGAAACCCCAGGTAAAAATAGGAAGACCTATGTATCATATTTTGCCTTTTCCACCCTAAGGCTTGGCTGTGACAGGCAGCTTGCTCTGTTCTTCCCTTTCCCAGAGCACATCTGGGTCTGTAGCTGACCTGGTAGGCTCCAAACAACAGGACAGAGCTCCTTGGATCAGCTCTGTGGCAGATGACAGAGGCTACCAGACCTCCAGCCAGGAAGAACAAGAGTGGCCCAGATCCTCTTTGTCTGGCTGAAATAGAAGGTGATCCAGATAGACTTCCATCTCAACACGACAGCCGTGATGGTCACCAGGAGCCTTGCTATCGGTCACAATGGGCAAGGAACCTGAGTCCTTTGTGGCCCTAGCTCCCAGAAAATAGGGAACCAAAGGCATTCTGTCACATTCCCTTAACCTCCAAGGTCGTAAGAGATAATTCAGTCCCATCAGTTCAGAGGCTCATGGGGAGATATTAACCAGCACCAGAGTGCATGGGGTCAACCACCGTGATTCACATCCCCACCAATGCCCTACCTGAAGGGCCAGATCCAGACAAGCTCACCGAACAGGGCACAAGCCCAGCCCCAACGCCATCCATGTCATTGGACCATCAACATGGCCTGGGCACACCCCAACCAGATAGTGCCCTGACATGGGGCTGCTCCTTGCAAGAAGTTTGGATGTAACCACCCTGTTTGTAGAGGAAGGAGGTTAGAGTTATGGATGTGAGTCATCCTCCTTGGATCTAGGGCCAAGGTTTGTTATTCTGTGGTGGCATCTCTGCAGCCAGGAGCAGGGATATTGGAGATCTGCTGGATCTGAAGGAAAAAGGACAATGAAGAAGGATGGTTGGGAAGAGGAAGAAGAGGTGAGAAAGAAAAACCCAGTACCCTCTTGAGGTTCCTCCAGAAGAGTTAATGCCTGTCCTCCCCAAGGAGGACACCAGTGGCCACAACGATGTTTGGGGAGAAATGACCCTCAAGAGTTTATTTAAATTTGCCCTTGTAACACGGTTTGGTAGATAATTCACACATCTGTCATTATTTTTTTCATGGAAAGTGGGAATTTCCCCTTGCCCAAGGTCCTGCCCTCCTGATCCTCTTTCAGGACACGTGTAGACAACAAGTGGGCACCAAAACAGAGCGTGTTCACACTGGTCCTGACAAGAGAAGGTTCTGATCTTTCTTTGGAAATCTTGGGACGTGATAAGCATCTGAACCATGCCAGTGTTAAGAAATTATAGTCTGTTTAAGCTTAAACAAGTGGGTTTTAAGTAGAATGAATCACTCAGAGTCAACCATTTAGGATTAGGGGTGACAGCGCAATGTTGTGGATTTCGAATACTGTTTGTTTAGCTTCACTTCCCCAGCAGGAGTAGTCAGGTTTTTCTTTACTGTGAGGGTGGTGAAACACTGGAATATGTTACCCAGAGAAGTTGTGCATGCTCTGGTGAGACCCTCCTGAAGTTCTGGGTCCAGCTCTGGAGTCCTCAGCCCACGAGAGACAGCGAGCTGGTGGAGTGGGGCCAGAGGAGCCCCAGCGATGCTGGGAGGGCTGGAACCCTCTGCTGGGAGGCCAGGCTGGGAGAGTTGGGCTTGTGCAGCCTGGAGAAGAGAAGGCTCCACGGAGACCTTCTGGGGGCCTTTCAGGACTTCAAGGGGGGTTATAAGGAAAGTGGAGACAATCTTTTTAACAGGGCCTGTTGAGGCAGGACGAGGGGTGAAAGAGGGAAGATTTAGATTGGTTATAAGGAAGGAATTTTTTACACTGAGGGTGGTGAGAGCCTGGCCCAGGTTGCCTCAAGAGTTGGTCGCTGCCCCATCCCTGGCCCCATCCCAGGGGAGGTTGGATGGGGCTCTGAGCAACCTGCTCTAGTTGCAGATGTCCCTGCTTCCTGAAGGGGGATTGGACCAGATGACCTTGAAAGGTCCCTTCCAATCCAAATCATTCCATGATTCTATGTCCCCTCCCTAGGAGTGTTCAAGGCCGGGTTGGAGGGGGCTTTGAGCAACCTGATCTTGTGGAAGGTGTCCCTGCCCAAGACAGGGGGATTGAAACTAGATGATCTCTAAGATCTCTTCCAACCCAACCCACTCTATGATTCTGTGATTTGCTGAAGCCTTAGGTAGCAAGCTGTGAACTTTTACTGAGCTATGCTGAACTTTTACCTAGTTAAGCAAAAGAGGGCCTCCAGAGCCAGCGCAAGCTGAAAGATAAGGAGGCTACAACTGTCAGCAGAAGCAGCCAACTTGACAAGGTAAGAAGAGTTAATGGCCTACCTGGAGACAGAGAAGGAATCAAACAAGGTGTTTGAAGAACCCAGATCAGAAATCACCATTGGACCAGAGCTGAGTAAAACCTCACGAGGAGAATGTTGGGGGCAGGGGTGTAGATTATAAGAGTATAATTGCTCAGGGATTTCCTTTTTGGGGTCTCTCTCCAGAGGCATCCATCTCAAGCTATTTGGTTTTTTTTTTCTGCTGTATCATCTCAATAAATTATTTTTATAAGATTTGATGCTTAAGATGAAAACCTAGAGCTGACCCTGACAAGAAGAGGAGGACTCAAGAGTGAGGATGTGGGTGTGAAAGGAGTTGAAAGGGGCACCCATTAGCTCACTGGAGTTGACCACCGAAGAGGGACTCTGGTCCTAGCAGGAGACACTTGGGTGTTAACTGTGAAGATGCCAGAGCCTAAACCAGGCTGCCCAGAGAGGTTGTGGAGTCTCCTTCTCTGGAGAGATTCCAAACTCGCCTGGACAATGTGATGGTGGGCAACCTGCTCTGGGTGACCCTGCTGGAGCAGGGAGGTTGGATGAGGTGATCTCCAGAGATCCTTTCCAACCTCTACCCTGCTGGGATTCTGTGTGTACAACTTCTAGGACGGTGTATGTCTGCTCGAGTGGCTTCTCCCTGGACCCCAACACAAATGCTTAATCAAAAGCTGTGCCGTGGGAGATTTTGGCTGGTCTTTCCAGGAAGTAAAGTAGCTGACAATGGTCATGTTTGTCTTCACAGCTGTCTTTCTAATCACTGTAGGGGTTTTGTGTTTGTTCTGTGGTTTGTTTTTGGGTTTGCTGGTTTGGTTTTTTTTTAATTAAACTTTAAGATCCTGGAGTTCCACAATGGTGTAAAGAGCAGCTATGTGAACCTGCCAAGCCGTTAATCTATGAGAAATTCATCTACAACCCAGCTGTGATAGTAGCTGGCCTCCTGAGAGCCTCCACAGCTGTCTGCAGGGACATCAAGAGAGTCTGAGTCTAGTTGCCCATTTTGCTTCTAATAAGAAATAAAATTTTCCATATCTACCCATTATAAAAGGTAGATACACACAATCCACCCCAGAAAACAACGGTCACAGTTTTCAAAATTGCTCCTTTTTTTTTTTTTTTAAGTTTGCTTTACATTCCTGCCTCATGGGTATTTCTGCACTGAAACCAAATGGCTGAGATTTCCAAAGTTAGGTGGTGGAAGCTGAGAGTAAAATGAGAAAAGTACTTTCCTCTGCCTGTGGAAAAGCTGTGATGGGCTCCACAGACAACTTCTCTACTCTGGCTTTGCTTTAGGGTCTCTGGGTCTGATTTTTAATAAGACTATCCCAACTGAGATTGGAAAAAGTCAACAAGGGTGGAAAAACCCAGCACACGCGTGGGAAGATCAGGATGCTCCGGTTTCTCTCCTGCCCCACTCCTGCTGACCCAGCCAGATACGTGGCTGGGTCACATGCATACATCAAAATCCCGGTAGCATGGTGAGAACAAGAGCTTGGGCCATCCCTCGTTACGTCTAGAAACTTGTCACACCTCAGGTAATAGCCCTGCTGAAACCTCTGCAACTACGGTCGAGGAGGGTGAGGAGAGCAGGAGGAGTCCCCAAGAGGAGAGCCCACGTCAGATGGAGGAGCTGCAGATCTAGGATCTATCCTGGCTGAAACCATCCCAGCCTGATGGGTGTGTTCAGCAGGGCAGAGAAACAAACAGGATGATATCTGGGAACACGATCGTGTTTCTCGCCGGGTGAGCAGAAGGGTATTTTCCCAGGAAGGTTAGCCAAAAATTCAAGGCTGCATGTTTTGGAAAATCAGGGCATGGTTTTGCCAGGGTGGTGGGGCAGAAGGAGAGAAAGGCGTTGGTCCACCTCAAGAGCAGCCCTGCGTGCTGCGGCCGGGCTTTGACTTCTCCCACCCCATCCCCACCACTCATAGGGTACGATGAGAGCGGCTCACGTGCCGTGATCGATCCCATCCGCCGGCAGAGCAGCCCCTCAGAGCCCAACTCGTCAACCACTCGTCACAAACAAGGGCTTGTAAATCTCAGGGATGACAGCCTGGGAGGGGCATGAGAACCAAAAGTCACCCACATTGATCCAAGGAGCAATACCAGAATGGAAAAGCCACCCCGGGTTTGCAGGCAACCACTCCCAACTTGTTAAAACGACAGGAAAAGGGCAACTGTGCCTTGAAGGGACTTCACAGTGCTTCAGCAAAGGCTCCCAGAGCCCCAAAATTGAGCGTGAGAAGTATCCCCAAAGTCACAGATATGGGAGAGCGGTGGCTTTTGCTCCTCGTCCTACAGCAGCTGCAGTCACTGCTCTCATCAGCTTTGCTTTGCAGCTGCAGGAGTAGGGCAGGGACCAGAAAACAGGATCTCTGACGGGAAAAGAGGTCCACGAAGGTTTTTCCTTCCTCGGAAAGCAAAGCTCAGGGATGTACCCTCCCATTTCTGGGCTGTAAACACAGCGCTTGGCATCAGGCCCTGGGTTTGCTCGCAGCCTCTCTCTCCTGCGTGGAGGAAAACCCGATTTCTTTCAAGCTGAAAGAGAGATGGGATGAAGAAAGTGCCAACAGAAACAAATCTGACGTGGGCTTGGCACCAGGAGTCCTGTTCTGCAGCTGAAGGCTCACTCCCTGTCCTTCAGGCATGGCTTTCACAGCAGGCAGGCCAGGTATATCCTCTCCTTTCTCCTCTCCTCTCCTCTCCTCTCCTCTCCACTCCTCTCCTCTCTCCTCTCCAGATGTGACATCTCCAGTGCCCTCAGTGCCACCTGATCCTGGTGGTGGGATGAGTTCTGCCCGCTCACTCCGACCCCGTCTTATTGCCCTGGGGAAGAAGGGTGGCCAGAAAGGGAAGGATTCAACACGTCATCCTGAGCAAGCAATGCCTGCACATGCTGGTATCAGGCATTGCTTCCTTTGGGCTTCTCATGCCACTTGTACAGAGAGGTGGGATACTGGCCAGACCCACAAAGTGCTCTGGTAACAAAAAAAAAAAAAAAGAGCCATGATCCTGCTTCTACAGAAATAAGTCAGGGACAGGGCGTGGGCTCATAGATTTTCCCACCAACAACACTCTCCCATGCCAAGAAATATCTCCCAAATCATGCCCAGGAGACGACTCAGGGCCAACAGGCCATTAGGATGCCATCATCCTGTTTTGGGTGTGGAAAGAGTGCCACAAGCATGCCACACCACGTGGCCTCCTGGCTGGAGGATGGACCCTGCCCTGTGCTGTTTACCTGTCTGGAGGAAGCCTCTCCCTGGAGCATTTAACCTCAGGAACACGGTCTCACCCGTTTGCTTCTTCACACTCCTGCCAACGCGCGCGGTGCCGCTCCTGATGGTTTCCTTGGAAGCAGGACAGCATCTAGGAGAAGCACTGGGTTTCTGCCACCAAGCCTTGGTGACAGTGGCTATTTTGGGAAACGAAATATAGTCAGACCTAGAAGCTCATCAAGCTCTGCTTCCTTCAGCTCCACAGCAGGCACCAAACCTTGAGAAGAGCATCTATGTCTAGATACCTCCACCCCAGCAGCAAGGTCCACATGACCAGGGAAAGCTTTGCACTGTTCTAAGCTGGGAAAAAGAAACACAGAGCAGCCTGGGGAGATTTTTCTGCTGGGGGGAGGAGGTAAAGCACCACTCTCCCTTCTCACCGCTGCTGACATCCAGCTGGGAGCAGGGCAATGAGTAGACAAGCCAGTCTCTCAGCTTTTGCAGGACCGAGCACATTCCCAAGCCTCCTCCTTGCTCTCCTGCCTCCTGTAGCATGGGCTCTGCTGGACTCAGGCCTTCTTCTCTCCTGTACCAGTGCTGGGGAGGAGAGCAGACTGCCTTCTGAAGGGAGAGGGAGATCATCACCAGCATGTAGCCCTCTTGCCTTTCAAGGCCTTCTGAAGGCACAAGATTCTGCATCTCATCCTGGCACTGGGCTTATTCCAGGGATGAAGTTCTGGCCCTTGGAGCTCCTTTTTGCTCTGTCAGGAGACTCAAAGGCAAACAAGGGGGTCCACGACCCCATTGGACCTACTGAGCAACCTCAGCCCGACAGGAAACCTGTGACCCTGCTGGCAGCAAATCAGGCAGCTCCAAACAACCCACGCACCAAGCGATGCCCACACCCCGGCCTTCACCTCTGTGTCCACCTCCATCCGTTGTAAAAGCTCCTGTGGGATGGGGAAGCGGGGGAGAGGTGTCCTTTTTTGGTGCTGTTTGCCTGCCCAGTTTGCAACAGGGCTCCTAACAAAAGCTGCTCGGCACCACAGTGAGTCAAAGAACAGCATTTCTGGAGGAGTGAGCGAGGTGGGAGCAGCCCCGGCTTCGCCGTGACAGGTTTCTGCGTCACATTATGGAAAGGATGAGTGTTCACACCGGTTAGAGCAGCGCAGAGCTGCAGGGGCCTGGGAGAAGGAAGCTCTGAGTGCACAGGTATCTGCAGTGGGTGGGCAAGCTGACCCTTCCCAGTGTAAGGACCTCCCTGGAGCAGTCGGGTGAAATACCGGCAAGACACCGAGGTCAGGGCGAGAAGCCCTACCTTGTTACCTCCACCTTGATCACGTGAATCAGAGATACTGAATGACTTCCCCAAGGTCAGATACAGGGAAGCAGTAGTAGAGCTTGGTTTAAAGTCTCACCTAGACCACTTTCTCCCCAAAGACCTGTGGAGTTCTTCCATTCTCTACTTTCATACAGTTGCTGAAGGTGTCAGGCAGTGGGTTGAAGATAGGGTGAAAATGAATGAGTCAGGAGGAAAAAAAGTGGAATTTCCATTATTTGCATGTGTGGTGGGTTGCAGGTGCTAGTCTTGGCTTTTGGCTGCGATCGCTTATGAGAGGAACGGAGGGAGTTAGCGGAGTTTCACATTAGACGGGTGGGAAGATGTTCAAGGATTCATTTCCAAGCAGGAATGTGTAGGAAAATCAGAAAGAGGGGACAGAGTCACCCATAATGGGACCATAAAGGTACAGCGTCGTCTGCTTTGATCCCCTCTTTACTTCCCAGGACCTCGTAGGTGCCAAAGAAAATCAAGTTCCCATCCTGTGATCCTCCTCTGGCAGGGGGGTTGGAAGAAGAGGCCTTCCAACCCCTACCATTCTGTGATTCTGTGAATCTATGATTCTGTGACTCTGTGAATCCATGATTCCATGATTCTATGATTCTGATTATATAATTCCATGATTCTATGCTGCCCATGCCCAGCAATCCTGGGGACTCCCAAGAGCACCGTGTCCATAGAAGAGGGAGGGACAAGAGGGTCACACCCCACTTCCAAGGGCCCCACGGCCATAGGCTCTGGATTGAAACCTTGCAGGGCTTTGGGGTTCGGATGCAAATTCTCCCTCTCCTAGAGCAGGCAACCCAGGAGCTGATATTAGATGCACCAGAACCATCCTGCTCAGCCAAATCAAGGCACGTCCCCGGCGTGGGAGCGAGCAGACGCTGGAGGCCGGCCAGGACCCGTCATCAGCGAGCAGAGCTCCGCATGGCTGGCATCGACAGCGTGGTCCCACAGCCGTCCTTCCCTGGGCTGCTTCCAGCCGAGCCATCTCATCCTTCACACGGCTGCCAGTTTTCCCCCCTGGAAACTACTCCAGGAAAACAGGCTTTCTGCGGGCGGACAATATTTTGCGGCCCATCCGGCGCCGCACAGAAGCACCAGCTCCCTCTCGTGGGCTCAGTCTGGCTCCCTGCGCTGGAAAGCATCCAGGATTTCCCAGGAAAGTGTGGGCTTTTTTGTTGTTCTCCCACCCCCTCATAATTCAGAATATTCCTTAGTTCACCAGAAGTGGAAGTTTTACAGAAATGTGCCAAATTCCATCAAGTTTCCTCTTGTAGGTGTTTTTTTGATCGTTTTGCCATCCTTTGGTGTTTTTTTTTATTTTTCTCACTGAGGCTGGGGTTAAAAGCAACTAATTTAGGCATGTAAACGGTAGGTCTCTCTGATTCACTTGCCCTGGGCCTCTGGAAAGGGTTGAGGGTCTCCACTGAGCCCTTCAAGCACCATCTTCAATGCCTGTCCTGAGAGGGGGGAGTCACCCCAGAAGTACCCAGCTCTCTGCATCCAGCATTTAGACAAGTCACTGAAGGTCATAACAGGGGTCCCCAAATGCAATGCTTGAAATGAAGGTTGTTTTATCAGTCAGAAGTCAAGACAGAAGAGAATAAAAATCAGGAACAAACAATGAAACAAACAACAAACCTCTGCTAATTTGTACCGCAAACAAAAATGTGGCTTGACCCCGAACAAACGTCGTAACTTTGGATTGGAAAACTCCTGGTTTCCCCCCGAGAGCTGAAATTTCCACCAGAGATGAATTTCCCACCCAATCCTCCAGCAGGCAGGTGTGATGAGTCCAGAGAGGTGTTTGTCCATCCTGCAGCACACCCTGCTACCTGCTGGGGACAGCCTGGTCACTTCTCCCCCGTCCCTCCTCCCCGGGTTGTGTGACCCAGCAGGTCTCACCAGCATCCCCATGATGCCGGCAACCCCACAAACAAAACATGGGCCTCACCCCCGGCCCCGAGCCTTGTGAAGAATTAGGCAACACATCAAGGGTTGCTCTTCAAAAAAAGGTGGTTTGGTGTTTTCCTGCCTGGCGTGATACTCATCTCGGTGGCGTGGGTGGCTGTGGGACAGATGGGTTGGCTACCGGCCACAGGAAGGCTTGGCTGCCCTCATCTGATGTCTCCTTCTCGAGGAACCCCTGCCTGGGGCACCACTGCTCCTCTTTTTGCAAGGTTTGACGGCTCCATCCCGCTTCCAGCCTCCCTCCCAGTACTCCTCCGGCCTTGCCTGCACGCACAGCTTGGCACGGAGCGGTATTTATCACGTGGGGTTGGCTGTTGGAGGCTGGGAGCTCTGATAGCAGAAGGGAAGGGTGACAACCGCATGCGGCGAGTCCAACTGTCCTCTACAGCCTGGACCCGAAGGATCTGCGTCAGACTTCCCCTGACGTCCATCCGACGAGCGCTTTAGGTATTTAAACTGCTGGTTATTACTGGCAACCGGGTATTTATTGGAATGTTGGTAATTGTTTGTTGTTTCTCCTCAGCGCTGCATGTGCCTGGCAGCTCCAGCCGCTGAAAGGACTCTGTGTTTGCCTCTTCTAAGGGCCAGACTTGGGCACTTCTTTCTCCACAGACCTTTCTCCATGGCTGGTCAGATATCCCCTCCCCAAAAGCCTACAATAACACCAAGCTGAGCTCCTGTAGCGTCTTTCTCCCACACCCTGGACCTTCTCCAGCTGAGGTGTCTCTTTGGCACTGGGGGATGCCCTGAACCACTCGGGTGTTGCCTTGTGCCGTGGCAAGCAGAAGGCCTCCTCTGCATTTCTCCTACCTCTTCCCTCTCCATCCTGTCTTTGAATGGGGTGAGAGAAGCTCAGTGCAGTCTGCAGTGATGGTACCAACTCGTTGCTTTCCACCCAGTGCACAACTCCTTTCTCTTTAGGGTCCTCCACGCACCTTTCAAACCCAAGGGGTGAACGGTGTCCTGCACAACACCACAGCAAGGGTCGCAGGCTGGAGGCAATCTTCTAGACAACCTCATCCGTGTGTTAATGACTGGCATCTCTCTGTGGTCCTGATCGGCTCTAATTCCTGGTCAAAATTAGCGGTTAGGAATCACATCCACCCTCTTCTTCCTCCCCGTGCATCTCAGATGTATTGGAGAAGAGTAATTTGCCACCAGGGTTGCTTTGCACCGCAGGAGGAGGGCAGATTTCAATGTCTTCAAGCTGCAGCGTCCTTTGGGCAAGGGAAACAACCTTTTGCTCTTCAACCATACCTAGGATGACTTATTTTCCCTTATATTAGCCATGGGATACAAGAACGTTTTTCTGCAGCAAAAGCAGAATAAGTCAAGTAAAAAAAAAAAACCAGCCAGTTTTGCTTTAAAGCAGAAAAAAAATACCCAACTGTTTTCCTACAGGCTGTGGGGGGACTCTCCCCGCTACGGCAGGATGTGTAAATCCAGCACAATGAAATATTAATTATTTAGAGTCTGTTCAACTGGTATTTCTCAGTGCTTTCAGACAGCTGAATAATTCCAGCCCACAGGAGAAAAAAACACACACAAGCCTCCTGGCTTTTGATATTTTTTTTTTTTGGCGAGAAAATATTACACGAGGACGAAATCAGAGCTTTTGAAGCATCCGGGCCGAGGGACGGGAAGGGGCTTGGATTGCTTCAGGGCGAAAAAAATGCGAATTTCTAAACAAGGTATGAAAGAAAAGGTGGTTTAATGAGGAGGTAAAAAGGAGGTGCATCACCCAGCGCGGCTCCTTCGGCACGGAGATCTGCCCTGGCAACACGGCACAACTGTGAGGAGGAGCGGGTAAAGGAAAAGTAGAAGTTGATTAATAAAAGAGAGCACACATCTCTGAAGACTCCCGTTATTGCAGCACTTCAGAAGGTGGCATCCATCCAGCGTAGCCACGGGCACAAGCCCAAGGCTCAACCACGGCTCAAAAACCCTTTTGTCCCCCTTGTTTATCAGGGCTGGGCTCGAAGCACAGCGCAGGGCGTCATCCCTTGGCTGAGCAAGGTTTTTGCAGACTTGAGAGCCCAGGCTGACCTGAATCTTAACATCTCCGTGCTTTTTGCTGGAGCAAAACTCTTCCAAAAAGTGCTGCTAGGGAGGAGGGAGAGGCAACGAACAAAATCTCTGAGCTCTCATCATTGTTCACTCTTCCAGCGTCCTTTCACCCTCCTTTCCCTGCAGCGTCTGGAAACACCTACATGAAGTATTTGGCCTCTCTGAAATCCTTATTTTTCTCTTACAAACCCCTCCACTGTTCCTCAACCGAAATGCTGCAAAGACTTTCCATCACCCTGCGGTTGATTTGATGGGTGATGGAGGGCCAGGTAAATGAACAGCTCGCTAGAAGACACGATGCCAAGCGGTAGGTCCAGGGCAGCTCTAGCCCTGGGTAAGGTCGCTTGGCTCAAACAGCAGACACAAGAAAACAAGGAAAGATGAAGGAAAGGGCTGACCAAGGGCAGGTGCTGGAAGTGGAAGTGGGGAAAAAGGCTGCAGGTAACCAGATGTGCACAGATGTGTGCAGAGGTGCAGGTTCTGTAGATAAGCATCGTTCTGAGAAAAAACTTGCACCGCACGTGGAGCCAAGAGGAAGAGGTGTGTGGCTGGTGTGTCTGGCTCTTAATGGGGCACGGGGCAGGGGAGTCATTGTCCCATCTAGAGGCTGGAAGTCAGAGGGTGGACAGAGTGGGAGAAGAGTTGCAAGGGAGGAAGGTTGTGGTTAGCACCCAACGCAGGCTCAGGTGACAGGACACAGGACTGACATTTTCCATTCTCCAGCACCAACGCCATGAGTTTGCAGTTTCCCTTCTGAGTTGGTGCAGAGGGGATGTTCTTTTTGCCCACCCTCCTCCCTGAGTCTAGAAGTTGCCGCTGCTTGGCTCCCAGCTGCACCCGAGATGAGGTGAGATTGCAGGAGAAACCCCTCTAGAGATTTGCAGGACATGCAGAAGGCAGCACCTCTCTCGCCCAGGCCGCAGGACGTAGCACGACCGCGTCTCCATCAAGCTGCAGGGGTGACAGAGCTCAGGCATGAGAAGCAAGTGAGAAGCTACAGGTTGGGAGGCAACACAGGGCAGGAGGTGGGGGCCATACTACTTTATCTATTCCACAGTGTGTTCAATGATCATACCCTCCTGGGGGATTCTGACCATGATCTTCGAGCCTTCAGGAGCGCCTTTCTCACACCACTGCTAAGAAGGACCCTGGCATGGGACCTCCATGCCGTCTCAATCCCGAGCTAGCCTAGGTCCCGGGCACGCACTCAGGTTGCACAAGAAGGTTTGGCAGCAATAGGAGGTGTAGGTAGCCAGGCCTAGGCTGAAGTTGTGGTGTGGGCAGGTCTCGGAGCACTTCTTGGTGATCCTCTTCCACAAAGACAAAAAGCCTGGTCCAAAGAAGGGAGAGCGTTAGCAATGAGAGGTTGCTGAGTGCACCTTTATCTTCCACAGAAGGAGGACGGGCTGATGGGTCCCACTGTCCCTCACAGCCCCAAGGACCACATGGCCAAGGAGACCCACCCCAATCTCACCACAGACCGATAATTGCAGGTGACCAGCTACACAAGATATTCAACATCCCTTCTGGGCATCTGGCACCTCCCACCATGCACCCTCAAACTTCAAGGCTTTTTTAGGTATACGATGGCATCTATGAGACAAAGTTCATGCCTGGATTGAAATCACGTTTCCAGGCTTCTTTGCTTGAAGGAAATATTTTTATTGCCCTCTGTATCTCTCTAGACCTTCTCATCCACCCTGGATGCCTGAATACCTGCTCCTCTTCATCTCCTTGTCTAATCAAGGTTCAAATTTATCTCCTCCTCTGGAAAGATTTCAAACCAGCCTGGATGTGATCCTGGGCACCCTGCTCTGGGTGACCCTGCTGGAGCAGGAGGGTTGGATGAGAGGATCTCCAGAAGTCCCTTCCAACCTCTATCATGCTGGGATTCTGTGATTTATTCTTCCTCTGAATGATCCTCTCTTTGTCCTCCCACTTCTCCCAGTGTCCCCTGCCCTTCCATGCAGGCATAAAACGAAGGTTGAAAGGGAAGATCTCAATGTGCAATGGGGAGGAGGATTTCAAACCATGCAAACTTCAGCACTGCCACGCTGGGCCAGCAAGGGCTCCACCTCCCTCACGTGCTCCCCCATGACTCCTCAGCCCATCCATCAACAAAGGGCAACCACAACAAATCAAATCGAAACCTCACATCCCATTCCTGAGTCTCCATCAGAGGATACAGAGCCAGGACATACCAATTCCTACGGAGGCAACATTGGTCACACAGTACTCATCCTTGTCTGAGCACTTCTGGGCCTTCAGACAGCTCCAGTTGCTTTGTTCCCAGTCACAGGTGTAGCAATACAGGGCATTTACTGCAGGAGAAGACACAGGATATGGAACATGAAGACAAAACACCACCAGTCCTGGCAGCAGAAATGACCACCTGCTTTCCGTTGACTCTCGGACACATCAGGTGCAGGTCTGCTGAAAACGACGGGGCTGCAAGACCCGACTCCAACCCACTCCGCCATCCACACGCACACTTGCCCATTTACACCCAACGCAGGCACCCGCATCTGCGCACGGATGTGCCAACGGTGCACGCCCACCCTTCCCATCCTGCACTCAAAATAATAGCATGGCAGGCCAAGGGCGTTGGGTTGGATGAGATGCAGGGAGCTGAGAAGGGCAACTGGAGTCTACAAGGATGTGCCAAGGCTTGTGGTCACCCTTTCTTGTTGCTGGGGATGTTATAATGTAGGTTATAGTCTAGCTGGGCAGTGAGTATTGGCAGTTGAATGGGGTTAATTGGGATCTCCACAGCCTAAAGAAGTCCAGCCTCCCATGCCCCTGGTGGGACTTCAATGGCCTCAAACAAATCTCCATTACTAGAGTTAAAAAAATCAAGGGAAAAAACCCAAACAAACCAAACAACAAAACAAACAAGCAAAAAACGACAACAACAAAACCCAAACCTAAGAAAAAAACAAACCAAACAACAAACCAAACAAGCAAAAAACAACAACAACAAAACCCAGACCCAAGAAAAAAACAAACAAACAAAACCAAAACCAAAACCAAGGTGAGGGTAAGGGCTTTTAACTCCTTGCTGTGTGAATCCAGCCCTAAGACACGTCCATTTTTCCTGCCTGTGTTATCTAACATGGATTAGGACGGTCTTCGTTTCGGTGTTGAAGAACAAGCTCTCTCGTCTCCCGGGCCTTGTTAACGCTCGGAAATTTGTCAGAATCACTATTCCGGTAAGTGAACAGAGCTAAATAGCAGAAAGGTATTCTTAGGCCACAATAAGACAGAAATAACTATCCCTCAAAAAATTATTTTCCTGCACCAGACAACGGGGCAAGTTTCCAAGCACTGGCAAATCCTGTTGCTCTTTACAAAACAAGGATAACGTTTATTCTCCCTGGTTGATTAATTGTCCCGCCCAGAGAGGCCGTAAGATTGTCTACGTTTAAAAGGCTCTGATTTTATTGGCAGTCTCCCTGTGAAATCAAATACATGATCCAGAATGCAAATAATATGGAAATAGACATCGCCAGCCAATATCCCAGCGTCAGGCTGCTTAACCCACGTAGCCCACAAGCCGACTTCTCCCTCTTTCCCCGACTTTGTCCCACAATCTCTGAAATCAGCCAGCTTGTTGGGTCTCTGAGATGGGCCAAAATCAGGGTCAGCCGACAGATGTTGTAGATCTGGCCCTGCCCAGCTGGTGACTACAGTAGGAGCCAGATGTGTGGAGCTGTTGCTGTATTTTGCTATCGTAGGTTGAAGTATTTCTTCATAAAGATTTGGGAAGAACCACGGTCTTGCATCACCTCAATGGACAAAGTCACTGGAAAGTCTCTTAATGAAGGCAGAGCAGTGGCAACTGCTTCCCTTTTTTAATGTCTCGTTCTCATAAAAATCCAACAGTACGTGCATCTAGAGGGACATTTCCCTGCAGAAAATAAGCCGTTCGCACATCCACGCTGAGACTATAGATAAGAAACCCCAAAAGAGGAGCGGTGTGTCCTTCAGCTGCACCATTGCAAGAGCTAAATCACCCTTTCCCATGATTTCTTCCCCTGGCTACGAGGTCTCCCTGACTTCAAAACACACAACTAGCAGGGGGGGTTGGACTCGACGATCTCCAGAGGTCCCTTCCAACCCCTACCATTCTATGATTCTATGAACCATCCCTCATCTAGCAGCCAACCCTGATACCTCACCTTGATCTGCGCATAGGATCAAAGCCAGCACAGCAAAGAGGGAGGCCTTCATCTTCTCTCAGTCGTCTCTGCAGCCCAGGAAAAACACCTTCACCTGGGGACAGGATATATATCTTCCGTGCCTTTGGCCCAAGTGATGATGAAGACATCAATTTTGAAAGAGTGGGCAGGGACCAGGCATTGTTTGAGAGGCTAGGAATGCACGTGGGTTGTGCCCTCACCTCGGCATTGCCTTCAGGCCAGTCTGATGGGCCAGGAGAGGAGTGAAAGCGCTGAGGCAATTCATTCCATTTATTGCTTTTAATACTTTTAATTCATCTATGGTCAGGCTGGCAGTGCTACTGATGTCTGAGTGGGGGTTTCGGACTGTTTAGCGCCAACCTGATCATCACATCTGTGGCTGGACAGTTCAGAGAAGGCAGCTTCTCAAAGCAAAATGGTAATAAGTGGCACAAATGAATGGCTTCATCTGGCTGGATTATTGCCAAGAGCATTTCCAGGGTTAGACCTGGAGAATTCCCGATATCTACAGGCAGGGTAGATCGATCTGTATATTCATCGTTGGCAATATAAACAAGAAATGTCTTATAATTTCCTATTTGACTGTAAAAGCTGCTGGTTATCTAGAAAGTCCTGGAGTGCTCTGTCTCCTGGTTTTGAGAGCAGCCACAGCGAGGGAGCAATGACTTTGGAGTTCAAATGTAGGAGTGGGGACACTGGAGGTTGGTTACCAGCTTTGCAACATCTGAGGAGAGGGTAAAACCATCTTTATTCCCCCTTCTCTATGGAGCATCCGACTCACAGTCCTGCTGGACACCAGTCAGATACATCGTTCCCAGCCTTTACGATTTCTCTGCATGTTGACATTTGGGTGGAGCAGGAGCTGATAATTTCAGCCTTCCTGGGCCTTCCATTTGACTGCCTGTCCCACTTCGACTTCCACAGTAAGAGTTACAAGGCAGCTTGATGCTGGATATCAGCAGACATCTCAGTGAGTCACCGCTCACCAAGCCACCAAAGAGCAGAGAGGGTGAAGCAGGAGTAACCCCTTTGAATAAAGTCACTTGGGCAATCAGCCATCTGCTCGCCCCTTCCTTCTCCACCCTGCAAGACTCAAGTCTGCAGGAAAGAGAACAAAGACCCAGCTGCAGCTGCACAGCCTGGGGTTTAGAAGATGGAGATGCAGAAGAAGGAGCAGAGGCTCAGAAAACACGTGGAAGAAAGAGATTAGGTGGAAGAGGGGAGGGCTGAAATGACTGGGGGTCAACATGAGTTTCTGGGCAGGAGATCAGTCAGATGAGCAAGCAGGAGTCATGCTCATCAGACACATTGAGAGCATCTGATAGGACTAATCATTGCTCATCACAGTGAAGGCACAGCCAGAGGAAGTTCAAAAGGACACCAAAACCCGTAACAACCTCATTTTCAAGAAAAAAAAAAAAAGAGAGGGGGATTATTGGGATGAGTTTTTCTTTTTTGGTTTTGATTTTTTTTTGTTGTTGTTGATTTGCAGATATTTTTGAGGTTTCTAACACCTGGTTTAAATCCTTGGGTCTGCCAATCCAGCAGACATAAAGCAGGATCAACAGGATGGTGAAGTCAGCCCTGATAACCCCATGAGCACTAACCATTCCTCACCGACGGACGTACACCTTCTGGGCGTGGAGAGGATAAGCCACATCTCTTGCCCAACAGATGAAATTCTGCCAGACTCAGGGCCTGGTGGAATGTCACTGTGGATGCCAGAGAAGGTGTGTCAATCCTCCCAGATGTCACGAGGCAGCAACTGAAGGGCTAGACCTATTCCAGGGAATAAGGATTGCCCAGCGTGATTCAGTGCGTGGTGTCCTCTTGGCAGGGATGAGTCTACAGGGGAGTCCGGTCATCATCAGCCTGAGAAGTCAAGGCTCAGTGTCCTGCAGCAGCTGGAGCACCCTGGCCAAGGTCTGTGCTGATAAATCAGTTTTCTTGAGTCAGATTTGACTGGCTTTTTTTGAGGGAAAAATCAAAAATAATTGTGTTACTCTTCAGTATGACTAAAAATCATAGAATCATAGGCTGGTTTGGGTTGGAAGGGACCTTTGGAGGTCATCTAGTCCAAACCCCCTGCAGTGAGCAGGGACATCTTCCAGTTGGGTTGCTCAGATCTAGAGCATTTGCAACCTCCCTGCATTCTTGATTTTTTTTAATTTTTTTTTTCCAAAGAAACATCTCTGACAGTTTATTCCCTCACCTCCAAGGACTGATGGTGTGAACATCTCCTCTCTGACACAAAGCTGGAGAGGAATCACTTGGTCCAGGGATTCAGATCTACTCCTCACTGACAGCAAGAAGATGATCTGCAAGGCCTCAGGAAGTGGCCCACCACTGCTCCACCAGCAGGAGCGGTTGGATGGGCAAGTGTGATGATGGACAAAGGTGCACGATGGCATTTTTAGGGTTCCTGGTGGCCCTTTGAGCCAGATAGTTGGGAAGTTACCATCCTGGCCTCAGGTATGTCTGATGTATAGGTGTGAGGTGTGGGACAGCCATGGCTGGCATTTCCTCAGAGGTACATCAGAGACTGAGGATGGTGGTGTCACCCTGAGCGGCCCACACATGGACCAGTATGGAAGCATGGCTGGATCAGGGCAGAGAGCTACAAAAAATAAAGGTGTCCCCGTAGCCAGCATCCCAGAGGAGAAATGAGGCAACAGCTACAGCACTAAATTAAACGTTTCCAGGCTCATCTCCAGCACAGAGGCCATGAGGTGGATACCAACAGAGCTTCTTGTGAACAGTCCTTCCCTTGTGCTCTCTCCTCTGTTTCTTTTTTTTTCTATACACTTGACTACGGTGGTTGGTCCATGTTAAAGCCTTGCCAGAGAATGTGCTTGCAATTAAAATGAATAATGAAATGTTTTGGATGATGGCATTAGATCAGGCAATGTTCCCAGGAACTGTTTGTTTCCCTTGCTTAGGTGAAGCCTTGGAGATCAGACTCTCGTAAGCATGCGAATCGCGTCCCTCAGGAGGAGATCTTGGTCCTTGAGTCTACTCTTGGCTGTGCCACACAGTTGTGCTGGAGCTGGATAGTAAACACAGCTTTATTTGGCTGCCCTCCGCGATGTTCTGGCTGTTGAGTCCTCCTGGATGGAGAAGGGACACCAGAGACCAGAAGTCAGTGAACAGAAATCAACCAGGGATCTGCTCATCTTCTGCAAGCCTCATACTGGGCTCTTCTCGCAAAAGGTCTTGGGACAAGCACTTCCCATCCTTGAGTCCAGTGACAATGGCTGAATGATTTTTCCTTCTGCCTCATTCTCTCCATCTTTCTCCTCCTCCCTATGAATTTACTTGTTCTTGGTCCTGCAAGGTTCATTCTTTAGATCCTTCCTGGTTGTGACCTCCTCAAAATCAGGACAGCAATTTGGGTACTCACCACCACCCCCTTGACACGGATCTGTCCCTACTTCAGACCTTCACAGATGTTTCGGTGCTTAACTCCCAGGGAAGCCAAGGGGAGCTTGGAGCCAATCCCATCCATGGATTTAATGCAAACTAACAAGGATTCAAACCCTTCACGAACCAGGAAGGACTCAGATCCTGCGGCTGCTCCTACCCCACCTCCTGTGCACTCCCCATTCCTGGGTGCTGTCAAGGTGGGCAGGAACTCACCATGGGAATCCCGCTGTGAGGCAGAGATACTCAGCTGCAAGAACAAAGTGTGAGTAGCCTGGGGCCAGGTTACACCAAGGTGTTGAAATCCTTCTGAGAACCTGCCCTTTGGCTTCCTCCCTTTCCAGCAGAGGAAGGAAATGGTGCCCCAGGGGCATCCTAAATCTCTGTTTTCCAGTATGACCTGATTTTATGGCTCTCTGCGACTCCTCTATTGCCCAAATCCCAGTTGGGTCTGGATTAAGCTACATAAAGGATCTTATCTATACTCAGGGGGCATTACTAGGGGTATCCTCAGTGATGTCCAGGTGTCACAAGCTTCAGAGAAGGTCACCACCCTTCCAGCTGCCCCGGGGCTGGAACCACACTGCAGAAAAGCTGACAAGGAGGCAGCTACGTCTACACCAACACCTGGAGAGCCCATGTACAGTTTCAAGGGCTGTCCCACGGTTGTCTATGCTGTTAAATTGTCAGCATGCTCCTCAGCACTGGCCAACTAGGACCATCCCTGACAATTCCGATCGGTGTTTTGGATTCAGCCATCTTATTTCAGAGGAAGAGAGCTTGGCGACGCAGACGGGCACCAGCTGACTCCAGGGCCAGTAGCTGACACTCAGGGGGTTTCATTTGCTAAAATGCCTTCCCCTTCTGTTGTCCCAGACCTTGTCAGGACGAGAGGACTGACAGCACGCTAGAGCAATACCACTGGAGATGCAAATGCATTGTTTCCCAGCCTTCATAAATTTCTGCTTGTCTGAAACAGTAAGAGACACACTCTGATGTGGGACTGTGCTGACTGAGATCCTACCCTCCTCCTACTCGCCTCCATTTGTTTAGCTCCCCGTGTAATTGCATGAAGAACCTGACCACGATGCTTGCAAAACCCCCACAGCCCTGCTGTGACTCAGCACTCAACGGAAATTTCCAAGATGTTTGGGTTTGGGGGTTGGTTTTTTTGATGGCTGCAGAATCACTTAGAATGGTGGGGGTTAGAAGGGACCTCTGGAGATCATCTAGTCCAAATCACCTGCTCCAGCAGGGTCACCCAGAGCAGGGGGCCCAGCAGAGCAGGGTCCAGATGGGTTTGGAATCTCTCCAGAGAAGTAGACTCCACAAGCTCTCTGGGCAGCCTGGGCCAGGCTCCAACCCCCTCCCACCAGACAAGTTTCTCCTCCTGCTCCCAGGGAACCTCCTGGGTTGCAGTTGGTGCCCGGTGCCCCTTGTCCTGGCGCTGGGCACCCCTGAGCAGAGTCTGGCCCCGGCCTCTTGCTCAGCCTTGCTCAGCTCCCCTCTGGGGCTGCTCTTCTGCAGCTGAACAGCCCCAGGGCTCTCAGCCTTTCCTGGGCACAGAGAAGCTTCAGGCCCCTCAGTAGCTTCACAGCCTCTGCCAGACTCTCTCTAGTGGTTCCTGGTCTGTCTTGAACTGGGGAGCTCAGAACTGGCCACAGTTCTCCAGAGGTAGCCTTGAGTCAGCATCATAAATACCTCATCCTACACAGACCAGCGGCTTGTTACTGCTATTTGTAAAAACCTACGGCTGCATTCTATAAGGATACACAAAAGCAAAACAAATTAGCCATGGCCACTTGGTCAATTAGGAAAATTGCTCCTACCACTTGGCCAAGTTAAAAAAAAACGCCTCAGGCAAGTCAGGAGAAGCTCAGTTAGAGCAAACCCAGGAAGCCTCAACCCTGAGGTCTTGCAAACTCGGTACAAAGCTTACAAACTGTTACTGGCAATGGCAACACCAAATTAAAGTGCTTAGGGATAACAAACCACCTTGCCTTAGACTTTCACAGGGGAAAAACTGGACTGAGTTCTTTTCTGTTTCATTTATAGAATTATATCCCCTGGTTTTGTGACGATTTGTGGTGACTTTTGCGTTTGGTTGCTTGTACAAGTCTAGCGTGTGCAGCGTGGGGTCAAAGATGTTGGAGTGGGACAGTGAAAGGCAAGGTGATGGAGCTGCACTCCAGGTAGATGTTAACCAGGTCCTTGTCCACAGTTTCTGGAACACCTGTGACCTACAGGAGCCTTGTTTGGCCTTCTTCAGGTCTGTTGCAAGAAAACCAGCTGATTTATCTCCATTTAGCCCCAGGGAGAAGTGTCTAGAAACGCCTTCCTCCTTCAAAATCTCAGCTTCCTGGTGCTGGTGCTGTCCAGATTTCTGATTATGTCTGTAGCCGGCTCCTCATGGTTGAGGACAACTTCACGTAGAAGCTCTTTCAAAGGTGACAGCATGAAAAAAAAGCAAAGAAAAATAATTTATTTGCACAATAAGGGAGCCAAGGGTTGTGCAGCCACAGTCCAAGCACATCGCTCTCAAAAGTTGGCCTCTCTGCAGAGCCTGCCCAACTGGCTTGAGGGAAAGAGGAACTAAACCAAACATAGCTAAGAGCAACAGCAGGAGGACATCATGGAGGGATTTGTGACCGAACCACAGCCTGTTACAACCCAAACTCCATGCAAAACTGTGAAGATTGGCTTTGCAAGTATTGCCAAGACCCCATTGCCTCCTCACTACACCAAGACAAAGCTGAGGTTGGTGACCCCTCAGGGAAGACATGAGGGTGAAGCAGAAAGCTGGATGAGATGTGAGGCTGTAGCCATCCCAAGCAAGGTCCCAAGGGAGAAGGAATATAAACCAAATTAAAACAAAAAAATAAAAAAGAAAATTAAAAAAAGGGATTGTGCCTGGGGTATGAAGAGCAGGAAGACCTTCTTCTCCCCTCACCACCTTCAAACCTTATTCCCAGAAAGGCAGAATTTACTTTTGCAGACACTGGAGGTCATCCCATGCCTGCCTTTGTGGGGAATCCTTTTGCGTGCAGAAGTGGGGAGACTGCTGGGTCCAAGGCTGCACAGGAGGGGTGGGGGTGTGTGGTGATTTAACCCTCTCCAGGTCTTGCCTCCAACAGAAGTAGGGTTTGCAGCACCAGGAATGAACTATGGGAAGCCAGGAGCTGTTTCTGCTGAGGGGACTACTAAGAAGGAGACACGACCCCTCAAAAACCCGGTTGCAATAATTGCCACCCCATTCTCTTCCACTTCAGCAAACCAAGCCTTCGGGAGTTGAAGAGTCCAGCTATAGCTTGAGAAATAGATGGAAGAGATTACACAGAACAGCTTTAAAAAAAAAAAAGCCAAACCAACACCTAAAGAGCTTATTTATCTATAGGTGACCTGTGGGAAGGGATTAGAGACTTCCTTGTCTGACCCACCAGGGGCAGCTCAATAATCTGCCCTGATTAGAAGAGAAGTAGTGGTCTGGATGCAATCCACCAAGCTAGAAACATAGCATTTATTGATTTATTTATCTTTGAAGTCATCAGCTAGCTCCTCACCCTCCCTCCAGCAGCACAGGATGACCTCAAGGAATCACTAGAAGCTACCTCGGTTCACGGAGACCTTGTATCAAGCTCTTCTCAGGCTCACGGCAGCAGCAGGAGTTTATGAGCCCTCCTGCAGCTGTGAAAGGAGTTGCTCGAAGGTTTATTTCTGAGAGAAGCCAATCACTCATAATTGCAGCTTAATCCAGACCTGGATTATGAAAATTAATTAATTTCTTGGAATTCTTCATGCTCCACCTTGCAGCAGCTCAGGATTAAGGGCTGGAGAAGCCAGTTTCAGAGCTTGGGACGAGCTTGGCTGAGCTCTTCCTGAGTCTTTATATTCTTTTGAATAATGCACGTGCTCAGCCGGCCAAAACCATCACTACTACAACTAAAAAGAAGCCCTAGGAAGAACCAGCCTGGGTGTCATCTACTCCTTTGGAGGACACCCACACCGGGCAGCCATTCTCCTTCCACAGCTGGGCACAAACCTGATAGCCTGGAGTTTTAGCCTCTCCTTGGAAGCCTTTCCTCTGCCCCTCGTTAAACCCTTCCGCATTTTATTGCGGGGATCCAATTTCTCCCAGGTTCCTTCTGCAGCCACTTTCCTCGGCATCAGGCGGCTTTTAAAGCCGTCACTTTAAAAAACAAAGGCTAATACCTGTTCAATTTGAGCTTATTTTGCAGCAGTCCTACTTGGGCTGACTGGTGCCAGGCCCCCAGTAGAACCGTGTAAACCCAGGGAAGCTCCTTAAGCACATGTTTTATTTATGTCAAACCACAGATGCGATTTTCTCTCCTGCTAAAGTGCGTTGGAAAAGGAAATACCTCCATTTGCTGCGCTCAGAGAGAGAGAGGGGCTGAAGAATCGCAGCGAAAATCTCAACTCTAATCTTCTCCTGCCCCTTTCCTCTCATACTGACAAAAGCATTTCCCTTCAAAGCTTCTGTTCTATTTTTCCTGTTTTTTCTTTATTTTTTTTGCAACGTCAGACCTCAAGGGAATGAGAGAGGAGAGGAAAAACCCTCTGGAAACCCTTCACTTTTCTCTTCCTCGCATCCCCACGGGGGTTTCCCACCTCTCACACGTCTGCCTGACTGCAGCTGGTTTGTTTTCCCCTTAATCTGATCAGCCACCAGGGAGCAGACGCAGAGTATAAGCAGCAGCTCAGCAGCAAAGGAATTTTCATCCCACCCACTTCCCCCTCTGCACTAATTAAGATGAATCAGCCAAAAGCCCATCTTCTCCGAACCACCTACGGGCGAGCAAAGGCCTGGTCGTGAAGCAGATGAAAGAACAGCTTTGAGGCTTTGATGACCAACCTTCCTCAGATCACCTGCTGGGACCCCTTCTCCACCTCACACAGCCCTGATGGGCAGGGGAGCAGCACTGCCAACCCCAACTTCCATGGAAAGCAGCTCTGATGCACCTTTTGGTTTTTTTCCCCTCTGTCAACAAGGATCAATAATCTGTTGGCCGTGCATCAAGAGCCTGACTCATCCCCAGGAGAAAGCACGACGGGGGAAGGTTTCCAGATGAGCGCTGCTCCGTCTGAGGGCTTACAGTGCGAAGGCCAACACGCAAGGCGCTGCGTTCCCATCTCTCCAGGAAACTGATGCAGATGCAACAAGCAGGGATGGAGCTCCATCAGTGCCTCCAGCTGCTCAAACATTTCCTGAGCAGACAAGGATTGCTCAAAGCTAGAGACTGAGGGGATAGAGAGGACCCTCAGCAAGTTTGCTGATGATATCAAAATGGGAGGGGTGGCTGAGACAACCAGGGCTGAGCTGCCATCCAATAAGATCTAGACAAGCTGGAGAGCTGGGCAAAGGGGAACCTCATGAAGATCAATAAGGACAAGTGTAGAGTCCTGCATCTGGAGAGGAGTAACACCAGACAGCAGTACAGATTAGGGATCATCCTGCTGGAAAGCAGCCCCATGGAGAAAGACCTTGGAGTCCTAGTGGGTAGGAAGTTGTCAGTGGGACAGCAATGGACCCTGGTGGCCAAGAGGGCCAATAATAGTACCCTGGAGTTCATGAAGAAAACTGTGTCCAGCAGGATGAGGGAGGTTCTCCCCCTCTACTCTGCCCTGATGAGGATACACCTGGAATACTGGATCCAGTTTCAGGCTCCCAACTTCAAGAGAGACAGGGATCTACTGGAGAGAGTTCAGCAGAGGCTGCAAGGATGATGAAGGGACTTAACATCTCTCCTGTGAGGAAAGGCTGAGAGCCCTGGGGCTGTTGAGTCTGGAGAAGAGAAGCCCAAGAAGAGATCTTATTCATGTTTACAAATCTCTGAAGAGTGAGTGTCAAGTGGAAGGGACCAGTCTCTTTTCAGTGGTGCCCTGTGACAGGATAAGGGGCAATGGGCACAAACTGGAACACGTGAGGTTCCACCTCAACAGGAGGAAACACTTTCCTGTGAGGGTGACGGAGCCTGGCCCAGGCTGCCCAGAGAGGTTGTGGAGTCTCCTTCTCTGGAGACTTTCCAACCTCCCCCTGGATTTGTTCCTGTGTGGCCTGCCCTCAGTGATCCTGCTCTGGCAGGGGGGTGGGACTTGATCTCCAGAGGTCCCTTCCAACCCCTACCCTTCTATGACCGTATCTCCTTCAGCCATAAGCTCCTACCGCATCCCTCTGAAGCCCAGCAGGCTACTGTTTGGTGGAAGGTGAAGTTCAGAAAAGCTCCAGAAGTTCAGCAAAGTCCCAGATGTGGAGCTGAATGACCCCAGGCAAGAGGGCAGGGTGGAGGGCAGCAGGTTAAGGGGGATCAAGTTGTCCTCTTCACCTATTAATAGGAGGTGGCTACAACAAGGCCAGAGCCAAACTCTCCTTAGAAGTGCACAGGGAAAGGACAAGCAGCTGGTCACAAGAGGCAACAAGGGAAATTCCAATCAAATATTAGGAAGGAAAAAAAAATACAATTGCCAGGGTAGTGATTAACTGCCAAAACAGGGACCCTGAGATATGGTGGAGGAATCTCCCTCCTTGGAAATACTGAATTTTGGCTGGAGAAGGCCCTGAACAACTCAAAGTTGGCCCTCCTTTGAGCAGGAGGTTGGACTTGAGCCCTCTAGAGACCCTTCCAACCTCAACCTTTCTGGGAAGAGGCTGGGCCTGGGCAGCAGATGCCAAGGCAAGACAAGAGGAACTTCTCACTACCTCCTCCCACCCAGAGGTTTATCTTCTCAAACAGTATCAGTGCTGTCCTTGTGCCATCACATACAGCGCAGGACATCCCCAGCCCAGGGGCAGGGAGACAAACTCCGAAGGTTTATTTAAGCATCATTATGTAACTAGAGCAGCCCTAAGCCCATCCCCAGTATCAGTGTGAGCAGCCAGCTTTGTTCCTGGTACATTTGCCTTGAGGTCCCCTCCCAACCAGGATGAACAAACAGCTTCTCATAGAATCATCAAGGTTGGAAGGGACCTTGAAGAACATCGAGTTCCAACCCCCCTGCCATGGGCAGGGACACCTCCCACTAGACCA
>VWZK01002260.1:5229-65128 GCA_013396935.1 Baryphthengus martii
AACGGGGAAGCTCCGGCTCTCTCCCCGGGGGACCCCCCGCGGCCGGTGCCGGGCACACGGCGGGGTGTCCTCCCAAGCCGAGGCGGCTCGGCCGAGGGAAGCGGCCGGGGAGGGGCAACCTTCTCCTACGGCAGAGCCCGCGCCTCCAGCGCCACAGGAGCAAGGAGCCCCGAGAAGAGGCACCGGCGAGGAGCGGCGCGAACCCGCCGCCGCCGCCGCCGCCCGCTCCGTANTTTTCTTTTTTCTTTTTTTTCTCTATTCCGCCTGCCATCCCTAATGATAAACAGCAAGTATAATTTATGTATTCATGTTCTGGTAGAGTTTGCCGGAGAAGACAGCCACCACCTAATTCTTGAATGGCTTATTTACAAGCCATGTTCTCAGAGGGGACACACTGCACCTTACCCTGAAAGCAGGATCTCTGAATTTTATCTCCTCTGCTTCCTACTTTAAGTTGTCTGTTGTCCAAAAGTTTGACATTTGAATTTTACGCTGCCCAGTAATGAATTTGGTTCCTGACAAATGTACAGAAGGAACGACTAAAGCATGTACTTTACACTTATTCTAAAGCACTCGATTTCTGCTACATTTATTGCATGCCTTTGTAGCGTTCGGGATAATCTCTGCTTCCCAGGTCTTAAACCATCTGTTAAATTCTCATTTCTCTCGAGTCCTGTGATCTTCTGGCTGAAATATAAGAATTAAGGCTGCTATTTCTCTATTCTACCTTCTCTCCCCTCTAGCTTGCTAGCTGATGCTAATCAGGTCACTTTACATCTAAGTCTCAGCCTCCCTTTCTGTAAAGCATGTATTTGTACTTTCCTCGTTATCATCTACACTGTGGCTCACAACTTGCGATGCAAATTATTTACTCTGCAAATATCTCTCCTGTCTTGCTTTCCTAAGGCGTGGATGAAGGAAGTGCAGTAACATTTTACAATAGTCTCATCAACCTCATTAAATGCTTTCATTTTTTATTTTCCTTCCTTGTTTCTAGCTTTGTAGCAATTGCTGAGAATTTGTGCTCAATGGGAGGCCTGTGGTGATCTGCAGCACCTCTGCCAGCTGTTCCTGCATTCTCATGTGGTATCTTTTGTTTTGCAGGATTTGGGTTTTGCCCCTTTCAATGGAGACTGACTGTATAGATCAATAATGAGGACCAGCCCTCACAAGCCCTTAATTCTCAAAAGAAGGAAACTGACCCGCTCACAGAATGATGCATCCCGTACTTCAACGAAAGATGAGAACAGTGGTCAGGATGAAAAGACTCCTAAGAAGGAGCACAGCCAGGATGACCAACACACTAGCCAGCCCGGAGACAAAATGGACCGGGGCCTGCAGAAATTCCCAGCAGGAATAAGGATAATTGACCATCCTACCATGCCCAACACACAAGTGGTGGCCATCCCTACAAATGCTGATATCCAGAGCATCATAGAGGCACTGACAGCAAAAGGAAAAGAATGTGGCAACAATGGGCCTAACAAGTTCATTCTCATTAGCAGTGGGGGGGGCACATCCCACTCAGCAGGTCCAACGCCATCGCCGCATCTCCCGTCGGAGAAGAAACCCAGTGCAGCAACCAAGGCTGCAGATGGTCCAGAAAGAGAGGAGAATGGTGCAAAGACACCTGGTTGTGCAGGAGGAACGATGCTCTGGCATTCGGGAATTGATTCTGTGGTTGGACGGGAACAGGAAAGCAGCAGTATGTAATATTTACTCTTTTTTTTGAGTCCTGACAGATAAACAAACTGATGTGAAGTGGGCCAATGAGAGTCAGGCTTGGATTTCAGTTTGCAGTGATGAAAACTGTTCTGTTGTTTGGATAACTATGGGTTTGATTATAATAATCTACATAGCTATGCATATGTAGTGAAATCCGAAGGATCTTAGTAGAGGTATTTTGATTGGAAGAAATGGCACGTAAAGGTGAATAGCAAAGCAAAATTTTAGTGCTGGGCAAAAAAAAGAAGAGTTGGCTTGAGGAAATCGAATCTAGAAGAACATGAGACTCAGTTTAACTTAGAAAAACGGTTACAGCTGAATTTCAGACTAACAGAGAGTACCCTGTGCAGTGACAAAATATACAGGCCTAGAGCTTTGAGAAAGCCTTTAATAGCGAAGTGGCAAGTCTGTTTCCTCCTCAGCTGTCTTGTGAAGCTGCTGAACAAATGTTTGAAGAGGGGTGGATTTTACTTTGAAACACTGCTCAGATCAAATATTTATCTGCAACTGAAAATAGCTATGTAGCTTTTGGGCCGTAGTAAATCTTATCTGACAGTATAGTGCTGTCTGACAGGAACCCACAGGCAGCTGCAATAGCTACACTGCTACAATCAACATCACCAGAAATAACAAAACCGTGTTAATTTTCATCGCTGCCGTTCAAAAACCTGAGTCGTATGAGCTTCTGACTTAAGTCCGGTTCTAGGTGTTTCAGTTGGAGGTTGTCACCACCTTCCTTGGCCTCTGCTTATTAGATTCATCCTTCAGCTGAAAATGCTTGAATTTTTGAGCTACTGGATCAACACTGTCCTGTTTTGCTTGAGAGGAATAGTCTGGTTTGAATGCTTGTTTTTAAGGCTGCAGCTTTTTTCAGAAATTGGGCAGATTCGCATGAAATCAGGAATTGAAAGTTGAATTCCTTCCAGAAGAAATGTTAGCATTGCAAGGCCATCTTGTCCCTATCCTGAGACAAGGCGACCTCTTAGAATTATGGCTACTGCCTTTCTTTTGGCACTGGAGATGGAGGGGAAAGAGGGTTACTTGTGAGTAAGCAGAGCTATGGGCTTGTTATCCCAACAGGCAGTGGCGACACAATGAGCCCTGCGTTGGACAACAGTCTAACTAACATCCAGTGGCTGGGGAAGATGAGATCCGATGGGCTAAGGCCCTGTTCTGTGAAGCAAGACATGGAGAAAGAGAACCAGATGCCTCTGCAGGAAAGAATCAAGGTAAGTAGGGGAAGAAAACAGAGTGCATGCTGAAACTTTTGCTAGGGAGGTTATGCATGTGGATCAGAAGACTTGTAAGAACTAGACACCTCGATCTCTTAAGTAACCTGAGTTTGGCCTTTACTGATTTGAATATCAAAACCAGGAGGATGCAGGCTTGTTTCATGGCCCTTCTTGTCAACTTTGTGAGCGCTCATGTATTGTTCCTTCTGTCTCTCAGACTGAAGAAAATTCCACTGCTGCTTCTATTCCTACTGCTGCCGCCTCCTCCTCGTGGCAGGATTCAGTGTCAGAACGACCGCCTTACTCCTACATGGCCATGATCCAGTTTGCCATCAACAGCACTGAGAAGAAGCGTATGACTCTAAAGGACATCTATACCTGGATTGAGGATCACTTCCCGTATTTTAAACACGTGGCTAAGCCAGGATGGAAGGTAACAAGCAGGCTCTCAAGTTACTCTGGGCCACAGGGTGATGTTATAAGCCTTCTGGATCAAAATGAAAGGTTGTTCACCAGCCTGCAAAGCAAGACGGAAATTTATTTAAACACCCCACCCCATGTACCTTCTCGTTCCAGATGTTCCCTGTTCCACTTGTATCTCTTTTCTCATTCAACTTAGGCAAAATGATGAGGTGTTTGATCATTGGAGTAAGAATAGGGTTCTCAAGAATTAATAGAATAACAGACTGATGACAGGATTGGCTGGATATGCAGTGAATATGAAGGTCCACGTTATCTACACTTCGGAATGTAATCCCTCTGCCTCAGTTGCGTCTGAGGTTTACTGTGCTACGCCTACTGTGTTAATAACAAAACTGTGTTTCAACCTCCCCCTCACTCCTTTCTCCCCAGAACTCCATTCGGCACAACCTGTCCCTTCACGACATGTTTGTTCGTGAGACATCTGCTAATGGTAAAATCTCTTTCTGGACTATTCACCCCGATGCAAACCGTTGCCTAACGTTGGACCAGGTATTTAAGGTGAGTATCTCATATGAAAAAAATGGGACAGGCTATCCAGTTCCTAAATGCCACACTAGCATTTAGGAATGCACCTTATTTTAACCAGACAGTCAAGCCGCCTTCAGATCGGCCTTTTTGTACAAGCTGGATTCGGTCACTTCTCTTGAAAAATAGACAAGCTCTGTGTTTGAAAGAAAAGATGCTGTGGCTTTGCATACGAACTGGAGCTTCTGTGCAATGTGGTCATTCTTCAGGTGGTGTGCCAATTGTAATAGTGAGCTTGTTCAACTGCTTTCCACAGGCCTGATTCAGATTCCTAGTGATGAGGTTTTCACTGAAGTCGATCAGGAGTTCCTATGCTGTTTGATTAGACAGTCATACGATGGAATTGCCCTATCTCAGCTAGTTATTTTTGGAAGTACCATTTTTATGGGAGAAACAGCTCGTGAACCTGGCATAGGTGTGTTTAGACTCTGTGTTTTCTGCAGTGGGTGGGCAGTTTGGCTCTTGTTTGCTCAGATCACGCAAGTTTAAAGTGTCCCGTTTGTTCCCCCTTTGGTTGATAACTTCATCTTATTTTTCTCCTTCTCAATGCCTTTCTGCCACCAGCCACTGGACTTGGGGTCACCAACATCGTCCGAGCACTCTGAATCAGTAAGACTTACCCTCTGCCTTGGGGCTTGGGTGGCTTCCGTTCTCTTCTTGTCAGTCACTGAAGGAAAGGACAAGAGGCTCAGGGAGGGGGACTGGGTCACTGCTGCGCCTAGTCGTACTGCTCCATCCATGCTCTTTTTGGGGAAAGGAGTTGAGCTAAAGGTTTATTGCCTTCAGATGATATGCTCTTTCTACGGCTTTATCAACTAGAAGTCTACTGCTGAAGTAGGCTGCAATGGGTACCAACAGGCTTCAGAGAACAAGCCTAGAGATTTCTAATAAAATCCTCATCTCCATGGCAGCAGTCTCAATATGTTCTGGAGCTCAGATCCAGAGATAACAGGATCTCTCTGTGCTCTTTTTTCATTTTGGAATCCAGCTGCACTGTGACTCTCAGGAGGATGAACCTGTTTGCTGCCCCTCTTGCATTCAGCAGTTTTAACAATGACAGATTTGCAAGCAGCCAGTCAAACCCTTTTTTTGTCATGGCTACAACCCTGGCCTTTTTTCCATCTTCTGATTCATCCCTTGCCTCTGCTATCCTACTTGAACATCTATCTGGTCTATGGTTTGTATAGAGTTCTTATCTAAAACAAAGCTTTTCACCTTTCCTGAGGCACTGAGAGCACTGAAAGCAGGTGATTTCTGCAGTAGAGTCCGCAAATGGAGCCACTCTGTCATGTCACCTCTTTCTAAACAACTGGTGGTTGGCAGTTGGCTTTGAGATGGCATGGCTGCAAAACAGCAAGTGGCACGGAGATGGAGCTGCCAGGAGTGCTGGGTGCTAACAGCTACTCTGTCTGTATTAGCACAGCACAGGCTTCTGGATTTGCAGTTCTGAATGAGGCAGCAAAATAAAGATTGATTCTTTTCTTTTCTCTGTCTCCTCTTTCTGATTTCACAATGACTGCAGCAGCAAAAGAGACATCTTCCAGATCTCCAGAAGAACACGGGAAGCAACAGCAGCAGCAAAACTGAACCCCAGAATGCTCGTGAGTGCCTATGTCAGCCTGGACCAAAGAGAATCAGACTCATAAATCTGGGACACTCTCCCACATTCCCTTAGGAATAAAAGTGGAAATTGTTATTCAGATTTGCTAACTTTTAGGCTTCCTACTGTCCAGGTTTGGAGCCGAAAGCGGTATTGCAGTGTCTGAGAGAGGGTATGATGGGGGAGATGACGGAGACTTGGATATTCAAGTGGAGTAAGAGCAGAGCTCGCACCAACTTGAGGGCTAGAATCTTTATGAAGGACTGTTTTTTGTTCATCAGTATTTCTGGCTTGGGATTTGTATCCTCAAAATTAGCAGAGAAGACAAGTGAGCCGATCTCTGATCAGAAATTTATTTGGGGGTATTTAGAAGGACTTCACGTTAGATGTCTGGATTTCAAGAGGTAGTAGAGGAAAGGTGAGAGGCTAGCAAGTTCTTTCTTTTCCATTCCAGGCCGAAAGATGAAACCTTTGCTCCCTCGCATCAACTCCTACCTGGTGCCAATACAGTTTCCATTGAGTCAGCCTGTTGTCTTGCAACCTTCTATGAAGGTTCCCGTGTCCGTGGCACAGGGACCATCCCTCAACAGCCCAGAGACTTTTCAGAGCAATAAACGTGTGCGTATTGCTCCAAAGGTGGGTTTCTTGTTTTCTGAGGGGTTTTTTGTTTGTTTCTTGGGAGACGGGAAATGTGTTGTTTGTGGTTTGTTGTTTATTGGGTTGTTTGGGGTTTTTTTTAATTATTTTTTATTTTCTGTAACTCTTGCCTTCTATGGATCCTGTTCTTCATATAGTTACTTTGTGTGTTTCACTAGGTGCTCTGAAACTCTAAGTTCTTATTAAGGTACTAGCTAGTGACAATCCTTATTTTTCTTTTCTGTCTCTAGAGTGATTATTACCTAGCGTTGACTAGCATTACTAGCATTGAATTGCTATAAGGATGTTACTACAATTCACTAGAGGAGGGGCCTCTATGCATTCTTCAAGATAATTTTTCCCCACGGCTTGGATGTGAAGAAATAAGAATGGGAGAAGTGCTTTTGTTCTGCCCCTAAACATTCAGGTTTTTGATAGCTCTGAAGAGACATGTAGGACAGGGAACTTCTGAAAAAGCTTTTACTTGCATCTAATCTCTTCCCAGAGGTTTTTGGTACCTGCTGTTTGCTCATTCTGTGGAGTTCCTAGTTATTCTGAGCTCAAGCAAACCAGCTATTAAACAAGTCTTTCTCTTGGCATCTCCCTGACTGCTCTTGGATACTTAGATATTGTAAGCCTTTAACTTCTTTCATCCTGTCTAGCAATAATCCTACATTCCTTTTTGTGCCTGCTGCTTTATGTTCTCTGCTGCTGTGATTTATCTTTTCTCTGCTCTTTTTCTTTTGATGATATTTTTTTTTTCTTTTTCCTTGGTTTCTGGGAAAGCTGTCCTCATTCATTTTATTTCATACAGAGATAGTGTAAGGAATCAAAGGAGTTGCATTTTCCCAGAAATATTCAGCATTCCTGCCTGTGCTCCTACAAGTTCCTCATAACAGAGGTGCCCTGAGGGGCATGACTTCCAGTCACTTAGCTAAACCCCTTCCCATGTAATCTGTATGCTTCTTTTTATTGACTTCACACAGAGGTCAATCTCTGTTATAGTTACTGCTTTCTGAAGATAATCCTCTTCCCTGTTCTGTGGTCCTTAAGTGCCAGTCTTTCTTCCTCCCGCTATCATTTGGACTTTGGGTGGGTTAGGCCCTTGCTTATTGACTGCATATCACTTGTGTTTCTTTGTAGATATCACTCTCTACAGAAGAGTCATCCTCTTTGCCCATGGCTGCTGTCAAGGAGGAGATTCAATGTGATGAAGGTTTATTTTCCTCAACCAATTCGTTAAAGGAGAGCTCGCAGCCTGATGAGAAATCGGTTTCTTGCCCTGAGAGCGTCTCTATAAAGGAAGGAGGCTCTCAACTGGATGATTGGCTGTTGCCATTTGCCTCAACCCTAATGGTGAAGGAAGAGCCAGGCTTGTTACTCCCAGTCTCATCCACAAAGGAGAAGAAACAATCCACCGCACTAAAATCACCATCTAAGGGCGTTTCTGACACATTAGTTATAAAGAGGCGGGAAAGGCGGGAAATGGGTAGATCAAGAAGGAAACAACGCCTAGCACTGCCTTGCTCCGAAGAGCCTGTCCTTGTTTTGCCAGAAAGCAGTCGCTTTGACCCCGCCTGGTTAGGGGCAGATCGCCCCTTCCTGCAGGAAGAACAGCCTCTTGAGAATGTATCACAGCTCAGCTGCTCACAGGGGGAAGAGGGGCCCTTTAAAACACCAGTCAAGGAGATGTTCATCAAATTGCCAGTTTCTTCCACTCCCAGCAAAGTCTCAGCAACTACTACCCCACCACTAGCGGGCCTCGAACCCTGGAAGTCTGCATCCTTAGCCAAGGGAAATCATGAGCTGGACTTCAGTCCAGTGAGAACCCTTCAGTTGCCATTTACACCCCCCCAGGAGAACCAGGACTTGCTGAGTTTTAACAGCACACCCCTTAAAAATCCCCTCTTCGAGTCCCCTCGGGAACTGCTCAATACAGAATCCAGTGACATGGTGCATGCACCCCTCACAAGCTCTCCAGCTTTTGTTCATGAGTCTTCTAAACAATCATCTGTTGAACTGCCAGCCTCTGGCTTCACTGAAAACCGATCACTCATGGAGGGCCTTATCCTGGACACCATGAATGACAGTCTGAGCAAAATTCTTCTAGATATCAGCTTTCCTGGTCTTGAGGATGAAAACCTAGGAACAGACATTAGTTGGTCTCAGCTCATACCTGAACTGAAGTAGACTGGCCTGAGGACTGAATTTTGCTTATTCTGCTATTAAAGAAAGCACTCTTCTGAAATTTGTTCACATAGTCTAAAAAGACTGTCTGCTTTTGACTAATTCCCATATCCATGGGAATAGAGGGCGTTACTGACTCCTGCTAAGCTGGGAGACAGGCCCATTGGCTGCTATGAGCTACTTTTATAAGCTGCAATAGACTTTATGTGGAGCAAGACAGAACCTCTCTAACCCTGTGCTCGAGGTGAGTCCCTGGAAAGAGGTTATCAAGAGAATATGTAGGATGAAGTGGAAACAAGGACAGGTAGACTGGGAGGACTACAAAGAAGTTGTCTGAGCAGCCAGAGATCAGGTTAGGAAAGCTAAAGCCCAGATAGAATTAAATCTGGCCAGGGACATCAAGGGCAACAAGATAAACTTCCATAGGTATGCCAGAGATAAAAGGAAAGCTAGGGAAGAGGTGGGCCCCCTCCAGAAGGAAGGAGGAGACCTGGTCACGAGGAATATGGAGAAGGCTGAGGGGCTTAATGATTTCTTTGCCTCAGTCTTCACTGGCAAGGGCTCTAGCTGCACCACCCAAGTTGCTGAAGCCAAAGGCAGGGGCTGGGAGACGGAAGATCCTCCCACTGTAAGACAGGATCAGGTTCGAGACCATCTAAAGAACCTGAAGGTGCACAAGTCCAGGGGACTGGATGAGATCCATCCGCAGGTCCCGAGGGAACTGGCAGACAATGTTGTAAAGCCACTTTCCATCATATTTGAGAAGTCATGGAGGTCTGATATTCCCACTGATTGGAAAAGAGGAAGCATAACCCCCATTCTCAGAAAGGGAGATAAGGAAGACCCAGGAAACTTAGAGACCAGTCAGTCTCACCTCAGTGCCTGGCAAGATCATGGAGCAGATCCTCCTGGAGACTCTGCTAGGGCACATGGAAAATGAGGAGGTGGTTGGTAGCAACAAACATGGCTTCACCAAGGGCAAATATGGTGGCTTTTTATGATGGGATCACAGCATTGCTGGATAAGGGAAGAGCAACTGATGTCATCTTCCTCGACTTGTGCAAAGTGATTGATGCTGTCCTGCACGACATCCTGGTCTCTAAGCTGGAAGGACATAGATTTGATGGATGGGCCACTTGGTGAATAAGGCTGCATGGCCATTCTCAAAGAGTTGTGATCAATGGCTCAGTATCCAAATGGAGACTTGTGATGAGTGGAGTTCCTCAGGGAACAGTACTGGGACCAGAGCTGTTCAACATCTTTGTTGGTGACATGGACAGCAGGATCGAGTGCACCCTTTGCAAGTTTGCTAAGCTGTGTGGTGCGGTTGACATGCTGGAGGGAAGGGAAGGGATGCCATCCAGAGCGACCTTGACAGGCTGGAGAGGTGGGCCCATGCCAACCTCATGAAGTTCAACAAGGCCAAGTGCAAGGTTCTGCACCTGGGGTGGAGCAATCCCAAACACAAATACTGGGAGGAGTGAAAAGTGGATTGAGAGCAGCCCTGCAGAGAAAGACTTGGGGGTGCTGGTTGATGAAGTGCTGCACATGAGCCAGCAGTGTGCCCTGGCAGCCCTAAAAGCCAACCGTATCCTGGGCTGCATCAAAGGAAGCATGGCCAGCAGGTCAAGGGAGGTGATTCTGCCCCTCTTCTTCACTCTTGAGACCCCACCTGAAGTACTGGGTCCTGCTCGCAGCCCCCAACACAAGAAGGACATGGATCTTTTGGAGAGCATCCAGAGAAAGGCCACAAAGATGATCAGAGGGCTGGAGCACCTAGGAGAGATCTGTTGGAGTTGGGTCTGTGCAGCTTGAAGAAGAGAAGGCTCCAGGGAGACCTTATAGTGGCCTTCCAGTACCTGAAGGGGGCCTCCAGGAAAGCTGGGGAGGGACTTTATAAGGGCTGTGGTGATATAGGACAAAGGGTGATGGTTTTAAACTAGAGCAGGATAGATTCAGATTAGATATTAGGAAGAAGTTCTCTGCTGTGAGAGTGGTGAGACACTCGAACGGGATCCCCAGAGATGCTGTGGACGCCTCATCCCTGGAAGCATTTCAGACCAGTCTGGATGAGGCTCTGAGCAACCTGGTCTAGTGGGAGGTGTCCCTGCCCATGGTAGGGGAGTTGGAACTAGGTGATCTTTATGGTCCTTTCCAACTCAAGCCATTCTATGACAGGCCCTGGATGGCACTTACTACTCCAAGGTATCAGAGGAAATGGATGCACTCCTCAGTTATATACAATAGCAAAAAGCGTTGGAACATCATCCTAGTTCTGTCCTTACTTCCCTTTATTCTCCTATTACTTAATATCTTCTGTGTGGTTTTTATGGCTGTAAATACTGTACATTCCTTAAATTAGCCCTTAATTATAATAATAATTTTATTCTTGTAGGGTTATGGGAGTATCTGGACTGGTAAAGAATTTGAGTTAGCGTCTGTATGGTCCACGTCTCCTGTATTGTACCCGAGATGAGAACCCCAAATACTGTTGTGGGGGTTTTTTCTCCTTTGATTTCAGGTCTAGGCTCTTCGGAAGGTTATTGGGGCAAAGATCTGCCAAATCCCCTCTGTGTAACTCAAGTCAGACTGAAACAGGTTGTTATCTGGATTGCAGCATAAAATTTTGGTTTGGCTTCCTTTCCTTAGACCTTGGATCAAGCTGTATAGCTCTTCTGGTTCCAGAGTCCTTTTATTATGTACCTGGAGGACTCGGTAGAGTCACTATTGCAGTAAGATTGAATTCTATTGAATGGTTAAAGCTGCCCACGTTAAAATCAGCAGTTTAAAATGTAAAAAAGAATTTATAAAGTGCCTGCTGATATTTGCGCTGAAAAGTGACCTCTGGAAACACAAGGTATGTTTCTCTCGGTGCAAAAAGACAACTCATCCCAGTTCTCGAGAACTCGTGTCAAAAGAGGAAATGGCCAGGGAAAAGACCTGATCCTTCTACTTACAGGCAAATGATGGGTCATACATCTGCATCTTCTCAATAAAGCTTCTGTGGGGACACAGCTAAGTCTTGTCTTTACTCTTTTCACTCTGAGCAGCATGCTCAGGCTGCTCCATAGCACAAACAACCACTTTTTGCTTGCGTGTTTTCTGTGGTCACCAACTAAGTGATCATTAGGAGTCTTTCACTCTTCCTCAGGCCCTGTTGACCATACCGCATTGCATTTGGTTACTCTCTTGCATCATATAGTGTGTACTTTTTCCAGCGGTTCATGGGTAAGTCCAGCAGAATAGTTTTTGTATTTTGTAAATGCAAATAAAATCGCACTCAGAAATCTGGATTTCTGCCTTCCCCTATAAAACACAAAGCTAGATTTAGGTGTGTGTGTGGTTTTCAGAATTGCAGTTAAAGGTTATTTGCCCTCACAAGATATTTCAAGCACTTTGTGTTGATTATTCATTTTTTTCTGGAGAGAAAATATTGAACTCCCTGATCTGCGTTTCTGTCTGCCTAGCACAAGTGGCTCAGCGTGAGGCTAACAGTGAAAAATGTTTTACTAGGCTGCCATGTGAATTTCAGACCAGAAGATTTTTATCAGTGATTAGAAATTGAAGTTTCATCACTTCTGATTGAGACTCAGCATTTCTTTGCCTCTGAATAGGAAATAAGAACTTCAGAAAGCTCTAGGACTAAGGCTGCTGGGTGCCAGTAGCCTTTGAAGTGCATTTTGTTCAGAAGTGATTTGCCAGTACTGCCTGTGAGGGCAGGAGGTCTTGATTACTTCTCTGCAAATGTTCTCTAGTAAGTTCATTTCCTTCAGCCTGGATTCCAACAATCATTCTCTTGATCAGGAAATCATAACAGGCTGCTGTGAAAGCTCATCAAAGCTACACAGCACATCTGTCTTCAAGAAGGAGAGCTGAGGGGAAGCCACAAACCTAGATCTAGGCCTAGAGGGAAGAAGAAATACAGACAGAAGGCAAGCTCGTGGTCATGACGCTGCAGAAGAGGCTCTCTTTGTGGTTTGTGGCGTGCTTTCTGCTAACGTGTTACGTAACTGTCAACACTCTACTTGGGTTTCTCAAGACATCCTATCCTTTCCATCTCCTTTCTTGCTTCTGTGTATGCCCACAACTGACATCCAAGAACCGGCTAACTAAGGATCATGACTCCAGAAAATCAGGAGTATTGTGAAATGCTCTTGTCCTTGGGATAGATAATGGGATGGTTTCAATTCCAGGCAGGTGACTCCTTGCTGTCCCTGTCAGCCAAGATGCTTTGATGACCACCTCACATATTTTCTACACAGCAGTGTCAAAGACTAGTTTCCCCTCCTGCTTATTTCAGTGGAAGTCCCACTGGAGGGCATTTATACCAAAAAAGGTGAGGGGAGCAGCAGAAAAAAATCCTATTAAGCAGCCCTACCAAGTTGTACAAAAAGCTATAAAGCCATCACACCAGTGTCTGAGTAACTCCAGGCAGCTTGAAAATTGTGTCTTGGCTTCTCCTTCTTTCTTTCCCTGCCGATATTTACATCTCACTGTTTATGGGAATGAGTTGTTGCAGCCTGTTGTCATGGTGGCACCCACAAAACAAACAGCAGCCACTATCCAAAACTGTGGGTCTATTGCAAGCAGAGTTGCCCAGCACTCCCTCTGACCAAATACATGTTTGGATATCCGTTAGGAATTAACTTCTACACAATGAATTCCCAAACATTAAGGAAAGATGAACCAAAATGGGCAAACACTCACTCGTAAAGAGGAAACCTCCCACACAGGAGTGCCTAAGATATTCATCCAAAGTGGGGGGTGAGTATCACTCAATCCACAGAGGTTTATTTAATCCCTAGAAGTATCCTTGGGCATGCTGTCCAACGGGAGGATCCGACTGACAGGACAGCTGCTCTATGAAGAACCAACTCAACTGGTTCTTGGGTGGGACTCCATTTATACCCTAGTTGAGAGTGCCCTGTGGTCATTCTAGTTGTTTGAGGGAACAAGCCCAGCCCCTGAGCCTGTTAACTAAGGGTCCAAACCCTGAGGTGCCAGTTAAACACCGTGAGGTGCAGCTTAACGGCTGAGGCATTAAACTGCTCTGGCACACCCTGTTTCTGTCTGGTTTGTCTGTTGGGATGGGTGCACCAGCCACACACATCAACTATTATGAAGAAAATTTGTTTGAGTGTGGAAGTCACATATATTTGCATCTTTAGCAGTAGGAAATTTCACCTCTCTGTTGTCACAAAGAGAAGGGCACGTGCTCTTAATATCGCAGGCCTAGCCCACAGAAGATCTGCAAGATTAAATGTGATCAGATGGTGGAAGGTCATAAGATAGTATGTATGCTTATCATAGATAAGATATCATACTTATCATAGGTAAGTTTGGCATGAGGCAGCAAAGTGGGGAGCTGCACTTCTAATCGCTCAACAAAACAGCTGTCCAAACAGAATGTGGGATTTGACTGGCAAAGTTTGTTGCTGGAGGTCATTGCTTAGGTATCCTGTATTGGAGCGACTAGACTGGTCAAGGGTGCCCTTGCTCAGAAGTGAAGTGACAGAGAAGTAGGACAGTGCGTACTCGAGTACTTAGTATTTTAAAACAAGTGCTAGAGGCATATGCAATTAGGTCATGGTGGGAACAGTGAAAGCAGGGTCGCAGGGTTGGAGTACTATGTTTTGGAAATGTTTGTCATAAACCGAAGGCTAGAGCAACCTGATGTTGCTGCCAGGCAGAAGTAAAACACTGTGTGAGAAACAAACCCAAAAGCATTATATTGGACCATGGGGAGACAATTATTGAACTTGAGGGACATGGGCAAAGCAAGGAGCTGATTTATCAGGATGGAGATGAATGCGTAGTAGAGAACTTCTTGAGCACAAGCCCATCATCCTCTCCATTATGCAAAAGCATACACTCAGTGCTCAGAGCTGAGCGCTGATACCACTGTCAGCTTCTGTTTTGCAGAAATCAGCCGAGTCAAAGTAAGACAGAAAGTACACCTGGCAGAGACCAGCACGCTCTGAACTGCCGCCGAGGAGACCAGCTCAGATGCAGGTAAGTCCGCACTGGGGAAAGGGAACTGAGGCGAAAAGGGCCTACAAGGAGCTCTTCTGCGGGCTTTTGGAAGCCAGGAAAGCGACTCGCCTGTACCTGTGAGCGGCAGCTGGTGGGTGGGCTTCTAAAGCAGCTGGACGGAGCAGCCCCACCGGAGACAGCTCTGAACCAGGCGGAAAGTTGCCAACGGGCACCCGACGTGACCACCCTGTCCCTGCATCAGGGGAGTGGCCCCTGGGGGCGAGGCGCTGCAGCTTGCACAGCAGTACCCGCCATCAGGGCACTGAGAGCTCTGACACTGCAGGAGGTTAAGTCTAGTTGGTGATAACTGGTTCCCCTCCCCAGCTGAGAGGTGAGCTGTACTAGCGATGACTGCGCTCCCAGAAGAGGCCCTAGTTATGGTTACCGCTCGGCTGAAAGCCATCGCCAGAAGGAATATGGCGACCCAGACGGAGCTCTCGCACAAGCGTGTGGCCGTACAGGTGTCTGGCTACAGGGAGTGTCTGAGCCTGGTGCTCGGACCCGAGAGCAGCAAAGACAACCCCCATGTGTGTGGTGAGCAGGTGAACGATCTGCTCAGCCAGGTGGTGGAGTTAGGAGAACAGTGGGAAAGGTTAGGGAGCATCAGGGAATGTGAGAGAGAGAGAGAGATTGGTGGAGACGCTCCCTGGGGAAAAGACAGGAAATAGAGGATCCTCAAGAAGCAGAGAATTCCCTCCTTTCTTGCCACCAGGCAGAAGGAAGAGTCCCAAGAGATGGTGGGGAATGGAAGGAGGTCCCTCCTTGTGGAGGCAAGTGAATCCCCTCCCAGCCTCCCTCACCTTCCTGGTTGCCCTTGCACAACAGATACAGTGCTCTGGATCTCAAGGGACAAATGAATGAGGATAATGATGGAGGTCCATCCAGGGAGATGTCCAGGGTGAATCACTCACACTCATACCTTAGTACTACTTTGATTAAGAAAAAAAGGAGGGTAATTGTGGTCAGGTGAGTCCCTTCTGAGGGGAACAGAAGGCCCCACATGTCAACCAGATCCACACCACAGGGAAGTCTTCTGCCTCCTTGGGGCCCGAGTTAGAGATGTTATTAGGAAACTCTCTGAACCCTCTGATTATTATCCACTATTGCTTATCCAGGTTGGTAGTGACAGTTACAGAGATAAGTCCAAAAACAATTAAAAAGAACTTCAGGGCATTGGGATGATTTGTTGAAGGGTCAGGTGCACAGGTAGTGTTTTCCTCAATTCCTCAAGTGGCAGGGAAGAATCCTGAAAGAAAAATACACGTGATTAACATGAGGCTCAAACTGGTGCCACTGACAGAATATTGGATTTTTTGGTCACAGGGAAGTTTATACGGCACCGGGTCTGCTGGCGACAGATGCAGTTTGTCTGTCTCAAAGGGGGAAAAGAATCCTCATGCATGAGTCGGCAGGGCTCATTGAAAGGGCTTTAGAGTAGGTGTGACGGGGAAGGGGATAGAACCAGGCTTTCTAGAGTTGAGCCTAAGGGTGGCACTCCAAGGCTAGGGGTGAAATCAATAGCCCGGCTCAAGTGCATCGACACCAATGCACGCAATGTGGGTAACAAACAGGAGGAGCTGGAAGCCATTGTGCAGCAGGACAACTATGACATGGTTGCCATCACAGAAACATGGTGGGATGACTCTCATGACTGGAGTGCTGCAATAGATGGCTACAAGCTCTTCAGGATGGATAGGCAAGGAAGGAGAGGTGGTGGGGTGGCTCTGTACTTCAGGGAGTGTTTTGATTGTATAGCGCTTAATACTGTGGTGATGTGGTCAACTGCTTATGCGTAAGGATGAGGGGGAAGGCCAACGAGGCAGATATCTTCTTGGGCATCTGTTATAGACCACCCAACTAGGATGAAGAGGTTGACAAAGAGTCTATGAGAGTCAGCATTCAATGACAGGAGGAAGGGAAAGGTCAGGAATGCAGCAGAACTGACACCATAAAGCGCATTGCTTGCAACTTGTGGGATCACTGAAGATGCTTTCAGCATCCATATGCTTTTCCAAATATTTACAAATAATGACAGCATTGCCACGGATCGGTCTGAACTCAGGAGCTTCAGCGTGTTGCTAATTAGTGCTTGACAGTCTGCACTCTGCTATGCATACCTATGGGACTGTTTTGCTCTTTTGTTTCCCATAGCTGAATTTCAGTTTTGATTTGTTTGTTGTTTTTATTAAAATCTTGATTGCTACAGTCAGGAGATCATGAGATAAACTCAGTTGTCATTCAAATCATGCCAAAGCCTCGCTATCAAGAATGCAGAGAACAGCTGGGCAATATGATGTACAGAAAACAGAGGAACCTGGTATTTATAATTTGAAATAAAATTACACTGTTGAACCATCATTGCTATCCGTCAAATCCTCGGAGTGGTAACACTCCCTCTGTCTTCCTGTCGCTCTATGTGCATTGTGGACACAAAGATGTTTCTGTAGCAGTGCTACTGTGCTGGTGATTCCATCATAAAATCCTGTATTGTTTGAGCAGAAAATATCCATACTGAATATCAGTCATAGGTAGAATTATTCTTGTTGTACTGGGGAGGAAAGGGCTAGGGAACACAGGGAATTCCATTCAAACAGCCCAATTGCTTCTATAAATGACAGCATAAGAATGTTTTCTCAGGTTAAAAAAAAGACATCTCACAGCAAACCTTTCGTTGAAAAGACCTAGGGCCTCCCTGCTGTGGAGGGAATTTTTCAGGGTGTCCTTCTTGGCTTTGATGTATCCCTTTTTATGAACTGAATGAAAAATTCCAATTTTTGGCAGTTATAAACATTCTTTAAAAAATCTACTTCACATCCTTAGCAGAGATATAGTTGGCAAGTAAAATTCGAGAAGATACTTGTTCAGTACGGAGTGTGCTCCAGCACAGACTTGCTGGAGTGTAGGTGGATTTCTTTCTGCACTTGCTCTTCAAGCCTGTCAGCATCTGAGTAGGGAAATATGAATTGTCTTGTGTCCTAAGGACTTCTACGAGGCTTCAGGGAGTGGATGATAGGAAAGAAGACCTTGATGAGAAGTCAAAGAGCCAAATGGAGACAGGGCCAGAAGATAGAGAATCATGAAATAATTTAGATTAGAGAAGACCTTTAAGATCGTAGAGTCCAATTGTAAACCAAACACTGCCAAGTCCACCACTAAACCATGTCCCTGTCACATCCACATGTCTTTTAAATACCTCCATGGATGGCAACTTAACCACTTCACTGGGCAGCCTGTTCCAGTGCTTGATAACCATTTAAATGAAAAAAAATTTCCTAATATTCAATTTAAACCTCCCCTGGCACAATGTGAAGCTGTTTGAGAGAATAAAGAATGGAAGAATGTTGGATAAGGACCATTGTAATCATAGATTCAACAGCCTTTGGGTTTAAGGCTGGAGCAAAATAATCCAGTACCACAGATAACATGGGTGATAGGATAGACACTGTTTTCAGGCCTTGGGTTTGACTGTTTTATGAGGGATGACGGCAACGTCTTGCACCTACCAACAAGGAGAAAACACAATGTGGAAAAGGTGCTGATTGGCTAAGCAGGACTGAGATGTTGGTCCTGCTGAACTGGGGCTTGTAATGATAGGACAAGACACAATGGTTTCAAGCTGGAAGAGGGTGAGTTTAGAATGGATGTCAAGAAGAAATTCTTCACAGTAAGGGTGGTGAGACACTGGAACAGGATGCCCAGGGTGGTTGTGGATGCCCTCTCCCTGAAAGTGTTCAAGGCCAGGTTGGATGGGGCTTTGAGCAACCTGCTCTAGAGGGAGGTGTCCCTGCCCATAGCAGAGAGATTGGAACTAGGTGGTCTTTGAGGTCCCTTCCAAACATAACCATTCTATGAATCTATGAATCCACAACAGGAGTATGTTTTTAAAGATTTAGCCAGCAAGCACTGAAGATCAAATTGCTGTATGTCTAAATAAAAGTATTCCCGAAGAAGAGAGCATAGGTGGGCTGCAACACTTTTAGCGTGGCTGACTCCCTCAGAACTGAGTATGAGTGTCTGAGTAGTCCTGCTTGAGTAGAACTGCTCCAGTCACGATGCTCACAGAGCACCACATTCCACCAACCAGCAACATGGTACAGGCACAAATATACATGTCTTAGACTGTATATACTGACAAATATACCTGGTTAAAGTGATTATAGTTAATTTTGGCAAGTTATACTGCTGGCTGATGAAGAATTTGACTGATCTCAGTTACTTTAAGATGCAAAGCAAGACATTTACAAACAAATATGACAAGAAACATCACAATACACCTAGCAAGTGCCGATAGGAAAGTTTTCTACAGTGTTGGAGGACTCTAAAAGTAAAACTTATCCCCAAAGGAAAGGAGACTGAAGGCAAAGACAGCCAATGGAGAGATTATTTACCTTCTGAGGACTACATCTCGGCTTCATTTTGAGCAAGACGAGATCTGCTTCATTCTACAGCTAGCTAGGCACAGGCAAAAAGTGTATAGATTGTCTTATTTCTTTGCTTCTGTTCTTGTTTTATATGAAAAAAAAAAAAAGAAAAGAAAAAAATTGACAGAAGCCCATAGACAGACGGTGAAAGCACCTTGCTAAGACTCTGTAAGTGCTTTTAGTAGTAAGCCCAGATGTATGCATACCAAATTAAGCTTTTTGAGGCAACTCTAAGAGCACTGGATTTTACTGCTTTGAGTATTCAGCTTTGAGGACATCTCTGAAAGGAGCCTTAATGGTGTAAAATTCTCATTATTATTATGGCAGGATATAGAGGCTTAAAAAAAATTTGATTGTGTTAGGAACAAGTGCTTCTTAGCCTCCAGCTAAGTGGATAATGGAAATACTCTTCTCCCTACGGATAGGAAGTGGAAGAACAGTAAAATGAAAGCAACTACCCAGAGACACACATACGGGACATCTTTGAGACTGCACGTTTTGTAAGTACTGTGCTATTGGCTTTAAATACACAACTGTTCTTCATCTCAAACTCCTGCATACTTTTATTGCTAAGCAGAATCCCAGCAGAAATTATTCTCTGCTTTAAAAATCTTCCTGAGCACAGAGAAGCTCTACCATGAGTATGATTGTTGCCATTGCTATGTCCATTAGCACTCTGTAATAAAAGCAGATGTTCTTTCCCCTCGTGAAAACAAAGCCAGGGTCACCTAGTGTAGTTCATGCAGCCATGTAATGAAAGCGGGAATTTTGTACTGCCTGCTGCATGATCAACAATGCTCTGTGGCGATGCTAACTGTTCTGACCAAACAGAAAAGGGCCCTTTGTGTGCCGCTTAGCTCAAGCAGTGACATTAATACAGGCAGGACACAAATCATGGCAAGCAGCAGGGGAAATTCAGATTGGACAGCATTGTTTGGAGTTTGCCAATGCTTTCATTAATCTAGGCCCCTCTGGCAGATCACAGATGACTACAGAGACTTGACCCCAAATAATATACTTAAGCAAACTATTCTACCTCTTGACTGACCTTACTGGCAGGACGCACTTTTCTGTCCAGTACCTGAGCTAAAATGTTAAGTACATGTAAAATGACATTTATCTCAAGGAAACTTGCCAGACAGACTCACATAAATACGCTGTAACCTGTTACTTACTATTTGAAGGACAGGAAGATATTTTATTATCCAAATACACAAACTGGAGGGAATCCAAAGCAGAGGAAGCTTTCTTTTTTTTTTAAGAATTTATTTCAGAGATGTAAGGGGAGAGAAGCATGCCTCATTTTCCTGAGTAAGGTTTGTCCTCCCATCCTCCTCTACACCATCTGTGCATCCACAGAGGATGCGCAGGCCGTGAGAATGCAATGGGATGAACAGAAAGTCATGTTGTGATCCTGCCCTGGGCCACCACAAGGAATGCCCTGGCCTTAGCATAGTTGCTACACCCAGGGGCACTTGTACAGCCACTTGAAGCCTGCACTACCAAACTGAGACAGTACCTTGGAAACTGGTGTAATGTAGAAACAACCTCTGAGCCGGTTACGTTATGTGGGGACTATTGTTGAGCTCTGTAACGACCCAGCTTGACACAAAAGAAATGTGAAGTTCTTTATTTACAATCCACCCTCCCACCTGTACTGTGTTGGCTCTAAAAGGGGACAAAAGAATAGTTTCCAAATTGCTGAAAGAGATTGTATTGGATTTGGGTGAGATGGAGTTAATATTCCCCAGAGCAGCTCTTATGGTGGGTGCTGTGCTTTATATTGGGAGGCAGATAAGTAAAGAAGGGAGCAAGTATTTAGAAGACGGAAAAGTAGCAGGAGAATATTTTAAAGAGGAATTATTAGGTTAAGTAAAGTTTCCCAGAACTGAGATACAAGGAAAATCTGTGGTAAAAGAACCTCATCTTGTGAAGTTTAAAGTCAGACTAGTGAAAGCCTTCAACAAAGCAACTCCTCAGAGAGCTGGGAGATTCCCTCATGTCTCCCCTGCAGAGGGAGGTAAAATACTTTGTCTCATGTTCTGGGAGTTATTTCTTTCAGCAGAGGAGTCCATTCCTCCCCTTCACTACTCTAGGTACTGTTCATGAATTTCTTCAACACAGGAAGAGCTGGCTGGAATATTGACCCTCTCTTGTTTCTTCTCTGGGAAAACTGGCTATTGAGAAATGCTGCTTTTCAGTGCTTTTCCTCAGAAATATGGCCACTAGTTCTGAATTCTTCAGCATTTCTCAGACACGAGAGAGGTCAAGACTAGGGACCAACAGCCACCAACACAGATGCAGTCCTGTGGCTTTGTGGTTAGAAGCTAAAATCGTCTCCTAGAGCTCTGGGAGAGAGAGATCTGTAACTGCTTGAGCTAAAAGGCCAAGCTGCTAGCAGGAGCAGGGGAAGGGCTTTTATCTTCTCAGAAGGCGGAGTGGTTCTTCCTTTGTCTGAATAGCACTGTTACACATCTGGTAAGAGTTTCTATATGAAGGGTGAAGATAGTGAAGTATAATACATTATGATTATTAGATCAAAGAAGGAAAATAATTTCTTCTGTGTGCAGGGGATTATGTATGTATATTTTTATCTAAATCAGTTTCATTTTACTAACTCAGGCTATTGGTGAATCATACACTATTTTCCAGGGCCTGCAAAAGATGACTGAAAAAGGCATAGCAACTGGGAATAAGCTTAAATTTGCTGCACTGTGGCCTGGCTCTCTGTCAGAAAACCTTAAAGACTGTCTATTCTGAAAAAAAAACAAACCAAAAAACAGAAAGCACCTAACCTACTTAATAAACAGGCTCTGCTTAAGAAGAACAGGATGGAAAAAAATAATAGCTGAATAGAAAAAACCTGTGACCTAGAAGCCAGCATGCCTCTGAAGGAAGAAGATACTATCTTAGATGACTCCACCTCCATCAAAATGCTAGGATTTTTTTTTGCCAGATCTGGAAACTAGCACATCACAGAATACAAAGATGTAAGTGACCTGTTCTTTAGAGCAGAAAGGATGGAGGAAGGGAGAAAGCTTTAAGCAAGATGTGAAGAATTCTCACCTTTGAGGCACTAGAAAAGAAATATTTTGTGAGTTAAGGGCCAGGATTAGCTGGTCAGACCCTAAAGCAGGACTGCTCAAGCAATGTTTCCAGAACAGCTGCAAGGCAAACCAGTTTTGGTTGAGATTTACCAAAGTGTGATGCAAGAAGAAATATTCAAGAGTGGCTGCCTGCAAGGAGGAACTGGGACTGGAAACGATGAGCGCTCTCTCCTCTTCACACTCACATGCACGGTCAAGGTGGGAGGCAATCTCATCAGAAACTGTGTAACTCTGCCTTATAGGTTTCAGAGCAGGGACCATAGCGGATCTGGTCCCAAGATGTTCTGTTCCACTTTGTAGTTTTAAGATCTGTTCTGAGGCTTTAAGAAAATTATTACTGCCATTGATGCCAGCAGAAGCAGAGCTTCATTGTCAAGGCTTGCCTGCTGAGGTCATCACAGTCAGCAGGAGGTGGCCTTGTGTGAGAGTAGGGGTGTATGGTTCAGTACTGGTTTATCGGAATGGTTAAAGGACTTGGTAACAAAACTCAGGGGATTCTCAGTGAAGCCACAAGAGGTCAAACATGTGTGTAAACCAGGAATCGAGACAATCTGGAGCCAAGAAAACCAGACTGTGAGAATACAATGTTCCTGGGAATATCCATTGTTTAAACTCTCCTAATTCGGCTTGCAGAGAGACAAGGATGGGTGAAAAGAGCTCTGCTGATCTCTTGATAGGACTCTGCCAGCATTATCATGTTGGAGTTTGGCCTTGTAGTGTAAATCAGATAGAATATATTTCTACTGCCATTCCTGCCAAATCTGGTTCTGCAAGTTGGTGCTGTGGGAACCATGATACCTCGTATAAAGCAGTTAGCATACTGGAAATGAAAAGGTTCACCTCTTTAAATTTTAGAATGACACTAAAAATGATCAGCCTCCCTTTTAACATCTGAGAACTAAAGATCCCAAGAGAAATGCTAACGCTCTGATGATTAGCCGTGAGTAAAAGGTAAATACCATGTTTTTCTTTTCTTTGCAATGAGTTCAACTGTTTTTTGTGGTTTCTGCAACCACACTGAGGTCTCACAGTGACTGACTGGACTCATCTTTGTATATGGACCATTGGGTTTACTTCCTAACATTGCCAACTCAGTGTTATATCTTTATATACAACTTAGAACATAGAAATAAGTGGTATCAATAATGCTGGAATGTTACATACTACTGAGTTGGGGAAAAAAAAAAAAGAAAATGAGCAAAAGAAAGCCTTTCATAGTCTGTTGCTGCTGTTCTTCCTGTGTTGCATATGAAAGCTGTTTCACCCCCAGCTCACATTCACAGAAACGTAATGCTGTCCTCAGCTTCACAGCTGAATAAAACTCAGTTTCCTCCTCTCTACACGATGTGAGAACTGGTGCTTACTGGGACAGTGCATTCACCTGTGAAAAGGGATCAAACTAAAGCAGGTTCAGCTCAAGTTGAAACTTCTGTTTTCGACCAGGGCAACGTGGAGGTAGAAATTTGAAAAAGTGAGCTCTTCCATGTCCTCTCTGCCGTGAGAGGAGGGATGTCTGGACTAGGGCAGACATACTGCAGTAATGTCATTTAAACAAGGAGTCAAGTCCACTGCTATCGACAACCCAGTGATTCTAGACTTCTGCAGGTTCGGGAGAATTGCTTTAAATGGAGAAGGGTGAAAATGAGGACAGAGTTGGGCCCAATACATTTGCCTTGTCTGGAAGCAGAAACCAGGCTTTCAGCATTTCGTTCAAGCTACACAGTAAAATCATTCAGTGCAGCGTATTCCAAACGCGTGACACTCCGCAAAAATGAGACTGGACATGCCTGCCAGGAGCCTGGAGGCGAACGCTCTCTCCCATTTACCAAGGCACTGCATCATCTCTAGGCTGAACCACGCTGTTGTCAGTATTTACAGATTCACTGAGATGCATCAAAGCCCTCCCAGCGCAGACGGACGCTCGCACACACGCGCATGCGTGGGCACAGCCGGAGGGAGGTAAGTCCAGCCCCCAGCAGCGGGGCCATCCTTCTGCTGCTGGATTTTTCCAGCTGGAGCATCTTGCTGGCTCTGCTGTAATTTATGGAAATCGGTTTCTGACGTGGGGCTTTTTCTGTTACGACAGGGACCCAACGACTGGAGGAGGCAGAGTTGCAGGAGGAGAGGGAGAGGCAGAGGTGAGGAGCAGAGGGACACGGAGGAGTGAAGAGGACAGAGGGAGAAAAAGGCACCGAGTCACCTCAGAGATGGGTGAGTTATAACTAGGAGCAGAAATAAAGGCAGAGAAAGGGTGAGAAAGAAAGCTGTGAGGAAGGGAAAGGAAAAAGAGCTCAGAGACTGTCAGCTGCAGGAGAACAAACACCAGGAGACAAGTTCAGGGAACATCCCAGCGTATCAAGAAGGACCTGTTCTGTCTGAATCTTCACCATGAGCACAAGGAAGAGCTGCCCCCTGTCACTGAGGCAAGGAGACCAGGAAGAAAAGCAGAGTGAGGGTAATTCTGATGTGGAGCGACAGGAGTGTGAGGTGGAGCTGAGGAATAAAGCTATTCTGCAACAGAAGAGGCGTCTTAAACAGGCCACACAGTTTGTGCACAAGGACTCTGCTGACCTGCTGCCCCTGGACGGCTTGACAAGGCTTGGCACCTCCAAGGATCTGGTGAGTCCAGTGGGATCCCATTTGGGAGGGTGTCCTCGTAGTCTTCATCCAGGCTGGGAACTGCTGTCAGTCTTTGTGAAAGGGTCGTGGGTTCAATAAAGATGAAACTTCAGCATCATCTGGGCGCAGGTCAGGGTGAGGTGAACGAATGAATCACCCATTTTTTTGCATCCATCCTCCCATGCATCTCACAGGCACCAAACTCCTTGCAGATAGGGACCAAACTCCTTGCAGGGGCAGGCAGATCTGGACTGGAAGGACTCTCCAGTATCCAATTTTCCACTCACCCAGCACACATATGAGTTTGTCAGACTTGAATCTTTCCATGTGAGATGTAGCTGAAAGCCTTATGTATACCTGCATGATCCGGCTCAAAAGCAGACTCTTTTCTGGACTCAGCAGGGAGCTCATGAATCTCTAAGAAACTTATGTTTGACCTTGTCACATTTTTGCATTATCCACTGTTTGGATTTCTGGAGAGGCAAGCACAGGGCAGGAGCAGTAGCTAGGCACAAAGGCAGCTGCAGTGGCCAGCACCCCTTTATGACACCTTTCGGGAGGAGGCACAGGAGTGAGGCCTGTGGGTGTCTCGATGTGGAGCAGGAGGCATCAGGGAGGGGATCTCTTCCAAGAGCCTGGGCAGTCTGTGGTCTGGAGAGACTTCCTCAAGGCTGGGAGCAGTATCTCATGGGAACTCTTGCTGTGTTAACTGCATGCATCTCCTACTTGCTCTGACAGATTTGCTGTCTGACTTGTCTCTGCTGTGTAGTTTAACAGCTCAAGGATGCAGAGGTCTAAACCATTTTCTCAAAAGAGGGCCCTGGGTCTGGCCAGCGATGGGAGCACAACCGCTTATTCCAGCTGTGCCAGTGAGCATTACGAAAGATCTTGCCCATCCCTGCAGCCTGTGCTTCCCTTTGTATCCTCACATCATCACGTAGCAACACCATGGAAGCTCCTGTGCGTATCTCCTTTGCCTGCTTCCTGGTTCCTGTACAGGACAGGTCCCATGACTTGTGCAGGACAAGCAGGATCTCAGGCACTGGGCCTGAATGGAACATGTTTGGGTGCCGTGGCTCTGCTGCATTCAGATGAGGGGTTAGTGCCACGTTCCTGTGCTTGTGCACCCTGCTGCTCCTGCCACCCTCTCCTCAGCCTCCTCAAAGTCCCTGTCGAGTCCCTGACTCGGCAGGTGGCTCCTCAAAGTCATCATACTCTGCCTGCCCTTCACAGGCCCATACACAGCTGTGAGCAGGGACCGCTCTCCCGCATCCCTCTGGCCCTGAACACGGTTGTTATCTGAAGTACAAGAGTGGAGTCACAGAAGTGTAGTGCAAGAGGAACGGGACCTCTGCTCCCAGTGGGGAAGGAGGTCTGGCCGCACCAGAGCCTGGAGGATGCCATTCATGCTGGCAGCATGGGCAGGCTAGCACTGGCCCTTCAAGCCTTACAGACCACAGCTGAAACATCTCCTCAGGAGAGCAGCTTTCAGCTAGCCATACCCCTGGGCTCTTCCTTGCACAGCTTTTGGCAGGAAATGAGTCTTACCAAAACTGATGAATGAAGAGCTCACTAACACTCAATTTAGCATTGGAAAGTAGTCGTTTCTTTGCCAGATGTACAGGGGATAGTTCCCCCTATTGTGTGTGCTGTATCTGGCACCCGTCCAAGCTTATATCCCCCCTTTACGTACACAGGCGTTGGTTTTCCTGGAAAGATTATCCATATTCATTCTATTGCTGGAAACTAATTATCCTATATGCATAGTTATTAGACATGCTGCCTGGATCTCTGAGGGGCTTCCCTGGGGGTCTTCTGTGATCTCTGGTGGTCCCTGGTGGCTGATGGAGAGATGTCGTCTACTGTCCTTTCCAGGAACTTTGAGGCTTCCTTCCATATAACGTCGGTATCTTAGCCCATCTCTCTGTACAATCCTTCTTAACTGGCTTCCACTAACCTCTGCACTCCTCCAGGGTGCCAGCCAGAGCTGATGTTCTTCATTGCTCATATCTGAGATCCTATACAGCATTTGCCTCCTCCAGGATGTGCCAGAATCCTTGCTTTCATTCCTGCCTGAGACCCATTGCAACATTTCTGTCCTTGATAGGTAACATTTCTCCCCTTTTGAGCTCTTTTACCTTTGGCAAGAGAACTCAACTTCAGACACAGTCATTTTTCTTTCCTTTGGCTCCCAAGAGGCTACAGCAGTTACAGACAACTACCCAGCACAGATAAACAGACAAATATTATTATTATACATATTATTATCCCAATTAACTTCTTCAGCCACAAACCTTGATCAGATGTCCAAGATCTTAACCAGTTCCAAACCTTGGAAAACCCACATCTTGTTGGCCAAGAATTCTCTACCTTTGGGTTTTCCAGTCAGTTTGGACTATTTTCCATGAGCCCTATGATGTGGAGCATCATACACATTAGCAAGAAAAATCCACTGAGGATTTTGAGGGAGTTTAAGATTAAGCACAGACATTCTACACAAGATGTATTCACTAAACAATGCTATTTCTATAAAAGTAAAAATTTTAAGGCTATTTTGCATACAATTAACATCTCGTTATTCAATAACTGAACCCCAGTTACAATTCATATAGTCCATTTAATTCTTATCTTGAGGGGTTCTTCCACTGTGACCACTTTCCACTGTTCTGCTGGACACTTCTTAGCTCCGGTGTAATGTATTCGTGCCGAAAGTCCGGCAGCCTTCAACGAAGTAAAGGTGGTCAGTAGGATATGATATGATCCCGTCCACTTTGGCTGGAGAGGTTCCTGAGCCCAGGTTTTAACATAAACCCAGTCACCACGTTCAAAGGATGAATTTTACATAATTCCTGTACCACCTGATGACATTCCCAGCGAGATCCCAAATCTGGGTATTATTTCTTTTAAAATAGGCTTTGTTACTTCCCGAGCCTTGCTGGTGCAAGTGGGGAAAGCCTCTGGCCATCCCCAAAAGGTATCTACAAATACCAAAAGATATCTGTATCCCTCTTTTTGGAGGAGCACAGCAAAATCAACTTGCCAATAGTCTCCTGGTGAATTTCCTTGCTTGGTACGTCCTAAGGGGGTCTGTTAAGGTTCAGGGGGTTGTTGTTCAGGCGTCCCTCACACTTCCCCACCACAGTCTTTACGATCTTTATCATTCCCACACTCACTGCTTGTTTCTGTAATTCAATGAACATTGAATCAATTCCCCAATGTGTTTCCTGATGTTTTTGCCTTACTAACTCGATCATAAGGGAAGGAGGAACTGTTTATCACCTTTCCTTTTCCAGCCACCCACCACTCACCCTCCCTCACGGCCTTTAATGCCTCTGCTAAGCCATGATCAGTGTTGCTGTACTGGGGTTTACTTTCCCTGAGGCCCCAAGGGACCTTTACTGGCACTAACGCTGACACCCCTTGTTCTGCAACCTGTTTAGCCGTAATGGCTGCCAATCCGTTACCAACGTTCACCGGAGTGTTTCCCTTCTGGTGTGCCTTGCCGTGCATGATAGCCGCTTCCTTGGGGTTCTCCATGGCTTGTAATAGTCTCAGGATCTCCTCTCGGTGTTTTATCAGTAGGCCTTGTGTAGAAAGCAAACCTCTCCCCTTCCAAATAGCTCCATGGGCATGGACTACCCCAAAGGCACACATACTTCCAGTCGGGCCAGATATTTACCCGTTTTCCAGGAGCTATCTGCAGGGAACCTGCCATCCATGTCCCATTTTCAACAAAGCTGCTCCCATCTGTGTTCAGCTCCAGATCAGGACTGTCCAGCTGTTCATCTCTGAGATCGGGTCAGCTTGCATAAACCACTTCTATGGTCTGTAAGCAGTCATGTGCTAGACCTGCAACAGGCTCTTTGGGGTTTCCACATCACCCCTCCGCAGAAGAACCACCTTGAGCATCCAGCTAAGAGACAGCCAACATCCCCACTTTTGCTCTGAGACTGTGGCTACCATATGCAGGACAGTAACTTTCTGTCCCGTGCGTCCTTGCTTCCTCTGTCAGAAAACTGTGTCTCCCACTGCTCGCGGACATCCCTGCCACCCCTGGCTAACCAGATCCAATTGTTTGGAAAAACACCCCACTGGTCTTTTCCAGATTCCTAATTGCTGAAGCAGACTCCCTTCAGGGTTTTCCATTCTCCAGTCCTCTAGTTACTTTGCTAGTTGGGACTGTTCTTGAATCCTTGCACCAACACTGTCCGGGGGAACTGAGGTTTTTTGCCATGTGTGAGAATTCTCCCACTCAAAGGGCTTTTTAGGCTGACAGGTATGCAGAAGGCGGCATCCTTAAGGTCTAGTACTGAAAACCACTTTTGGCTGTCACAGAGCAGTTAAAAGAGTATAAGGATTTGCCACAACTGGGTGAAGGTCCTCTGCTATTTTATTTATAGCTCTTAAATCCTGTACCATTCTATAACTCCCATTGGGCTTCTGAACAGGTAATGTAGGAGTATTAAAAGGGGATTCACGTTCTACCAGGAGACCGTATTTAAGAAAACTATTAACTCCTGTAACCCTTCTTTAGCTGGCCTAGGAATCTTGTTTCAATCTTACCAGTCTGGCTCTGGGTTTCAATTTAATTGTTACCAGATGTGCTTTTCTCAATTGTCCCAGTATCTGGGTTGCCCATACTTCAGGGTTTACTTCTTTTTCTAGTCCTGGAGGCACATCCGTCTGTATCTCTTCCTTTAACATAAAAACTCTGGTCTTGGCCCAATTTATTTCAGGTATTTCTACTGATATTTTCCCTTTTGAATGAAATTTGTGCATTCAATTTTTCAAGCATGTCCCTTCCCAGGAAATTCACCAGGCATTCCAGGACGTACAGAAATCAATGCATTGCCCATTGTTTACATAATTTTGTAATTTCAAGGGCTCTAAAAATAATTTTGTCCAAGTTTTCCAGTAGCACCAACAACGCTGATCATATTTTTTACTGAGTGCTCCCTTACATATGTTAAGTACTGAATATGTAGCCCCTAATTTTACACAAACACACACATATACACGGTCCTTTCCAAGCTTTGTCTTCATTCCCAGCCATCAACCTCACACTCCTTGAGGTTTTACAGTAAAGTATCGTCCCAGCCCCCTGCCTCTCGGCGTTCCCCTTCCCTGAGGGGCTTGATTCAGCATGGCTGAGAGCCAGCCTTCCCTCTGATTTTTTCTCCTGACTTTACTTCCTTTGTCTTCTCTCTATTGATATATAGTGTCCAAGCTACCTCCAGCATTTTACTTAAATTCCTAGAATACTTCCCTTGTAACTCTTGCAATTTTCTCCTGATGTCACGTGCGGACTGTCTCATAAAGATCAGTGCCAATTGTATTTTATCCTCTTGTTTTTTAGGATCCAGGTTAGTATATATTTTAGCAGATGTTTTAAGCTTTTCTGGAAAAGGCAGAAGGGTATTCCCGTGGTTCTTGTTGTATTTTATATATTTTAGAAAAATTTACTGCAGTTGGCATCGCGTGCCTTAACTTGTATTTGATCCAACTGTCGATATTTTTGAAGGGCTGCCCTATCATTTTGATTATTGGGGTTTCATTGTGGCTCTATCACCGGGAAGTTTCTACTGTCCCTTGTAACTGCTCTCCTGTGTGCAAGCCTTCCACCAGTCTCCGAGCCGTATCTTTTACCATTTGTTTCTCTGGGCTGTCTAGTAAAGCAACTAAAACCACCTGGATATCTTTCCAATCTGAATCTTGGATCCTAACTACATTCTCAACTGTCACTACACTTTCCATCTCCTCCTCTCTTTCTGTCCTTTTTTCACCTTCCCCCACGTCTTGTCCTGGTCCTGCATTCCCCGATGCCAAGAGCAATTCAGCAGTCCCTGTGACTTGATGGGCAGCTGTAATACCGCTCTGATGTTTTGGGGCCTGCAAATTAGAGTTCAAAATATGCTTTCAGGCACTCCTCAAGCCTCGTGCAGAACTCCATCTATGTTTCTTAAATTGATCTGACTTCCTCCTGGAGGACAGGAATGCAGGGCTGAAAACAAAGCAGCATCAGGAAGTGCTGGAGAGGTTGATCTTGGAGAGAGTACAAAAAGTGGGAGGTGTCTATAGCACTTACACTGAGAGGAGAGTTTAATAAATTCCCCGAAGCATCCCTCTGTTGATGGAGATACATTTTTTTTTTAAATGGTAAAAATAAAAGTATCTGCATGAGCTAAAATGTTCTGAAAGTATCAAGAAAGTCTGAAGATACGGCTTTTCCCATCCCCAAAATCAAGATCCCCAACTCCTACCACTTCACTAATCATAGCAAGGCTTTGAGATTTCACAGGGGAGCACCTGAACATGGTAAGTTGCACTAGGAACCTGTGCTGACCCTTCCAAGAGTCCCGAGAGGAACTTCCTTCCAGCTGCTGGATACAACTCCTTTCAGGTCCTCTCTCACCATCCTCTTCAATTTGTTTCTTACCAGCTCAAGAGAGACAACAATCCCCACTTCTCCATCTCACTGGTGCGACAAAAGACAGGGAAGGACCCAGGAGTCCGCTCTTGAATCAGATGCCTCCTCAGTACCAAAGCTTTGCTACTCCCCATTAGTGCTTGGCCTCTTCCCAGACTGAGTGACAAGAAGAGGACAGAGGTGGCAGGTGCAAAGGACCTGTTCTTTCTGTGGGAAAGGTTGTGGGGAGAGGGAAAGGTCCTTTGCATGCCCGATTGTGAGAGGAGACGGGAGGGACGATGGGAATTTGGAGACCTGCCGTCAGTTCCCTGCCCTTTTCCCATGGCCCAGATATTATCTGGCAGCCAAATTGGCACTGTGCTCAGAGTATGTAAGGAGTGAAGTACAATGGCCAGCTGTGCTGGAGGCCTGCACAGTAAACTGGAAAAAAACCAGGAACAGAGGGATATTTTTACCCTTTTATTTGTCTCTCATGCAGCATGTGAATGATCTGACTCTCACTGCTTTAGTGACAGGGAAACAGGCATGAGGGACTCGGCACCTTGCAAAAAGCAGTCGAAGAGCCAGTAACAGCTCTCCTGGTCCAATCACTGGGAAAAACTGACAAGCCAGTGTGCTTTGAGTTGCAATTTACACACTTGCCCAGCCTCAGCCTTCTGACCAAACATAAAGCTACCCTGAAGCACACACTCTGTAGGGTTAATACAGCCCAGCTCATTGACGGGTCCAGTCTAATTCAGTTGTTTAGCCTGCACATTGATAAGATCCTATATAAAGCTGCTGCGCCATCTGAAAGCTGATTTTTAAAAGTTTTTTTTTGAGAAAGATAAAAGCAACGGTTTATGCTGTAGCACATTAGCCCCTTTAGATTCGCTGCTTTTCATCACAGAGGCGATTGTTCCTGACAACGCTGTTGTTGGCTCTCAGCAGCTGCTCTCCTCGGGAAGGGCCACGGGGTCCAGTACATGGAGAAAGAACAAAGATATCTCCAACAGGCCTGCTTCATTGATGTTGCCCATTGTTGGTTCAGTGGCTGTGCAGGTACTGGAGACGCTGGAACAACATTGGGCAAAAACTAGATCATCAAGCTGATGGCAAAGGGAGCTTTCTTTCCAAAGCAACGCTTTAATATGTGTGTATGCAATGTTTGGACAAGAAGTTTGTCACAGTTTTTCTACCCTTTTGGTGCACCTCCTCTTCTTCTGTCCAGAAGAAGAAAGATAGGAGTAAGGAATAGACAAGATATGAGTGAGATACCTGAGACAGGAGTAAAGTTCCTTCAGCTGTTGATCTGGCTGATGGCCGTCCCTCCTAGCTGTAAACAACACAGGGCCTCACAGATGCTCCTCAACTGGGAAGGGAGTCAAAATACTATCACTTCTGATGGAGTGGAGCAGAGATAAGTTCCAAAAGCATTAGAAGCTAGTTTTAGTTTCCTATGCAGGGGAAGATTCCTGCTTCACTGCGAATTATTCCTTGTACACCAAACATTTCTAGAGTCCTGCCTTCTTACCCACACGTATGCCACACACACGCCCTCTCACATTAAAAGGTGTGAGTGTGCCTGGTTGTCTGGCAGCACACACCCATCACATGGTATATTGCATTACCTGAACAGCTATGAGGCTGCTGAGTGTATGTTTAGCTGGAGACATGTATGGGAAAAGCATGAATCGGGCATGTTCTTCTCCAATAATTGGATCCCAGAGACCTGCTTGTCACAGGCATCCCAACACTTTAACATCATCTTAGTAGCTACACAAAAAAATCTTGGGATTGAAAGAAAGTTTTTTGGGGTATGCCTGTCTTTCATCAGAATGATCAGTTGAGTCAAGCATTTGCTATCTGCTTCCCTAGGCTAGTAAATGTCCTTAGCTCCTTACTTAGCTGGGATTTCTCTTTCTTTGGTGGAGACAGCAGCCACATAGCGTGGTCCAGCGACGCCTCTTGGAAGGCAATCTGAACAAGCTGCGAGGCAAGACCAAGGGTCAGTCTACATGGGTTCAATCTCCACTGGCAAAAGACCAGGATGAAAAGATGGAAAAGGGAGAGGACAGGAGAAAAGAGGCTTCACCCCTGCTAATACAGTGCCAGGTAAGGCAATAACACAGCGCTGCTCGTTTCACGGTGATGGCAAATGCTCAATGAGTTCCAGCTGTCCCACTCCCAAGAGCCACGCTAAGTTATTAATTGCAAAGCTCACTGCAGCCAGAGAGAGCAGATTTCCTGCACGGCCTCTCCTGGAGTTTGGATTCAGTTCTTCCAACAGACAGAGGAAAGCCTTTCTGCCACATGTAATCTGGATGAGGTTCTGAGCAACCTGGTCTAGTGGGAGGTGTCCCTGCCCACGGCAAGGGGAGTTGGAACTAGGTGATCTTTAAGGTCCCTTCCAACTCAAGCCATTCTATGATTCCATGATTCTAGTTGTCCGTATTTGAAGATAAATTACCTTAATCACACCTCCTTTCTTTGGAGGTTAGCTTTCCCATTGTATGAGGCATTTCATAACTGCATAGAGAAGCGAAGAATGTATCTTTATCACTTTAAGACAGGTATCTTTAGTTGTGTTACACTTACTGCATCCAGTCTGGCCTGAATCTCTCAGATGTCAAAGGACCTTCTAGGCAAGTGGCTAACTGTGCTCTGAATCGGCACTGTTGCATTTCTCAACGGAATCGGCATTTTTAGATCCCTTTTCTTCTTATATCTTCCTGTATAGCAGAACACACTCTTTCTTGGCTCCTGTAGGTAAGAAAGCACATCCAAAAGCTGTAACCCTTAGAAGAGAGCTGCATGGTTATAGCTGATCAGTAACATGCAGATATATTCACCAAGACACAGACCTGGTATACAAAACCCATTTTAAATCTGTGTTTATTTCAGTCACTTGTCCTAAAGATCATCTCCCATGTTAAAGTGTAAAGTCCACGCTTCCAGGAAAAACACATACACCTTTGAAAATTCAGCTGACACCACTAATTATTATATGAACACAGCCTGATAGCAAGTTTATGAAATGTTCAAATCAAGTATCTCAGTACCATGCAAAGCTGTTGTCTGGTTTGTTTTCTAGCCTTTTCCTGCTGCAGCCGGGCATTGCTTACCCTGGGTTTTAGACTCTGGTGTAGCTTGGCCAACACAACCATACTTGGGAAAGCAGACTAGTAGGATGAATGGCTTTCAGTGTAATTTCTGCAAGTAGCTGGAGTCTCTCTTTCAGCAAATGAAGGTTATTCTTTTTCTTTACTCACCAATCTGTACTGTTCTGTAAGAGGAAACTCAGTGATAAAGGGTGTTTCGTTCTTTCCCCAGGCATGTACAAGGACAGGTATGCATAGGTACCATATCCCAGGTGCAGTAGCTAACTCAGCATCAAGAGTCCACTACTCATTCCCTTTTTCTGTTTCTAATGGACTGCTTCCCAGTTGTCACACATATTCTATTTTCCTTCATGGAGGAAGATTATTGAACGTCACAGCAAGGAAATAGGTTTAACACTGCACTAGAACTTCATGAACTCAGTACCTTCTGCACAGGCATTTCTCTCTTTGTAGCCTTCTTAAGAGCCAGTCACTGTTTGTCACACTTCATCTTCTTACGTTGGAGGAAGGAAAGCTCTTCTTTTCTTTTTAAGCTTGATGTTTTCCATGTTCACATTTGTGAACTTCAGAAAGCCTTGCTTACGAGTTACAGATTTATGGCAGGAAATAGCACAGAGGCTATTTTAACCAGAGAGGTGAACTGGTACCTTTTGGAGAAGTGTTTGACTTTGGTGTAGTTTTTATTAGAAATGGAACATGACCTCAGTGAAGTCTCTTCTCTCTGACAGCAGTTCTCAAGAAAATATCATCTACCAGCATAAAGCTTCTATTTACATGCAGGCAAGTATACCGAAAATTTCAAAGTGGTAGAAAATGCATCACCTGATTGGTGCCTGAACTTGACTAGGAAATAGAGCTGAATATACGTAGACTTTAGTGATACAGGGAGATTGAGGCATTAAGTGTTTTCACTCTAACAGGTTGTAGTTGCTCTGTGCCCAAGGCCTTTTTAAGTTTCAGAAACACCCAGCCAGACCCAGTCCGTAACAGCTGTACAGCAGAGTCACTCACTTTCCTATTTACTTAGGTGGGTTGCTCACGTGGTCCTTAATTGCTCACGTGGTACAGAACTGCCCCTTTTTGTGGTAATTTTTGCAAAGCACTTTGCAAAGCTTGTCATGACTGGCATTTGCATAAAAACAAAATGTTATCTTTTTTGTAGCGGGGCTTGTCTCTTATTGACTTGGAAATAGATGCTGAAGGATTCCACTGCTGTCCAAAGCTCCTGTGCCCGAGCAATCTGGGATTAATCAGCCTCGGTTGGTTAAAACAGCTTCTTGACTTTGGAACTGACATTATTTAATAAAACAAGGGTCTTTATAAATAGTTATCCTTATTGATTCCACTCTCCTCTTTCTCTTTGTTGGAAATCTCTATAAATGACTTTTAAAGACTAATGGTGACTGGCAGTAACAGAGTGAAAGTTCTCTTGTTGTTGACCGAAAATTCTGAGACACTGTCTTGGATGAGTCTCCTGCCTTCTGACTATTGCCTAAAACACCACATCTTTGGCTGTGTTGCCAGGAAAGGTCTAAAGCACTGTCACACTATTGGAGGAGTGGGTAGACCAATTTTGAGCCCACGGTAATTATGTGTTGTTGTTTTTTCTAGTGCCAAGGTCAGGTATTGAAAGCAACTGTTAACACTGGGTGTCTACCCAATCTCATCTCCAAGAGCTGTTTAAACCAGTTGGGGTAAGTCTTTGCACAGTGGAAAAGGAGGGGTGGTTAAAAGGAAACCTATGGCAAGAACCCAGAGACTCTCGATTCCCAGGCCCAACTGTAATTACTAGCAGCTTCACAAGTGCACATTGCTCTTTAGGAGAAGATGAAGAGGGTGGGCTATAGAGCAAGGCTTCAGGAGCACAGTTGCTCCTGTGTGTGCAGACCCCAGACTAGGAGGCAGAGCTGTGACATTCTGTCTGTCCGTACTGCAGGGGAAAGTTGCACAGCTGATGTTTAGCCTCAGCGGTGAGAAACCCAAACGGACAGTGCCTTATGGTTTTGCTTGTGAAATCTGTCTCCAGATACATTATACGAAAGAGAGTCCTCCTCTTCTGGGTCTGTTCCCTATGAGACCAAGAAGTACTGTCATCAGTGAGAAGTCCTGCTTTTCCTCCTCTTCGTCCACTCGATGCAATAACACCTCTTGTGTCCCACAGGCTGGAAGAAATATGTGCCATGGACTGTGGAGACCTCTCTCTTCCCATCCCCAGTGTTGTTGGACGAGTAGAACATATGGAATTGCAATTTGGCCAGGAGACAGTGCTGTGTTCAGCACTGGTTGTAGGTGAGAGTGCCAGCCCCTCCTCTTCCCCAGTTTTCCTGTATCCCTCTGCCCAGCCAAAGGCATTTAAAAGGACCTCTGGGAAAAGCGTTAACGCGGTGGGAGTTTGGTGGTGTGGTCACCTCCACTGCTGGCCAACACCAGTATGCACTATGAATATCCTCATTGTAACCAAAGGCAAAGGGCATCGGAATATTACAGAGAAGACAAAGGAAAACGGGGAGAAATTAGGTGATTTTTGGTCTTAACAAAGGATGTGGAAAATTCTCATTTCCTTCTAAAATGGCCCTTAAAATTATCTAGAGTGCTTGATTAGTTCTCTGGGGCCCTATGCTCTACGATTGAATGGGCACTTGTGTCTTTGGCTGGATGGCAATAATCAGAGAAACTGGCAGAGGGCACAGCTTATTCCCCAGAGGGTTTCGCTGTGCACTCACCTGCCTTTGCTGCAGGGAGCACTCTGGAAGAGCCTGGTAGCCCCAGAGTACTGAAGTACTGTCTCCCTTGGTGTCCTGAGGCAGGATTCTTTGAAGGAGGAAGCTGTAGGAGATGAAGTCAAGTCAGCAGATGCTAGAGCACACACAGAAAACAGCAGAAAGGTTGCATGTGCTACATTTACATCAAGCTGTGCATATGCTGAAAATAACTTGGTCGTCTTTTTTTCCCCCTTTTCTTTCTCCCTGTTAGTCTTCCAGCTTTACCCTCTTGTCTTTATCTGTCTCCTCATCTTTCATGAGTGCTATTCACCTTCCAAGGCCTCCCTTGCTCCCTCTTTTCGTGTCCATTCTTCCCTAGAAAGAGCTACCTCCTTTTCCACATGCCATCTTAATCTTCTTCCCTGGTTTCCCCTCTACTTGTTCTTGCCCTTCATGGGCAGTCTGTACTAGTACCAGCACAGGTTAATTTAGCCCAGTAGCAACTCTGTGTTTTGCTGGGATGCGGAAAAGGCTGCCTGGAAGAAGCTGAATTGCTGCATCTGTGCCTTACATCTCCCTGTGCACACAGTGCTCTTGCTTATGTGGTTATGAATAAATTATAAAATGCAACTACTGGTTACAGGCCAAGCAGGCATTCTGGAGCCATGAGAAGTGTTAATGATGTTACTGACTCCAGGACCTGGGGTTTCCTCCTTCCCTGCCACTGAAGTCCAGGTGGATGACTCAAACCCAGGAGGTCACTCCTGCCTAGTCCAATGCATGTGTTTTGTGGCAGATTTGGAGAGTAGCAAGGCTAAACATATATTTCAGAGAGGACAGACAAGGCCAGCCACCCAGATCACCACACACAGAGCAGTGCATTTACCAGCACTCACATAAACATTAGCATAGACAGCCTACTTCTGGTTCTCCTCTCCGGCTGACCAGGATTGAGGTTCACTAGCGGAAGCTCATACATCCTCAGTTTCTAGATTCATAAGCAAACTCATATCCAGAGTCTTCAAACAGCAGCACGGTTTCTAGGTCTGTCTCATATCCATGTCTGGATCCTGAGCCCTTACCTAGCCACTGTCCCAAACCTTAAGTCTTTCCAGACCTTCAGTCTTTCCTGATGCAGGTTTCCTCCTACTCACTGGCTAGAACAGGTTGAAGAGTGCTAAAATGATTATATATACAAAACTAGAAGCATATAGGATTAAATTCACAGGGGAAATATAAACACACCCCTGTCTTTCCAGTTAGTGGCATTTAGACTTCTCACACATACGCCCTGTCCTCTTCAGTTGCTGGCTTATAAACCTAAGGCCCCTGTGACCTTGGTCAGAGCTGGTACCCAGAGCTCTTTTGCATGCTGACCTATCCAGTTGCCGGCACCTAGACCTACAAGCTCTGTGACCCATAGTCCTTCTCCAGTTACTGGAACAGACTTTGCAGCACACATTGCAATCCCTCCAGTTGCTGGCAGCCAGGTGCATAAGCCCTATGACCTGTGCTCCCTTCCCCAGTTACTGGTGGCCAGACTTCTTTTTCACACTGGTCTCTCTAATTGCTGCCACCCGTGAGCTACGTCCCCTTCTCCAGTTGCTGACACAGAGCTATAATCCCCATCACCCATGGCTGCTGACATATAGAGCTATTTGTGTTTTAACCTATGGCATCTTCTGCACTTGTTGACACTGAAGACTTGCAGTAGGCACGTGTAGGATAGAGAAGTTACAAAGAAAAAATCACTTAAAGTTATTAAATAAGGTCAGATAGGTGGCAACCATCAGGTGCGGGGGTTCGGTCGGACAAATGATCTGACCAACAGTCTACTTGCATGTGCCTGGCCCCCTTACCCCCTCTTCTTTCCTCTCTATTTTTCCATGCTTGTTCTTCCCTGATCCACCCTGCTGCCTGTCTTCTCCCAGCTTTGGCCCTTCTCCTACACAGCCCATAATGAGTTTTATGTGTTTCCACAAGCCCCTTCTGAAATCTCATCGTAAGTTTCAAACAATCCTATAACCCCCATCAAATATCTCATAATACTGACGATAATCCTGGTTCCCTCCTCCTATCAACTACAAAGTTAATTTTGGTTCTTAGACACAAGGGCTGTGTCTAAGCAGCTCCTTTAATGTCTTATCAGTAACTGGCAGAAGACTGCTGGCGTTTGTTCTTGTCACCGTTACTACCCACTTCTTAATGTACCTGTGTTTAACTCATCACTTTTCTTGCTATTTGTTATTTACTTTATACTGAATAGACCATAACCATATAACTTTATGAACCAGATGCTCTCATATTCCACATCGTCTTATAGGAGAGAGACACTTTCTTTAGCAGGGTAGTATATATAGTCTTAAGCCTGATCAGTCTCTTCTCTCTTCTCAGATGATGAAATGCTGGAGTTGTGCATTGGTCTCCAGACTCTGCTGTCTCTCAAGGTAAGGAACAGCTTCTTGCTTGTTGCAGGGCTCCTCTCAAGAAATTCTCCAAGGTTTAGTTGCAGTAAGCTTCAGAAATAGTTATGTCCTGGTCTTCCAGAGTGCCACTTGCAATCCTTGGTTAACTGCTGCCTGGCTGGCTGCGGTGTGCTCTGAGCCACTGATTTCTTTCCAGTTCTTCTTAAAGGTTTTAAGAAAGGAATCACTTGATAGGATACTGTCATATATCCCCTCCTTTGCTTTCCTTACCATACGAGTTGCAATCAGGAAGAGGAAACTGAAGAGGAGACAAGGCAAGACACACTGTGTCATGAGTTCTATCCGTGTTGCCTTTTGAAGGCAGATGTAAACATGCTCTGTCCTTGCTTTAAGCCAAATGAAGCTGTATAACCACATTCAGTGTCCAACGCTACCTGGTCATGAGTGGAATGAGTCCTCTCCTTTTGTCAGCTCCGCTCAGGGTTAGTGCTCTGCTGAGCCTGGCTCCTGGGTGGCTCAGAATACGGCTGCAGCAAGCTCGCTCCTGCCTGTCAAATATTTATAGCCACATAACCAGACTTACAAAGCAGGAAAAGCATTGAGCTGAATGACTGAGTGATGTCAGGACATCACCTCAGAGGGAGTCATAGGAAAAAGGGAGGGGAATGGCCCTGTGAAGGATTTGGAGGAGTATCCATTGAAGGGAATAGGAGCAAGGAGGCTGCATGAGGGACAGGGAGGGGAACTGTAAGGTCTCTACAAACCCAGAGTGAGGTTGTTGGTTATACAGTCATGGACTGGTTTTTTCCCAGTCACATCATGAGATTTTCTGTCTGAACTGTCTGGCAAGTAACTGGTTCTCCCCTTCTTTAGAGTTGCATCGACTTGGAGGAAGGAGTCCTGAGATTTAAAGCACTGAGTCAAGAGCTTCCTTTTCTACACGCCTCTGAAGAGCCTGATCAATGACTGGCTGCATTCCCCATGTCTGGGGCTGAGGAGACTTGCTGCCATGAAAGGGTGATGAGGGTGAGGCTCACATGCCCCTAACCTTGCCGAGTTCTAGGCTGAGGCATTCACTGGGGAGTGAGACAAAAAGGCAAATGGGTGCTGGAAGCTGTTGTTGCTGGGAGTGCCTCATTTTGAGAGATATCCCTCCTTTCAGTGGACCCTCTTGCTTGTCCTCATGTGCTGAGTGGGCGTTTTGTTCTTATCTGTCCCTAATCGCTCCAATTTCCACTTCTGTACTAAATTCGCCCTACCCTTTTAATGACGTATTTTTACAATGCCCTGTGTTTACGAGTCAAGAGGGTCTCCGTGAACAAACTCCAGTTGTTCCGTGGACAGAACTGCACTTTCTGCAAAGACACCAAAGATTGCCATGAAAGTTTCCCTTCTTTTTGCCTTGGTGTGAATCCACTCCCATATCTTTATGGGAAGAACTCTGTGGCCAGTCCCATCACCTGTACTCTGGAAAGCTGGATTTTGTTAATTTTTGCTGGCTCAGAACAGAGCAGCAGTATTTTCTTGAAAAAAACCTTGCAGCAAGAACAATTTTTGAGTTGTTACGTGTAAGAAACCTTTGCAGAAATGCTGAGTGTAGATGCCTAGAATATGGTGGGCACCCAGAGAGCCCGGGGCTTTGCCACTGCATCCGTGGCCGCTAAGCTATAGTATACGAATGGCGATGCTTACCATCTCTTGGTGTTACATAGACTACACCACACCCTGTTCTTCTGGCCAGGCCTCTCCTCTGCACTCCAGCTGCTACAGCTGTATTATTATCCCCTCTGCTGCAGCATGAGAGATTCTGCCACTCAGTTTTAAATGCTGCGACGAATTACAGCATACAGAGTCTTCTGCTCTGTCAGCTCCTTTCTTTCAGCTTGGAATCTAGTGATTGGGCAGAGATACATCATCAGCCTCAAGTCCTGGCATCTCACAGTCCATCAACTTTGCTACTCCTGCATGAAACAAGAACTAGAGTTCCTCGTGGTATCAGCTCAGACTAAAGAACTGTGAACTCATCTGTGATGACCAGGGTGATCATTAAGTCATGCAATTGTTGGAGTTTTTGTTGTTTTTTTTTTAATTTGTTGACATCCCAGAGCGTAGCTCTATGATAAGTACATAGTCTATTCTTTACTAGCTCTAGGAAAGATGCATTAGATCAGGGCTTGATCCATGCTTCATGACTACTGATTCACTATCCAAACTGTACAATGTTCCTTTGTCCATCTTTAGAACGTTATGATAACCCCGTTTTACCCATCAGCCTGGATTAAACACCGCTTGCTCTCCCCCCTCTTTTTTTTTTTAATCAAACTGGTCGTTGTTTCTGTTGTGCTTCTCAAAGAACTTGTGTATGCATTTTTGCTTTTTTTTTTTCTTGTTAGTTCTTTCCTAAATCAGATGCTGTATGCTGTAGTTTTACACATTCTAAGGATAGCAGAATACAGACTTGGGATGCACTTACCAGTGTCAGTTGGTGTGACTGGTATCTGTCCCTCCTACAAACATCAGATTAGTGACTTCTGTTGTTAGTCATCGTATCTTGCAGCTTCTGATTTATTCCTTGGCTTCTTTGCCATTCTTCAACTTCTGTATCCAATTATTTCTGGTTGCATGAACTGTTTTCCATGAATTTCATGAATGACGCCAACAGCGCTCTCATTTCTGGCAGGACCCATGTCTACTCAATAAACCTGTCTTCCAAAGTACCAGTAATTCCTCCTGAATTTGTACCACTTGCATGTCTGACTGACTTCACAAACCCAGGGGTCTTCAATGACAGTTCAGACTTGTACTAAACCACCCTGTGTGTCAGCTGGAGACTACGTGGTACCTGCATCAACTCTGCTGAAAAAAACCTGTTCCTATGTGCAGTACCTCACCTTGTTTCCAACTCTCGTTGCCCTCTAAAAATGGTATGTGGAACAATTGCAAATAATCTGCTAAAGCTGACAGATACCATGTCCATTATAGCTCTTATTATTCACTAACTTTTATGATCTATTAAAAAAACTCAAAACAAACACTAACTCCTATCCCTAAACATTAAAGCTAACTCTAGCCAAAACCCTAACCCTAAATCTAATTGCTAAAGTTAACCCTAACCCTAAACTTAACCCTTAAAACTAACCATGATCACTAAAACTAACCCTAATCCAAACCCCTAATTCTAAATACTAGCCCCTAACCATGTACCCTAAGCCTAAACAAAACTCCCCAACTCTAACCACCTAACTCCAACCCCAAAACATAAACCTAATCCTAAATATAACACCACCTACCTCCAAACTTAACCCTAATCCTAAACTCTAACCACAAACTCAGCACTAATCCTGACACTAATCACTAAAACTGACACTAACCCTAAACCTTAACATGAACTCTAATGCCTAAAACTGCCCCAAACCCATACACCTAACCCCTAGCCCCTAACACTGAATGACAATTTAACCACCCAAATCTAATCACCTAACCTCCCGACTCTAACCTCATAACCATAACCCTAATCCCAAATCCTAAACCTAATAACTCTAACTCCTACCATAAATATAGCCCTAACCCCATAACCCTACCGCTAATCCTGTCACCAGCCCTAACCTTAAAAAAAATACTCTAACCCTAAACCTAACCCCTAAACCATCACCCTAAAACCTATCCCTAACTCTAACCCCTAACCAAAACCCTCAACTCTAATGCACTAACCCTAAACTTAACTTCCTGATCCTAACTCTAACCCAAAACCCCTAATCCTAACAACACCCCCAACCATAACCCTACCTCAAACCTAAAACCTAAACCTAACCCATTTCCTAACACTAATCCTCAGCCCTAATCCTATCCCTCACCCATAACCCTAACCCTTAACATAACCCCTAACCTTCTCTTAAACTAAATCTAACATAAAACCTAACCACAAAATTTAACACTAAACCTCAATACTAATCCTAAATCCAACCCTCACCCTAACCCCTAGCTGCTAACCCTAAACCATAACCACTAGTACTAACTCCTAGCTCTGAATCCTAATGGCCTAAATTTAACCACCTAACTCTAACAAACTTATTCTAACCTCATAAACCTAACTCCAAACCCCAACTCTAATCCTAAATCTAATGTTAAATATAACTCCCAATACTAAACACTAACACTAAACATATCCCTAACTCTAAATCTAATGGTAACATCAAATCCTAGCTGCTAAACCTAAACTACAACCCTAAACCTAAATTGCTAAATATAAGCCCCTAATTGTAACTCCACAACCCTAACCCCTAAACCTAACCCTAATCAACTATCGCTAGCTCTAATCCCTCACTCCTAACTCTAACCTCTAATCTTATTTCTAACTCTTAATTGTAATCCTAACCCTGTCACTAACCTTACAGCTAATGCTAACCCTAAACCTAACTGTAACCCCAAACACCTAATCCTATCCCTAATCCCAACCCTAAATCTAACCATAACTCCTAACAGAAACCCTATCTCAAATTATAACCCCTAACTCTACAACCCGCTAATTGTGTAACTAAACCTAATCCCTAACCCTACAACTACCACTAACCCTAAAATTGTAACCACAACCACCTAACCCACCCCCAAACCCTAAACCTATCTGATCGCTTTTGCCAGCGCCCGTAAGGTGCCCGGCTTCCCTCCAGCGTGCCCCACAGCTTCTGCTGGGTTTTGCCTTTCAGGCTACTCTGCTTAGCGCCCTAAAACTTCAGCTAGGTTTTGCAGAAGCCTGCAAGGGGTCTTGCTGCCTTCCAGAGTAAAAAACTTCAGCTAGGTTTTGCAGAAGCCTGCAAGGGGTCTTGCTGCCTTCCAGAGTACCCTGGAGCTTTTACCAGGCTTTGCAAGGCCCATAAGGTGCGTGGCTTTCCTACTGAGCACCCCAGGGCTTTTGCTGGGCTTTGCTGATGCCCAGGCAGGTCTCTGCTGCCTTCCAGTGTCCGACATCTTTTGCCAGGCTTTGCCGGTGCTCACAAGTGGCTGCTAAGAGAAGGTGAGGGCCAGGAAGAGCTAGCTTTCAGTCCTGGCCACTTCTGTGCCAGAGCCCCAGGTGGCGGGTGTGCATTTTGGGGCTGGTTTCTGGCGAGGATGTAGATGAGGGTTCAGTGGTACAGCACGAGCAGAGCCTCGCTGGTGGTGGGGCTGTGAAGGGGCTGCCAAGGAAAGATGAGGGCCAGCAACACGTTTCCATCCTGGTCCTTTCTGTGTGAAAGCCATGGCTTTGGGGGTGTCCGTTTTGGAGCTGGGCTCTGGCTAGAGTGAGGATGTAGGTGAGTAGGTGTCTTCCTGAGACGGAAGCCAAAAGGAATCTTTCCAAGGATTTAAAGGGTACTGGATGGGATCCTACAGAAAATGTGCATGACTGAGTTGACAATACTGTTTTCACCTGTGCCCGTCACTTAGAGCCCTGCAGATACTTCCACACTAGCTGCTGCCCCTGCGATTCGGTAGGTGCCGTTCCTACCTGTCAGTCTTGGGATAACTCTGCTTTTGCTCACCTCAAGAACATCCTCAAGTCCTTCTGAAGCCTTTCTGTGACTCACATGCCTCATTTCTTCAATCACCAACAAAGAGGTGAAAACCACCAGTCCTACCTGTCCCTCTCCTCTACATAACGAATCTTTGCATCCTCCTTACCTTCTCCTAAAGAACCACTCATTCTTCCACACTGTTAAGTGACAAATTTGCTTCTTTCAAAAGGAATTCTTTCCTTTCTAGATAATCCTTTTAACACCTTCCTGTACCCTGCTTGCTAACTCTCTCTTGTGTTGTGCCACTAACTTGCCAGCCTTTCCTCTTTGTTGTCAGTAATTGCATGTATAAATGTATAAATATAGACTGTGCCACTCGGCACACATAGAAAGGATGTTTCCAAGCAAGCACCAAATTAACACGTGAGAGTTGTTCTTAGCTGTGAAATCAGCCCCAGGGCACAAGATTTGCTTTTCCTCTTCCTCCTGTCCATGTCATTTGAAGATGCAAGCCCACCCAGTAAAGGTCTCTTCCGCCCAGACACCGAGAACTCTGTCGCCAAAAGTTATCCTGCAACCCTCCCATCAAGCTTTGTTGCAGGCAGAGCTTACAAAAAAAAAAAAAAAAAGTAAACATTCATAGGACTAAATGCAAATTGCAGGTCTTAACATCACGGCTGATGCCTCACTTCATTCCCTAAATCAGTCTAATCCTACAGTGTCAATATCCTTGGCATTAAATGACATGTTTAACGTGTATTCTAAACTCTTGGCTAAACTGGTGTTTTCTCAAAAGACCAGCATTTTTGCGTCATTACACGAGACTCCCAGCTTCGACTGTGAAAGACAGAAATCTTGGCTTTAAAAGATGAGATTACAAAGCAGGACTTACAGCACCTCAAAGAAACACACAACTTCATCTACAAACAAGGTCATTTTAAAAAGTCTGTCCATGTTAGGGAGCCCAGTAAGTAATTTTAAAGCGGGTTGGCAAGGCTGGAGGTTGCGTTGATTGCAGTTTCCTTGGGAAAAGCCTGCTATACAGATACACTTCCCTACTCCCAATTCCAGTCATCTCTATTGCTTTTGGGGAACAAAGGAAGGAAAGAGCTATAGGGCTTTCCAATGGAGATCAAAAAATGCTAGTAATTCCGTACGGCTAGAAAGAAACTGCTACCTCAGAGCAGAACACAGGCACATCCGCTATGTGCCCAACACCGGCTTCCTTAGGATGAGGCTCATCCCTCAGTATAGCCAACAGAATGCTCTTATTTTAGAGATAATCTCTCTGAATCACCTTGGTGGTCAGCTCCTACTAGAGTAGCTTTCCAGGAGAGTCATACAAGCATTTGCATCCCCCTTGTGCTTGTGTTGCTAATAAAGGTTTATTTGGCATGGACAGGTAGCACGGAGTTGTTCTTTGTTACGAGCGCAGACAATCCTGCTTTCCTGTTAGGCTTCAAGAAGGAATTCATGTGGCAGCTCTGTAACGGCCTGTAAGACCCAGCTACCAGGTTAGCTCACCTTGGCCCAACACTCAGGCAAATAAAATGCTCCAGGAAATTGCTGCTGGAATCCCAGAGGGTAGGGGTCAGGAGAGTACTCCTCTGGAACACTCGCCCCACCGAAGTCGAACAATGTTGAGCGGGGCTATGTCGGACACAAGCTGTGGTAGGACTCCATCTGTTCTTGTCAATGCACATACAACAGAAGAGCCCACCAGTACACGTGCCGAGCTGTGCAAGTCGTGACTGAAAACTCATTTTCTATTGCTTGTAACCATCCTGTTTCTGTCCCAGGTGGGGCAGATGGGAGCCAAAGAATTAGGGAGGGGTGAGGGTGGGAGCAGGACAAGAAGATACACAACCTTAAGAAGAAAGGCAGCAGTCTTGTGCTCGGGAGGGAAGAACAGCATATGTCAAAACAGGCCTATTCAGGGACAGGGCTACATCACTTCTCTTGTGTGCTTGTGGAAACTGCTCTGCAGAGTCCTGCTCTTCTGTGGTCCCTCTTTGCATCACTTCCACTAATTCTGAAGTGCAATTATTTAAACCAGGTAGCAACAGAGCTAGGCAGGAAGTATCCCAGAACACACTGAAACCAAACTGTTCATCCCACCTGTAGGGACATCTGCTTCTCCCCAGCTCAGCTGGGCCCCAAGGGGAGGAGGTAAGAATAGCAATAGTGACTGCTTCACCTGAAGGGAGAGAAGGGAGAATCCTTACTTGGCCTGGTAATCAGAAAGAGCAGCTTTACGTTTTGGGAAACAGAAACTTGGAAGTAGCAAGAAACCAATACGCTGTGGTCTAGTTAACAGCCTCAACAAGACTCATCCTCGTTAGGAAAGGACTGTGAGACAGATGTGAGCCCAAGGGGTCACAATGACTAACCTGACAGAAGCAGTGGTGACTGCCCACTGAGATGGGTGACTGTGCATCTCAGCGTGATGAGAGCTAACAATTTCTTGAGGCTACAGCCTAGAGCAAATCAACTTCAAGACAACTCCTTCCTTTAACCTCTCAATAGATGGTCACTACACGATCAGGTCTTCATAGCCGACAAACTCAAGCCCTGCTGCTCTGAACATCCGTTAGGAAAGCATTATGATGAGTTACGCGCTCCAACCTGAAGGGCCCAGTTGTACACAAACACACAGTAGGACAGGGGCACATTTGAAAAAGCTTCTCAGTAAGGTCATTAAAATGGAGTTACAGAGTCAGAAGAGAGAGTGGTCCAAGGAGCGAGAGTGCTGGCTGGTAGAGAGCAGGTCATACCATTTCACTGCTCCATACAGCTACCAAACACAGAGGACAGAAGCTGTCCTTTATAAAACTTACCTACTGATGAAAATTGCAAAGAAAAGCTACAGCTTACTATTTAAAGATCTTACCCTTCTAACAGAGGGCTACTTCAACAGTCCTTTTGACCCAAGGGCAAGACACTCCTTTCCTCTAGACAAAGTTCTTTCTCCCAGTTAGGGCTGCCCTGGGATGGTGTGCAGAGCATAGCACAGCAGGTTTCCAAGAGCCTGCAGGATCTTTAAAGGTTGCCATTTGGTTAAGAGAGGCACTGAATTGTATCTGCTCTGACTCGAATGCAACCCGCTCAGGCTGGCATTCCGGTGAAGGGACAGCTCCAGCCATTACACATGTCCAATAAACTGTCACATAAGTGAGCGAATAAATGGCAAAATGGCAGGTGGCCCAGCTGCTCCTATCCTAATAAGGCAAATCAGGCAAGGGATAAGCTGAGATGGGGAAAAGCAGAAGACTAGCAGCACTTGGAGAGGCTCCTGCGTGGGCCTTTGTATACGAGCAGCCTGGAAGAGCAACAGCTTTTTCCAGCTGCTGCATTAACAGCAAGTGGAACATCACATCCAGTCCACCGCTTTCAGTTGTGCAGGACTCGAAACAGCATGGCACTCTCCACATGGAGGGAAGTGTAGCATTTCCACTGCTTATTATGGAATGGCCAAGCTCTCACAGCACCGCAGATCCATGGTTGAGACACATTCCTCTTTATTGCCCAGCTGACAGCTGCTCTACAGCCATCTCGGCGATCACACTACCCAAGACGATGGAGACAAGCAATGCTTCTTGAGTACAGCTGGTGTCCACTGGAGCCGTTACCTCTTGACACCTCGTTGGTGCAAGTTGTGGTTCTTCTCATGCACGCCTCCAGTTCCTCAGAACAGAAAGCGGTTTGTGAGAAACTGCTTGGTAGAAGAGCAGCAGCAGCAAAGCAAAGGCAAACAATGCCTGGGTCTACTTTAAAAAAACACACCTAAAAGGGAGAGAAGGCCCTTGCCTGCTCCCTACCTCAACTCCATCTGTGATCCTGCTAAGAACTCAGAAGTAATCACTAGAGTAGATGTAAGAATAGGCGCAAACAGAGACAGAGCTCAGCTACTGCCTCCATCTACATCCTGAGTGCTCCCCCATAAAGTATTGCGTATCAGAGAACATGGAAACTGGCAATGGAAGGCCAACAAGCAAGACCCTGGACTCTTACTGTTCTGGTAGCTTCCTTAGCTAAAACCAAAACAATTCACCATCTTCACTTTAGTCTACAGCCAAGCACATGTCTCCACAGAACCCAGCTTGTACACCCTTTGCTGTCCGAAAGCTTTTACAAGAGACGGGAAAAGAAATGTGAGTCTCATCTTCATTAGATGACCAATTCCAGTCAGAGAAGAGTTTGTGCCGGTATTAAAGACGTCAGCCTCCATGTGACTTGTTAGAAGTCCTGGCTGACAGTGCAGTGGGCAGAGGAGTCTGTTCCAGCAGGGTCCTGACACTGTGAGGGGCTGTTCTGCTGCTCTTTCTCAGGAAAATACAGTGTTTTGTGAATCAGATCTTTGACAGCAGAAATGTCATCTCTTTCTAAGGAAACGAGAGAAAGACAAGTTGTTAGGGATTCTTAACAGGCCATAAGAAAGCCCTTCTTCCTCAGGAAGTACCTGGAACTCTAGTTTCTAGCATGTCATCTGCCAGCAGCCTTTCTTCTCTTTTTTCCCTGTGTGTCCTTCACCCTGTCTGCACTCACCCACACCCAGCTGCTGCAGGAGATTTCCAAACTCTGGGTCACGATCCAGTATTTTCAACAAGTTGGTGGACTCCATTCTCTCCAGCTGTACATCCCAGTAGATGTAGATCTTCTGATTGAAGCTGACATAAACCAGGCAGGGGCTGTTGCTTCCTCCTTTGCATGCATAGAGGCCTGCAGAAACCAAAAGCGTGGAGATCTGACTACTTTTAAAAAGACAGAGAAAACAAATAGGTAACTTCTCATGATGAGGTACCAAGGCAGCGAGTATCCGGGACGAGGGGCACAGACATTGACTTGGGTATATAAAGTCCCTTTGAGACAATTCAAGAAAGTGTCTCTAAACTGATTTTAATACATGGAGCTCGGGGATTTGCAAGCTGCTTCTTGCAAGTCTGAGAGAGGGGACTGAGCAAAGACAAGGCTCAGGCTGGTTCATGAGGCACCACTTGAGAATAGCTTAGAACTCTGCAAATTAAAAAAGCAGTGGGAAGACAAGAGATGGCTATAGCACTCTCAAAAAGGTCAGGAGAAAACCCCCAAACCATCAAAGATAAACCTCAGCATCATCTACTCTCAGCCCTACTTTTCCAAGGTGTCACCAGAGGAAGGACTAGCTAGGCCTTCTGCAGTGGACATACAGGCCTCATATTCCCCACTGCAGACAAAGGTTTCCAGGTCCCCCAGAGGGCAGTAGTAGCTTTGCCGGAGAAACGCTGTGAGGGCTGGCTTGCTTTGTCAGGCTCCCCACCTGCACAGAATGCACTGACATTCTCATCTGCTTGAAATCTGGCAACAGTCCGGCTGTGGTCGATGATGTAGGTCTGACCATCCCACGCACAGGCAATCACCTCCTCGTGCCCGTTGCCCTGCAGGAACCACAAGATCACGTATTAGCGTGAATATCAACTAGTCATAGAGGCAGTCAAGAATCTCGCTTGCTTGTTCAGAGACAGAACACTAATATCTGACCAAGATGTCACTTTTGGATGTCTTGTCCAGACATTTTGCACTTGTCCAGTCTTTTTGCACTTGGAGACAATCTCTCTCTCTTCTCTGTCGTAATAACCTTAAGTATCATAAGAGCTGGAGTGTGCAAAAACATTCAACTTTGCAATAGAAGAGCAGCTGGGGGAATGAAAAACTTCACAGCAGGATGCTAGGCTAACTAGGTCAAACAGGAGGACGCAGCTCAACCTCTTGCAGGTAGACAGGCTGACAAGTATAGAATGCACCACCACAGTCAGAGCACCCTTTATGTCATCCTGAGATAATCCCAGCCATTTTCAGTCAAGTCTTACTCATAAATTCATATATACAAAGCCATATTGAGTTTTTATTCTCATCCCTCCCAGCCCTATTCAGACACTCACAGTAACATCCAGCTTTTCCAGAGCAAAGAGCTGATGATCAACTTGCACAGACCAGAGCAGCTTGTCTGCTCCCTCCATGAGTTTCAACGTCCCTGGGGGGAAAAAAAAAAAGAAAGAAAAAAGTCTTGACAATATTAAAAGGCAGCAAGATGTTTGCTAACACTGGGTCCTGCACACTCCTTCTACATTTAGTCAGGCAGAGGGTTGGGCCCATGGTACAGACTGTGGTTGATAACAGATAGCACAGTCTCAGTTCTAGGAAAGACAACAGTCCATGATCTTGTCATCAGTAACTGGAAACAGAGGAAAAATGGTAGGAGCTCTGCTGATTGGATTGTGCTCTAAGGAGAAAACTGCCCAACACAGGCTCCCAAAGTACAGCACATCAATAGATCTCACAGGAGACAGTGAGTAAACGAGAAGCTTCTCATCATGTCCCACAGATCGTGTGATCTCAGGACAGCATGTTGACAGTTATCATCTGAGAGCTGGCTGGCTAATAGCATGGGCATGGCCTCTTGGCTGCTAACACCATTCTGGACATTTACCTCACATACCACTTTCCTACCACTTTTTGGATTTATCCTCACAGTGCCCTCCAGCCTCGGCAAGGCTCACAGATGAACCATAGTGAGGCAGGAAGCCTTGTCGCATGCAGAAGCTTCAAAGCTCAAGTCCAAAGAATAATCAGAAACTCCCTAGCAGGGACACCACTGGGTAAGTGGACATTTGGCCCAGACAGGCCAGGCTGCCTATCTGGGAAGAGAGAAGGACAGCATTGCTGTGCATCTCCACACTGTTGACTTTTGGACAGAAACTCTGCATCCAGCTCATTAGATTCAGTCTCATTGCAGCCTGTCCTATCACTTCTCAGTCAGGGGCACAGCAGAAGCATCTGGCTCCAGGCCTATGTGAGGCCAGCTCCCATCTACCAGGTTCCAGCATCCATTTCTTTTACTATTTTTGGAAGAAACTCAAGTTCCTTCAAGGACTCATCTCTGCTGCTGTTGGGACATTTCCATCTACATGAATGGCACTGTTGAACTTGCCTCTCAAACAGTTATTTTGCTATTGGATAAGCTGGCAACTTAGAAGTCAGCAGATGAAAGTTGTAGTGTCACTCTCCATCTCAAGCTTTCAGTATGCCTTTGGGCCAATGACCTAGCCTCTTCATTTTCCCAGCTGCTCGCTGTAGCGTAGCTTTAATACTTCCACCCCATCAGGCATTGTAAAATACTTTGAAATCCACAGATTAATAGACTGAACCAGGGGGGAGAGAAAAGCAGGTATTAGTAACAGACACAAAAACCCCCAAGTTTCCTGGAGAGAGCAAGCCTATGCAATAACAGGCTCAATTCAGTAAAGAAAGACAGGCTGAGCTTCAGTGTTTCATCAAATCCTCAGATAAGTTTGTTATCACACACCTTGTTTAAGGGGCACTTGTTCACAGTGACAACTCTTACCTTGGCTCCTGTCTTAGCTTCCACACCTTCCTGTAGAATACGAGAGCAGAAGGAGTGTTTTGAGTCAAACACTCCTGTCTGACCCAGCAAGTATTTCTGAAGCCCAGCTCCCCCTTTCAAAGCCAAGAGCACTGACCCCACGGTTCCCTGCTTTGAATTTGTGACAGGCCTTGGCCACCCTACAGACCCTTCTTCCAGCACAGTGGTAGGACTTACCATCCAGAGTACAGAGGGCAAAGAGACCTGAGCCACTATTCTCACTGGAGCAGCCTGTAAGTGCAGAAGACAATTACAGGAGTTGACGACACTTTATGAGCATTGTTCCCTCCCCCTCCTGAAAAAGAGATAGAAACCTGCTTCCTTTCTTGCCCAGCCTTGACACTTTGCTTAGCAGATATCTGCAGATTCTTGCAACCAATCATACTTCACACTGGCTTTTATTTGTAGGGCATTGGCATCTCAAAACCCAATACCTTTGGTTTGCGCTGATATAGGCACGTTGGGCTCTGCTGGCTGCTCCTAGGAGTCTGTCTGTACCATATATGCACTGCAGGGCCACGGCAGCTCTGATTTTAGAGGACTGCATCACATCCTCTCCAGGCTCCACAAATGCACAAGCACAAACAGGACCATCACAAGGGACAAAGTGAAGAACAGCTCAAGCCAAACAGGAACATTACAATGGCACCCTTGCTGTTTATTTCGAGGGCAGGAACATGGTCTTTGGCTGTTCCGAGAAGGTGCAAGGTTAGAAAAAGAGCGGTCCCACCAGAAGGACAAAGCACAAAAGCTCCTCCTGAATGAGTTTGTGGAGATAATGCTGCTGACTGTTGTTTTCACTATGTCAAAACTGCTCAAAATTTGTGATCCTCTCCCAGCAAACACTGGTCAGATGTTAGAGAGCCCCTGCTTCATGAACAGATTAGATATGTGCCCTCATGCTCATCTACACACTCAGCCCTGGTTATCCTGGGATACGCTGACCCAGCTATGAACTTCCTGCAAGCAATATCCTCTCCCAAGCCTGTATATCACACTTGTGTGGAGACAGCACTGACAAATGTGAAATTAAATCTAAAGAGGACACTCCCTTGACCACCAGGCTGCTTCAGGCTCTTCAGTACACTCTCTATCTAGCTACCAGTCACAAAAGACACACAAGGTCAGGTTTTGGAAGTGGTATCGCACGTGACAGGGGAGCACAAGAGCCGCGTTCAACTACAGCTCTGCACTCCCAGAACACAGTCAGTTGGTCGAGTGCTCTATTGGCCCTAGCTGACGTCCATCCAGACAGGCTCTGATCCAAAAGATCTGCTGTTCCCCTTCCAATCCGGCCAGCATAGCACTCTTCAGCTGTTTCATTACTGATAGTCCATCATCAGTGGGCTTTTCACCACTTTTTCTTCAACCTTTATTCTGTGTGCCTTCATTTTTCACAGACACCTCTCATTAAATGCAAGGTTTTGTACGCATTGAAATAATTGATTCCATGCTCTGTTGCCCTGAGATGCAGAAAACATGACAAGCTTAGGAACTGAAAAGGAAGGCTACTCTGGGGAAGGGGAAGTGGAGCAGTTTCAGTGGATTGCTCTTCTCCTGCAGCTCTAGTTACATCGGATAGCCTAAATCATTCTCAGACAGCGCTGCAGTGACTAATACTTGGACAGACAAGAGAAAGTGATCTGTACTGGGAAATTTCTGCCTTCCTGTATTATGTTCACATGCTCCAAGGGAGACTGAAAGCTGCTTATTCTCCAGAGGTACCAAAACAGGGTTCAGCAGGTGCACCACGCACAGGCCAAAGTACAAAGCAGTTACACAAGTGAAGCAGTGGCAGCTTCACTTTTTCGTAAGAAAAGTCTAGACACAAGAGCAGTGTGTCAGGCCTGAGAGGAGCCAGCAGCTGTGGAGAGTTTAGATACAACAGCTGAACAGAATACACTGGAAGGACAGTGGTATAAACGAAATATAGAAGCAGCTCTGGAGGGGTTGGGATTGCATAGGTGAAGAAAGAACAGGATACAGCTGCCAGGTATTGGGAACCAAATGCTGAAAAGCACAAGAGCCAGGATAAAGATGAGGCTGTAGAAAGGAAGAGACACATCTAGGGAATAAGAAGAGGGCATAAGCTGCAGCCAAGCAAAATCAAAGATCAAGGATATCTGTAGGAGCAAGGCATGGCAGCCATTCAGGATGACTAAGTGGTGGTCAGCGAAAGCTGCAGATAACTGTTGTGCTAGGTGGAGAGTAAGAGCTACCGAGGGAAGGACAAAGGCTATAAAAAGTTCAAATACAAACAACCAGCTGCCTGTCTTCGGAAGCTGGCTAAGACAATCTGAGTTCCCTCTCTTCTTGCAGCTGCCTCCCACTGTTAGTTTTCAACCACAGGAAACAGGATTTCATGCTGGAGTGATGTATTGAAAAACTATTAGGGCAACTGTTGGGGCAGACACCCCAAGCACCAAGTCTCTCACCTCGGCCAATGCTACCAATTAGGTGAGTGGAAACGTTCTTGTTGTGAATCCGTCCAGATGTTTGGTGTAGAATAACATCTCGAACAGGGGCTTCACTAGGGAAAAGAGACACACACACCACGGAAAGGTTAGCGAACCATGCCTGGGACTGTGCCAGAACCATCTCAAGAGCAGTATACTCCAAAGCTCCAAAGAATGAGAGAGTCTGTGCATAGGTTATTCCCTTAATGGTAAAGGGAAAGAATGCATACCATCCCAGATATGAAAGGAACTCACTAATGTTTAAAAAACACAACCAGAATTATTTGATGCATCAGACAAACGGAAAGAGCTCAAAAAAAAAAAAAAGTCAGTAAAATATGTATTCTAATCAAGTAAAAGACCACACAAAATTTATCATTACATAAGCCTGTCTGCGTTTTACTCAGAAAGTGTCTGTCCAGGGTTGAACAAGTTGGCCAGAGATCATGCCTGAGCGTGATCATCTAGCTAGGAGGGTACCATTCCACTAAGGTCTCTAAAACTTCAAGGAGACTTGCCTGGCTCCCCTCCTGCTGCAGTTGTCTGAGTCTCACAGAACACCACAGAAGCACCTAAACAGCCCACACGGGGCCCTTCAGCACCAAGGACAAACTTCACTGCTCATCCCAATTGCTCTGGTTGTGATTTAGAGCACCGGCTGCCAGGGTTCTCATTACAAAAACATTCTATTGCTTCACCTGGAAGAAATGAGTGAATGAACCCAAAGTGTCATCCTGGACTTCAGACTAACTGAGTTTGGCCCAGCTGTTCGGTTTCTACCTTTCCCACCATTAGATAGGTCACCAGACTGCCTACTGCTCTTTCTCTGGAGATCCTGGTCACTCATTTCTCTGCCTTAGGCCCCAACACCACCCCCTCAGTGAGCTGGTTTCGGCACTCTCCTTGCCCAACCCAAGGAGAAAAGAAGGAGATAGAAGGAAAGCAGTAGCATTCATCTTTGTGATAGAGACACGGAGAGTGCTCATGGAAGCTTGGGTGCCGGTGGGCTCAAGTCATGACCTCCCAGCAGTAAAGCAGGTCACTGATGCAAGGACAAATGTCAGCACACCCCCGAAAGGCTGGCGCGGCGGTGCCCCGTTGAGGCGATTCGGCTGCAGATGCCTCTCACAGCTACCCCACACAGTCATGCTCTGCACCTGCTTGGGGCAGAGTTGTCTCCTCCCTCTGTGGTGGCCTGCTGCTCAGAGTCCCAGGTGCACAGCAGAATGGCATAACCGCAGCCTGGCTGAGACACCATCATCTCCGGTGAGCCATCGGGGCCTGGGTTCACAGAGAGACTGTCCACCTATACTGGCAGAGGGAAAACATGGATAGAGTTGAACTGAGAACTTGAAACACCGATGAAGGGTGTGCTGCTTGTACCTAAACTTGAATATGGCAGATGGGATAGAGCTGAGCAGGAGATGAACAAATTCAGCTACAAGTAAAATGTCCAAGTTCCAGTTAAAGGTTCTGTTTCGCTACCAAAAGCCACTTAACTACACCAGTCTGTTCCACTAATGCTCTTAGTGGGGCAAGAGCAACCGACTCTTTCCCAGACCAACCCACCAGCTTCTCCACATGCACAGGACAGTCACTGGGCAAATCTCCTTTCAAGCCGTGAACACGACAATTGCCTTGTTCACAGGACTGAGATTTTGTGCTTCTTCCTTTGAGAGAGACACCTCTTGAAGACTGTATGACAAATTCTGCTCTGAACAACCGGTTTCCTTACCTGACCTTCTAGCAGCCATTTCTTCAAGAGGAGCAGCTGCCCTGAGACATGGTCTGAATTCTCCGACGAGTCTTCCCAGCGGAAGGCACGTACCACCCTGTCAGTGTAACCCACCACCAACTCACACTTCCCATCTCCATCTGCAGGGAACACAAGGAGATAGATGGGCTCTCTCAGACTTTCGCAGTCCCTAGAGCCCCAACACTCAGAAACCACTGTGCTCGTTTCCATCAGGTAGCACCCCTCAGGATCTGAATCCTGTAATGTGAACTTGCACTACAGGAGAATTCCTGGCGTTCTTGCTTTCCTCCTCCATGGCTTGGCTATGGTTTGTTAGAGCACCTGTTTCAGCAAGACAGTAATTTCCTTCTGTGAGTCCCACACACTTTCTCTCTCCCCCATCACTTCATATCCACAAACTCCCTCACCCTGCGCTCCCAACACCAGCTTCGCAGCTCACCAATGTCATTGATCAGCATAACCTTGGTGTTGGCAGGAATGTGCTGCTTGAACACTGGCTTCTGCTCTTCTGCTGCTGCCAACTCATGGTGCCCTGAAGCATCTGGGTGTTTTGAAGCTGGAGAAGTCAGGTCAAAAAGATGAAACCAGCCTTCTGCACTCACTGCCACCACAAGATTCTACGAGGGAAAAGAAAAAGCTTTTTTCTTTTTCTCCCCCCTCTTTCAGAAACTGCAGAAGCTGTCCCAGAGCAGGGTGAGGGAAGATAGAAGGGTAGGCGCATCAAGATCAATAACTGCTACAGGAGGAACAGGAGAAGGTTTTTGGCCAGCATACAAACTATTCAGGCACCGCAGGGTCCAAAATTGTTGTTCATCCTTGTCAGACTAGGGTACCAAGCTGACAGGTGCATGCAATCCCCAAACGATGTGTGGCTTCCTCAAAACTCGCTTCAGTCCTGCTCCTCACTGAAGCACACATAGTTACAGTATCTTGGGAAGGGTGCCTAAACTGGGACTTTAGGACTCAGTGATCTTGGCACAACCTTCAGAAATAACAATCCAGCAAAAGGAGTCATATTAGGCCTAGTGGAATTCGCATGGGAGTCTAGACTACACTGTGGCTCAGTCTTGTTTAGATGACCTTAAATGCACACAGCCAATTGGCAGAAGGTCCATGGCCCACAGCAGGGACCAGCACAGAGCAGGGCAAAAGCCACTAAGGAAAAGGAGCAACTCTCAAATCACCAAAGCCTTGCAGGACTTGCCTAATGGGACATGGAATTCAATAGTGCTTTCTGAAGACAGGGTGAATTTCCTTGCTCACTAAAACCTGCAGGGAGCTCACAGAAAGATAGGGGTTCTATGTAAAACAGTTTTAAAACAGTAGTGCTAAAACTCTAGGAGAAAGGGCACATCCTGGAGAGAAAGCATCTGCAACCTGTCCTCCTCCCAACTCAGGATATGACATGATCCTCATTTCCTAAGCGCCTCCCACACGCACTACAGACACAGCTGGAAAGAGTTTGGCTGCTCTCACCTTTCCTTTATTGCATACATCTCCCACACCAACACATGTGAGCTGCAAGAAAAAAAATGAAGGCCATATATGAGAGAAGACAACCCAAAACGGCACTTCAGGATCAGCCTCTGCCCTACCCACTCCTCTCTCATAACCCATCTGTAATTCCCAATGTCCTTTTCAAGGACAAAGTGAGCAGAGTCAGGAACAGCAGCACATCTGCCACACAAGTGTCCAGAGTCCTGGGGCAAAATCCACAGCGCACAGGAGCAAGGTCAAGGTAGAAGAGAAGTTCCTGTGTTTGTTCAGTACTTTGTTCACCACTTCCAGCCCCGGGTGCTAGCTGTGGGCAAAAGCAGGGTCTTGCATAACTGTATGAAAGGCATCAGAACCAGTTCTGGCTGCCATTCCCCTCTGGCCCACATATTCCTAGGCAGCGGTCAAGGATAGACCTTTCAGCGTATGCCAGCAAACCATTTAAAAGTTTTGTCAAGAACTGACCATCCCTTGGCAAGATCGCACAGCCCAGGGTTTGCTGTCATCATTCTTGTAAACGCAGAGTTTCCCGTTGGTGTCTCCCACCACTAGTTCATTCAGCTGTACGAGATAACTTGGTTAGTAAGAAATTCAGTCACAATAACAATATTCCCGCATCGCAATAATTACAGAATTCAGTACTAAAAATCACTCCGTGGGAAGCAGCAGCAAAGCAAAACACGAGTTAAAGAGATGGCCTGATATCAACAGAGAAAGTCTGGGAAAAAGTAAAAGCTCTAATTTTACTCTCACAGACAGAAGATCTGGATAACGGCGCTTTAGAGCAACATCCCGTTATTCACTGCTTCTCTAGCCATTGTTTCAGAGTTGCGTCACCGACCGCTCTAACATCGTGCTCTGCTAATCATCATCACCCCATCTTCCATCCTTCAACCTAGACTGATTTGATCTTTCTGGAATCACGTGAGGAAGAGGAGTCGATTAGGAAAACGTAATCACCTAGAAGAGGCTGCAAAAACACTTACATTAGATTTACACCGGATGTTCAATCTCACAGATGAAGGCACAAAGGTCTTTCAGGATTGCGACTATTTCTTTAAAGACTGCTAAAAATCACCGACTACCTCTGCTGATGACCCTAGTCCTACTACCCCATCTTCTGCATCATGCTTCTGTGTATTTGAGTGCCTTTCACAACTCCTTGCACACACTACTCCACATAACACAGATTTTCCCGTAAGACCTTGTGTTATCATCTCCTGCACTGCTAGCCATAACACTTTTCAGGGTAGCAGGATAGGGCTATAATAACATTTGATGGTGGAGAAAAAGGGACACTTTACATACACCTGGTTAAACTAACTTCTTCCTAGTTAAGAGACAAATCAGATCCATCAGAAACAACCATTTGTGGGGCTGACAGCAACATTTGTGATGCACGTTCATCCATCACACAGGTCAAGAGACACTGATACCTTGACGTAACCAGTTTGTGCTCCAGCAAAGCGTTTCCCCACACCTCTACACCTCCACCACCTCATCAGGAGGGCATCCCTCTTTGGAACCAAAAGTTACCCTCCCTACTAGCTATATATCATCCTGGGCCCATGCCAAGGGTGCCTAGCATGTCCAACGGTGATGGAAGCACTGACCAGCTGCAGCCCAGAATCACTGAAACATTCAGTTTGCAAAGGACCTTTGGGGCCCCATCTGATTCAACCTCTGCGTCTCCGACATCGCTTAAGCGCCCATCAGGCTCCGAGTACCCACCCCCACGGGTGGAAGCCCTACACCTTCTCCAGGCACCCGCTCTGGTGCCGCACCATCCTCTAGCCGCTTCCCCACCCGCTCCGTTTTCACTTCCTTCGCTCCAACCCGCGACTTCTGCCCCTTGCCCGGCCACCGCTCAACTCCGAGAGCGGCCGGGCGGCGGCTGACAGCAGCAGCCCTGGGGGCCCCGCGGGTGTTCCCCAGTCCGACCAAGCCCGGCTCCATCCCTCCCGCATGCGCCCTGCTCGGCCGTGCCGCGGGGTTCGCTCCAGCTCAACACCCAAACCGGGCCCTGTTGCCGCGGGCCCTCCAGAGCCCCCCGGCGGGAC
>VWZK01002260.1:65353-76739 GCA_013396935.1 Baryphthengus martii
CCTCGGCTGCTGCCTGCCCAGAGGGCTGAGCGACGGCCGGCCAGGCCGCAAGGTTCCGTCAGAGCGCTGCGCCCCGGAGCCCTGCTGCCGTTTTACGTTGAGCCGCTGAAAACCACTCCCCTACCCTCTTCTGCAAAAAAAGGCCGTTTAATTCCCGATCAGATAGATCGTAGATCCAGGAGCACCGAGCTCCCTTGTGCTCCTGTTTGCGGGTTGGGCAAAAATGGGCCGTTTGCACTTTCACAGACAGTAAGTCAACCAGGACACCTCTTCAGAGAAACCGTACGACTGCTGCAGGAATACTGCACAGGATGAAGGATTTACATCAAGTGAGAGGGACAGATAGGAGTGGCTTACAAAGACAATAGTGTAATCGTTTATTTTAAGCATTTTTCAACGAGGACATAACAGATGGTTTCTCGTTGAAGTTTACATGCATGACCTCACTTGTGAACACTGTACATGCCACCTTCAGCTGGCAACTAGACAGCATGGAACCTCCTTTAAGCTGCCTCAACAGGGCATGTTTCGTGTCCTTAGTAAGTTAACATTTTTAAACATTTCAGCTTGTTATGTAGTAAAAATGAGGGAAAAATGGTAATTTCAAGACTGCTAATACAACATAAACCACTTTCAGGAACCACTTTCAGGAACTTTTTAATGCTCTATATAAATAATCTCACTTTTTACTTTTGAAAATATGCTGAAGAACAGTCATGCCTGGGGGAGATATTTGAAAAATGTTCATTAGAAAATTACTTTCACAGTAACAGGCGGCTGGTATTTCCAGTAGTAACTCCCAAGAAGTCAAGCTATTGCCTTGCCAGAGAAAAAACTTACTTGGCACTCCTGCTCCCCTTACTGTTCTTCTGTGTTTGAAAATCCCCTCTTAAAACTTCGGTTGACAGACATTCTTCACACCTTCTTGTAACCTGTCTCAATAATGTTCTCCTTAGAGGTAGTCATGCTTTGTACAGGGTCAAAGAGTTCAGGAAGACAGGGCTGATGTTGTCAAGTCAGAACTCGTGAAAAGCACCTGCATTACCCAGCAATGCTACGATCTTGCAAAACAAGTCCAATCATGTCCTTAACTGTGATGACCTTGAAGCACTTGACACTGCCTCTCCTCCTGTCCCACCCGCAGCGTAGGGCATTGCCTCACCACGCAGAGAGCAGTGCAGTTCACAGCTCCCTAAGGTAGCTCCAACCCAGCAGCAGGTGGCAAACTTCTAGTCTTGGGGGCAGGACAGCACGTCACGCAGGCCCTACCACTTTGCTGACAGTTCCATTACAGAGCTGCCAGGCTCAAAACAGTGCTCCTGCCCAGGGCAGGTACTGGCAACCGCATCAGCGAGTGCTTATACAGTACTTCTGCCTCAGCTGTGCTAAGATTTCAGCTGTCATTCACGTTAAAACAGGAACTCTCTGCACTATACACACAGTTCTAGCCCATGCCGTGCCAAGACTTCTTTCTCCCTGCAAAAAAGTCCACTTCTGTATCTGAAAGGAACAGATTTATCTACCTCCTTCCTGCAGAGCAGGCAAAAACGTGCGCCTGCTGCTAGGAGGTGTCAGAACAGGACAACGGAGATGCCGAGTTAAACACTACTTAACAGGGTAAACAGAGAAGGTGAACTGGAGTATTACATTTCATGTTTGCAGGCAAACAAAAAAACCCAAACCCTAATTCAACAAAAGCCCCCCCAAACCTAAAAGCATACCCACCCCCAAACAAGACACACCACACAGAAAGAAGCAGAATATCAACTAATAACTTTTTAGTGAGCTGGGGATAAGCAGACATTAGAATCACTCAGAATTTTGTCGTTTGTTAGGATTTAAAATTATTCGTAAGACATTAAACTATTATCACCTATTTTCCTCTTCAAAGCCAGTCATTTTTATGTATATATGTTGGGTTTTTTTTCTGGTCCTGTTTTACAGTATGGAGGGTGAAAAGGAAGGTAGCAATATGAACAGAAGATAAGCTCTATGCGTAGGTTACGGACTGCTTTTTGTACAATTTTCAGCAACGTCATTTTTTCCTTTTGCAAATATATGAGTAAATACTGTATGGCAGTGAGTGAACAACAGAAAAATCAACTGATGCTGTGGCTACTGTACAGCTATGTGCATGAGAAAATGCTGAATGACCAAAGAATGGTAAAACTCTTTTAATTCTGTGCGAATTCCAATAAAAACCCACAGGAAGTTCTCTTTTCTTGAGTTTAACTGGAGCTTTATTACTTAAGCTGTGACTTCACAGTCTTCACCTTCAGCAATTTGCAAAAAGGAGGCATACAAGAAAGGTTACAACACTTAATGGAAGGGATTCCCTATTGAACAGGGTGAACGGGGCAATCCCAAGGCAGAAGAACTGGGAGCACCGATTTGTTCTCAAGTCTCAGGGAAGGACTCCTGGAACAGGCTGATTACTTGAAAGAAATCAAGGAGATAAGTTTAGGAAGCAGAACGTGGGACTGATGTGAGCTGGAACAAGAAAGAGACAAACACCTATGGCAAAATGCAAACAAACCAAGCAGAGTAAATCCAGACAGAATCCAAACAGTAACAGAGGCTGAATGAATAAATAAAGTCCCTAGGATTAAACCAGATTTATGCTGCCACTCATCTTCTTCAATCAACACATTAAGCTGTAACTGACTGTGGCATGGTGGCTTCAGCCTCTGCTCCCCTGAAGCCACTGTCCAACCAGGTAGAAAAATAAAGGTCTAATTCACTGGAAATTATTTCATTTACAAAACTAATGGAATAGGGTTTGGTTTTACGCTTCTGTGTCAACTTCCGATTTATCTTCAACTCCATTCTGCTCGTCTTTCATTTCTGCATCTTCGGTGTGGCTGGTTTCGAGAGTAACAGATGACTAGAAACACAAAGAAAATACATTCCTCTGTTATACAAAAGTCCTAGCAAACAATACCACAAACATTATTTTACTCTTCTCCCTAGGATACCTGGCCGCCCCGCAAGACTGAATTAACATATTAAGGACCTTCAGCCAAGAGAAACAAAAAAATTCGTTTGCATTTCTTGCCACATTTAAGAAACCAGAAGCGGTTTAGAGGAGGCTGAGAAATACAGCTGGTGTTAGATGGTTATGATTCATAATGTGGTTTGCACAGGCTTGCCACAACGCTGAAATTCATTTAGGAAGCTGCTGCGTAGAACTGCATTCGGCCTGCTTCAATTTCAGCGTGATTCAATTTCAGCAATTCCCACACCATCCCCCCAGCCCCCACTTGGACTCAAGATAGGAAGAGGTATCTTCATTGCTCCAGTTTCATGAAGAGTGACTTCAACTGAATGACAGTCACTTGAATGTCCTCTCTAAGAGCTCAGCTGGAAGAAAATCTCATCTGACACAGCGGCTGTTCTAAAAGTCCTCTCCTTGCTCTATCTTCCAGTTGACATGAAGAGGTGTGGAAGGCAGCCAGCCATGTTGCAAGGGTCTGAGGTCAGTTTTTAGGACCTAATCAGCACACCTTGCAACTGTTTTCAAACACAGTAAAGGAAGGTAGAAATATCCTGCTCATATCAAAAGATAGTGCAGCAAAATTGCTATTTCACCTGTCAGCCTAGCACCCTGAAGCATCTGGTTTATTATGAGGTGAAATGAGAACCAGACAAGAACAAGCAGGACTTAAGTAGCTGTGTTGGGGGAAGGGAATAGAAGGGGGAAAAGGGGCAGAATCCTTCAACTGAAGTCTTTTATCAACTTAGCTGCAACAAGAAACCACAGCCAAAGAACATCTGGGTCAATTTTTCATCCTTTAGAAGCATTCTGTGCAGCACAGAAAAGCTAAGTCTCCTCTCCACAGAAGACCTGTTAGCTAGCAAGCCAGGGCTTAAGGTGATAAACATCCTGACCTTCTAAAAGGTCAGGCACTTTACATATATGAATTATTTGAATTCATGAAAAGAACTACTGATGCTAGAGTGGCTGTTGAACTTCAACAGACCATAAGATACGCAGATGTCTGGAATTTCAGAACTATATTCCAAGCTGCCTTCTTGGCAATCAGAAGACGTTTGGGAAACAAACCCTCTTCTCCAGAACTCCTGAACTTCACCCAGTCACCACTAATAGAGAAACTACTGGAGCCAGAGTAAAGCAACATGATAAATGATCAGGAAAACATTTTCTTGCAAGAAAAATCCCTAAGACTGACCTAGAGAGTAAGCATTCTTTTGTTTACAGTTCCATGTTCCACCAATCCCTTGTCATATAAAATCACATCCATTTGAGGTAGGCCAGATGGCTCCAAGAAAAAAAACAAAAACGTAACACATGCACATCCCCAAGATGACCTATTGAGGAGAGTGAACCAGATCAACAGCATCCTAACCTGTACCACAAATAGCATAGCCAGCAGGACTAGGGAAGTGACCATCCCCCTGTATTCGGCACTGGTGAGGCCACACCTTCAATACTGTGTTCAGTTTTGAGCCACTCACTGTAAGAAGGGCACTGACGTGCTGGAGCACATCCAAAGAAGGACAACCAAGCTGGTGAAGGGTCTAGAGAACAAGTCTGATGTCTGGGGTTGTTTAGCCTGGAGAAAAGGAGGCTCAGGGGAGACCTTATCAATCTCTACAACTACCTGACAGGAGGTTGTAGTGAGATGGAGGTTGGTCTGTTCTCCCAAGTAACTAGTGATACGACAGGAGGAAATGGCCTCTAGTTGTGCCAGGGCAGGTTTAGACCTGACATCAGGGAAATTCCACCAAAAAAGGTTGTCAAGTACTGGAGCAGGCTGCCCAGGGAAGTGGAGGTATTCAAAAGACGTGCAGTGGTGCTTAGGGACATGGTTTTGTGCTGGATTTGGCAGTGTTAACAGTTGCCCTCTACTACCTTAAGGGCCTTTCCAACCTAAATTATTCTATGACTTCATAAACCGATTCTATCTGAAGCAGATGGGAAAACTAAAACTAAGTGCCATGTCTTTGCAGTATCCACAGATGGTCTGCAATGCAAAGAATATGAGTCTGCCTTTTGTCAAGAACATGACTCTAGCAACTGTCTGTCTTAGAGGCCGAGGTGCACATTTTGAAAAGCACAAAGGCAGCCCTTAGGCAGCTGATCTTGTTGACCCTCACAGCTCCCACCTAGTGGAGGAAGCCAGATTCCCAGCATGTGAAGAAACCTGCACAGAGGAGCCTGACAGCTGGCAATTAAAACCTGCAATTTCAAAAGTGAATACGCCCAACAGTGAAAGAATTCCAATTTTTTTACCGAAAATAAAGGTAGTGAATGGTTATACGTGACAGTATCTAAAAGGACAGCATACATTCTTTCAGGCTGCAATAAGCAAGGACTGTTGACACCAGGCTGCTTTAGACACATTAACTACATGGACAACGACACTTTCCTTGCAGCATCAGTGGGGAATGTCTGTGTTTAGGTGTCTGTTTACACTCCTTCATGACAAACAGAACCAAACTCACAGACCTACTGCTACTCTTTGAAGAGGAAAGAAAAAAAAACCAACAAAAAAACAGCAAAAAGCACCCACAACCAAAAAGTCAAACCAGAAGAGCTTGCCCACCAAACCACCCAGTTAGGGGTGGTTACCCTATGCTTACTATATGACTGCTTTAGCAGAGTAGAAGACGAAGAACGGATTGTGTCCCATTATTGCTAGAAGTTGATTTTCAGCTGTATCTCATTTTGAAAGATTGGGGAAGGGGGAGAAAGAGAGGTTTGTGAAGCATTTTGTGTAGGAAATAGCAATGGGCTGAGATGGCTGAACAGCCAGGATACACTCATCTGAGGATGGTGAGCCCCTGAACAGACTCACTGACAGGAACTGACATACCAATATCTGACACTTTAGATTCTCCATGCATATTCTGGGAAGATGGACACAACGTTATGAAGAAAATTTGAGTCTGATATAAATCCCAGATTTGTCTTTGAAGTTACAGGTTTAGCTAGTCCTTCTGGACCTTCAGGTTTAAGGAAAACAAACAGGACATTTTCTTAGGATATGATTCTCACCAGTAACTTGGAATGTTTCTTGCTAGCCAGCCAATACAACCTTCTTATAACCTGTATTCAAACACTGCTGCTGTTAGCTGAACTAGTATTTACTAAAATTTGAGTGAACGGAGCTTAAAAGCAAAACCATCCATAAAGAAGAGTAAATGAAACATTTGAGATGAAGAGCATCAACCACATCTTAAATGTCTCCACAAGATGGTGCTCAGCAAATCTGTAGGACAGACAGAAGGTCTCAGCAGATGGGCCACCCAGGCACCAGAATAGGCTGTTCTTTAGAACAGTCGGTTCAAAGAAAACAGGCGCTTTTCTCAGGTCTTGAATGTTATCATGTTTGCATCTCATCACTTCAGCTGCCTTCTGAGTAACACTGGTCTGCTGCAAAATCAGTTGTAAGTAGCAAAGCATTCCATGCAACACTTGGTACTTCTTGTTTGAACAAGACAACTAGATGACCTAATCATTTTGACTGTTTGCTATTTCCATTTTTCTCCCCTAGAGGAAGCCACTTGAGTGTTCTCCCACTGTATTTTTCTGTACTGAAAGGTAAGCTGAATACTTAAACCGCTATTCCTTGTCTAACACATGACACCACCTCTTGGAGGTCTTCTGGAGTTGTGCCACTTACCTTTAGGTCTTTGTCTGCAAGCCTTTGGAACATGTTGGCATACATCTTTTTCTCTTTTTCATGCTGCTCCCGTATCTTTTGCTGACAAGTTACCAGTTGCACTTTGGCAGCTTTGTTACTTGGATAAAGTTGTATCACTTTCTGGAAATCTCCTCGGGCCAATTCAAAGTCATTGACAGCCAAGTGCGCTTCTCCACGCCGAAAGAGGCCTTTTTCATTGTTGCTATCCAATTCAAGTGCCTGCATTAGAACAAAAAAAGAAACAAAACCACATTCAAGAATATTTTTTCTTTTTAAAATAGTAATATAGAGTCAGAACACCAGAGATTTCTAGAAACTCCACCAACCTTATGATGTAGATTTGAGTCTTGTCCAGCCTTACTAATAAGGCGAGCTGAATACAGCAGAATTAAGTACAGAGGACTGAATATAGTAGGCTCTTCGGACAGAGAACCAGCAAGTCTAAAGATTTAGTCCCAACTCTATTCCAGCTCTTTGAAGGACCTTTGCCAACGTGACTACCTTCACCACATCTCAGTGTTTCTAATTTCTAAATACTCAAATATTCTCAATGTATCAGCAAACTAATAAAAGATATTCAAAGAACAATAATTATGAAAATAACCTGTTGGATATTTTCACACTGTGTATTCAGTACTACCCAACTGCCAGCTAGAAAGGCCAACCACCACATGGCCTTGCATCCCTCCGTTTGTTCAAAGCAAGAGAGAAACTGTCAGATCGCTTGTGCATCTTAAGAATAAAAAAACCCTTACTACCTTGTTGCAATTGTCCAAAGCCTGGGAGTATTCTTTCAGCTTGAGATGACACATAGCTAGATTAAGGTGGGCAGCAAGCCTTAAGCTTTTGGCTTTCACATCCTCCTCATCAGAGAGTCCCGATTCGTGCTCCAGCCACGACACGATCTTCTTATACTGTAATGCTGCCCGTTTGTATTTTCCCTCCTGTAAACAGGGCAGTTCAATTACCACACAGCTCATCACAGTAACTTTTACCTCAATCTTATCCCTTCTACTTACCTTCAACAATAGATCAGAAAAAAATAATTCCATCAAAAAGTAACTTCTATGATCAAAAATACACTACTTCTGAAAGCCATTATAGCATAGGATCAGAAAATTTTTAGGAATACCTCCTGGCTTCCCCATTAAAGCTAAGGGTAGAGGCCAGCATTGATACTTCCCTTATTCAACTTTTTGATACAAAACAAGGAAGATGAGGCATTTTCGAAACAGCACAGCTATTGCTGTGTCTTGGACACAATGGGCAAGTCTGCTTTTAGCTCGTCAAATTGTTTGAAACATCTTCTCCACACATCTGTACCCAAATGAACGTGGTTCATTGACAGCACTGTACCACAGCAGGAAATTAAACAGTGTAACCTTGCTACTATTGAATGTATGCCTTAAAGTTATCTGTAGGTACAGCAAACACCTCTGCCAGCAAGAACTAACTCCCTACAGAGTTATTTCTTTGGCTATTTCAACTCTTCAGGCTTTCTTATTTTTTAAGACACTTTCGCCTCCAGTCCTACCTGTAAAACGTTACAGAGAATACCACAAACACCACTCTGAAATGACAGAAGCTGTAATCATCATTATCAGCTCGTGACATGAACTAAGAAATGCTATTATTGAGGACTGTAATTACCTTGAAGTATTGAGTGCCTCTCTCCTTCACAATGCAGCCTTGTTCCAGCTTCTCATCTATGTTCATTTCCCAAGACTCCTTAGCCTACCCAAACACAAACAGTTAAGTCAATGGCATAACTTCTGGGAAAACCAAGTGGTTATGCTGCTTCCCACTAACAGAGGTAGAGATTGGTTTGGCAAAGCAGAGTTGTACATTGCTACAGGAAACTGGGCTAGAGGAGAGGAGGCACCGATGGCAACGGACGGGGATACAGTAAGAACAAGGACAATCTTTGCCAACAGCTCCCAGTGTGTCATCTCTGAATACAGCTGCTTCCCTATTTCAGGTCAATGTTCAAGATTCCATGGTTGCTCTTTAAGCTGCACTCACCCTTCTTCCCCCACCTCCCAATCTCTTTGGGACTTCATCTCTCATTCCTACCTTCTCAAAGCTTTTGAGTTTCACTTCATACTGTAGCTCTGCATCTGCAGGGATCTTAAATTTCTCCTTCCCAGCACTTCCAAAACCATAGCTGTAAGATTGAGGGGTCGGGGTGAGAAAAAGAAACAAGAGTTCCAAAACTATCCAGCCAGCCATATTCGCTACATAGGATGCTGGAGGCAAAAAAAAACAATCATAAAGATCCAGGATGCCTGTGCAGCGTTACTACAAGACAAAGGTTTGAAGAACTCTGGGTACTATAATAAAACTAGCAAGCACAAGGTAGAAGAAATTTGGATAAACCTGGAGTTAATTTCATTAATCTATAGGTTACCACTTTCAAGTTATACACATCTTGTTTTATATTCATGATCTGAGACTGAATGTTTCCTTCAGAGCATCTGTATTTTAGTACTATTCTCAGAAAAGACAATGATAAGTGAACAGCTGCACAGTTAACATACTGCCAATCAGCTGATAAACACTAAATGCTGATAAACTAAAGAAAGGTTCTACACTGCAACTCGCTGCAAGAAGCTGCGTATGAGCAGGAAAACCCTCAAAATGAGATTGCTCTGCTTTTCTTCTCCCATCAGGTTCAAGTCCAGTTTAAAAAACTTGACATAAAACCTGAAATTAATTAAATTTTGATGGAAACAATCAGTACAAACTCCACTTTTTTCAGATGCATTCTTGCTGTAAAGGTAAAATTCTGCTCATATAGGAGACAGTTTAAGGTTGCAGTATTGGGCAGTCATAGGTCTGTTAGGTGTCTCTAGTCTCAAGAGAATTCTCATAATGGCCCAAGAATGAGGATATAACTTTGCCTTATATGTCACAGAAATCTTGAAGATCTTTTCCCAAAAGGCTTTCAGAATACTAGTGGAGTGTTTTCTACTGACAAGGGATTTCTCTCTGATACTCAGTATAAGCACATCACTTAAGGACGGACGAGCTATCTGCTCACACTGGGCTGCTCGGAAGGCTCATTAGCTCTTTTCCTATTCTGAGGCTGTTCTTTAGGTATCTGCATATGCACTTTTGTACAGTAAGTACTGTTTCACTAAGAGGGACCACAAAAAGATAATTTAAAGAGATCAATTTAAAAAAAAAATAAAAATTCACCAAGATCAACATTATAAGAGACTGAAGCGTTTGCTTTGAAGCGCTGCTTCACAACCAAGAGACAAAATAATCTCAGCTTCGTACTTCTCATACGTAAAACTTCTGGGGTGATCAAGTTTTTACTACAGCACGGAAAGAAGCTAAAAGGCATTATAAAAAACCCCTTCATTCTTGACAGACGCTTAGTCTAAGCCCTTCAAGTACGAGAAGATCAGAAACAGCATACTTTGGTTTGAGATAGAACACAGATTCCTCTGATTTCTCCATTTTCTGAATTGCTTTCTCCAGACCATGAGGAAGATCATAATTGTCACCTTCTCCAATCTCAAACCGTAATTCCCGTCTGTCAAAAACACGATCTCCGTATCGGCCTTCAAATTGGACTGGTAACAAAAAAACAAAACAACTCAGAGAAAAATCAGAAGGTATCTAAGGGGCAGGTAGCACAGGTAATATAGGGAATATCAAAGTCTCCTCCTTAACAGCATTTTCTCTTTTAACAGCTCCCCATGCATGGTGGCTACTGGCAGCAAATAGAACTGCTGCTGCTAAACTTAGTAACCCCTTTTTTTTTTGTTCATCTATGTCTGGGTTTGTTCATCTGCGTTGGCCTTTTTTCCACTCCAAGTGCCCTTCTTGTTCCTTAGCAAAAGGAAATACTTAGGAGTCATCTACCTTTTGTGATCAGATAAACACTTTATCAGATTCAGTATCTCTGGAGAACAGATGCTACTGGAAAATATAAACCTTGCTAGAAATAAGAGAATGAAAGCTTACTCTGTAAGCTGCTTTGTAAAGGAAAGGGAAGCCATGTATTCCTCTCTGTCAGGGCAAGGAGTTGTAGACCAGGAACTGCCCTCCCACATGGTAAACCCACTTACTATTTGTCTAACATACTTACTCTCTACAAGCGCACCCTCATTGGGCTTGGAATAGCCTTCACCTTTTTTACGGATTCTTCGAATGATGCCACCATCTTCATCATCAGTGAGGTCCTCCCCCTTGAACTCAAAAAGTTCTATCTGTGGAGAAAAGGTAAACCTTGCATTTATTCTCATCGCATCAATTAACTTACAGAATTTGTTCTCCAGAGATCTTTGAAACTATAGGTGTTCAGGAAAGCCACTTAATGTCCTGTAAGGTATTAAGATAGCCAAGGGTACGAAGATACTGTATTCAGTAGATACTAGATGAAACCTGCTGAAAAGTTGGGTTATATTCAGGCCTTTAAGGCTTTTTCTCCAGCAATCTTGGTCTCCCAATACTACAAATTAGATCCTTAATTGAAAGGACTGGGAACCTGGCTTCTGAATAAAGCCTGCATGAGCCACAATGCTTAGGGACTACTGCAAAAAAAAAACAAACAAACCAAACAAACCAAAAAACAACAAAAAGATACCGTTGGCTATTTTTAATAGTGTTTTTGCTAATGCCTAAAGGCAGGTAGGAATATGGATAGGTATGAGTATGGCTTGAGGTTTTGTTTGGGTTTTTTTTTTTTTCAATATGATGGAAAATAC
>VWZK01002260.1:85687-105477 GCA_013396935.1 Baryphthengus martii
GAGGTGGGTAAGGGGCAGGGAGCGGCCGCCCGCAGCCAGCAGGTACCTTGAGGACGCCCTCATCCCTCTTGGGGGTGATGTCCGCCCCTTCCAAGGGAGCCCCGTCCGCTTTCATCTCCTCCGCCGTCATCCCGCCCGCCGCTGCCACCGCTGCGCAGGGAAGGGCCGCCTCACAAGGCTGGGGGTTTAGGGTCGGCGCCGGTCTCCCGCCGAGCCGGGGCTAAGCGCCTCGTTGCACCTCTAGCTCCGAGCAACGCGGGCGGGGGCGGGTGCCGCGCTCCTCCTCTTCTGCCTTCGCCGCAGCGCCGGCCCCCGGTCGGCGGGGAGGAGGAAGGGGAGGGGAGAGGGAGGGACGGAGAAGTTTCTAGAGGCAACTAGGCTGCCGCAAAGCGCCGTGCCGTGCCAGGGGCCGGGGTGAAAGTGCACGTCGTCCCTGGGGGCGGAGAGGCTGTCGGCGGTGGGGCGGGGGGAGGCAGCCTCCTCGGGCAGGTGCGCCCACCTTTCGGAGGCGGTGCAGAGGGGCCCGCTCCGCAGGGAGGAGCCGCTGCGCCCCGCACGGGGAAAGGGCCGCCGAGAGTAAAAGTAACCCTCCCGCCGCCTCAGAACGAGCGGTGCTTTGCAGACGCGTGGGTATGTTCTCGTCCACCACGCGCTTGTGGCCGATTACAGGAAAGGTGGTAGAAAGAGGCGAGGAAGTAACGTGGCGGCAGCGAGCGGGGCATCCCGGGGAGCTCGGGCATCCTTGGGCTTCTTGGGCTGGGGAACGCCGTTAGAAAACGCGTGCTTGAAAACGGTGCGTTACCCTGGACCCGGGAAGGTAACGATAACGCTCAGGGTATAGAGTGTAAGCTCTCTGGCTTGCCTGGCTGTATCCGTCGGGTGACTAGTACTGTTTTGTGTCTCTGCCTGTTCCTGGAGTTTTGGGGAATGCAGCAATAAAAAGAGAAGCCCCCTCTGAATATGAAGAGCATTAGTGTAAGTGCAGAGGAATTAACAGACCAGGTTCTGGGCTTATTCGGCATCCGTACAAACGTCGCGGGCTGTATGCTACTTTCGGCCAAATCATTTGCCGCTTCCAAGGATGTAATATTCAGATCAGGACCTCATCCTTAATTTTGAGCATAAGTAACTATAGCAAAAGTGTTAAAGGCGTTCAGCCGCCTACTGCAAGCCGGTAGCACCTGCTCCCCGCGCCGCCCGGGCGCAACTTTGCGCGCTCCCCGTTGTCGGGCGGCCTCTTCCCGGACTTTCTTGAACTTTCCCGTGGCCTTTTCTCCTCCCGCTTTCCGCAGGGGTGCTGGGCTGGCGCAGGGCGGCCCCGCCTGCCCGCCGCACTCCCTCCTCCGCGCAGTCGCTTCCGAAAATAAGCCGGGGCTGCGCAGCCGCGGCTGGTGTCGCGCACCCTCCCTGCGGGGCTGAGGAAGGGGCCGGTAGCGGCCGGTGCGTGTGCGCTTTCTGCCGTTGTGTCTCCAGCCTGGTGGTTGATCTTTCGGTGACAAAAGCGGTCCCAGAAGGTGACAGGAAAGAGGCGCGCAGGCTGGTGTTCGGGGTTAGCAGAGTTGCTTTTACAAACCGCGTTGCTGCCTCGGGACGCGGGCCCGCGCCGCACAGATCCCGAAGTTGAGAAGGGATCTCTGGAAAGGCTGCAGAAGGTCTGGCAGCAGTATGGGAGATTGCTCGGGTAGTATACGCGTTGCATCTGTCCTGACTCCATGTGCAACCTGGAGTTGTTCTGTGTCGGTATAAAGCCGCATCTGCGCGCAGCGTTCAGTGCCTCCTGCAGCCTTAGGTTGGCTTTGCTGATGCCAAAGTGGTAGCAAAAGAGCCTGAATAAGGAACCTGTAGTTACTTCAGCAGGTGGGTGTAAACTGCAAAGTCTGCAGGTTTCTTTACCCTGTAAAAGAGCATGTTTTTCAGCCTCAGCAAACATACGCTTCAGTGCACTTTGAAACGAAGTAGAGGGGAGGTAGGGAAAGAAAGAATTGTGGTTTCTCTGCATTTGGTCTAGATGCTTCCATCTGCTGTCAATTTGCAATGTAATATGAATGAGTTATTTGATTGCAGATAAATCTGTAGGAGTTAACAAGGCTGCTTCTGAGCATGGACCTTCGATACTGGTACGCTGAGGAACACAGAAGCGTGTAAGCTGGTTCTGGTCTAGCAGGTCTTGTTAGAGGAGGCACAGAAAAAAACACAGGAGATTATACTTTGTTTAATGACTGAATGGTACTGAATTTACATTCTCCACCCAGCACTGACACACAAGTTCTCAGCGCTCGCAATTCATCTAGTTAGACCTCTCTTTTCATCTAGATTTTTCTAATAATAAACAACTATATGTTGGTTTAAAATAAGTTTTTACTGGTCATCTGCCTTATGTTTTACAATGAAGCTTCTATTTGGGACTAGTACTTGTTCGGGTGTATATTGTGTACTTCATAATCCAGCATTTAAACATTGCAGCATGTAGAAATGGTGCCAAATTAGCTACAACTGCCAAATAGGCTAGAATCAAGTTGTCTGAAGTGATCAATAGTAAAAAGGAAAGGAGGTCTTTTAGTAGCAATCTCTTACAGGTGTTACGTATCTTACATATTTTCAGGCGTTCCTGTTTTCAGCATAGCAGTGCAAACTCTTACGTAAGTAATTTAAACCCACTACTGCAAGCTGCATCCTTTAGTAGCTTTTTGAAGACTGCTTAGATATTGTTTAAGGGCCTCCCTTAGTGTGCAACAGATGGAAGTGGAAAGCAGGCTGTACGTGAAGGGCTTTATGGAAAAGGGTGCAGAGATGGTAGAAAAAAAGGCAGTGACTGTTCTTAGGTAACATCAATGCCATAATGCTTTTGCTAGGTTATGCATGGGTGAAAGGCCGGTCTGAAGAGTCTCCCCTGTCTTTCAAGCCTCTTTTAAGTCATGCTTATAGTACTGGAGCATTGGAAAGGAGCCTTAAAGTCGTCAGGCATGTTTTCAGAAGATAGATGGTACAGACAATTCTGAGACTAAAGAGAGTAACTAAGCAAGGTTGGGGAAATACAAAGGAAAGATTTCAGAGCTTTATGGGTACACTTAGGTGAAAATGAAAACTTTGGCAGTAGTTTTCAGACAGAGTAATTACAGGTACAGATTCTGCTGTACTCGTACTGGTTTTTTTCTATTATTTTTTATCAGTTATCAATCTGTTTTCTAGTAACTCTTAAACACTCATTCTAAAAAAGATACAGTAACTTCCTTTGGTTAAGTGGTTTTTTTGACTTAATTTTAGAGTTGTCATTAATTTTCAGCCTAATCTTCTACTTCTTTGGCTCTATTTCCCTTTGATGCATTTAGTTTAGTGTCTTTGACTTTCGTTATATAACATTAGAAAGGCTTTTTTAATGTATTTTTTTTCTAACTTTGTCTTTCTCATGCAAGCTTTCGTGCTTGGCTGCCTCCCACTTCTCCATCCCACTTCTGCATCTGTGTCAGGAAGTTCATATTGGACATTTGGAAAACATTCTTCACTGAGAGGGTTGTCAGTCGCTGCAGCAGGCTCCCCATGGAAGTAGTCATTGCACCAAGCCCGTGAAAGGTTCAAGGAACATCTGGATGATGTTCTTAGTTATATGGTTTAGTTTTAGGNACAAAAAAAAAAAAAATGGAAACTCTCATGCTAGCAGGAAATGTGGGAAAGCAGAGCACAGCAGCCAACGATCCAGCTTCAATCTGGTCCCTGATACCCCTCCTAAATTGTATAAAGTACCTCTATGACAAATCCGGAATTTAAAGGCAGAAGGCTTTAAAGGTTAAAATCCAGAATTTTGTCTTTGCTGTGGTGCTGCTTTTACTCTTCTGAACATTGTAACTCTGAAATTTCACTGTGATGAAGAGACGCTTCTAGCGATCGCTAATATTTACAAGAGAGACTAAAGAAGTTTCTAGAGATCTGGAAATAGGAAATAATCTGACAGAGGAAGTTCGTGCAACTCCCTCCCATGGTATAAATTCTGCTATCGGCCGACTGCCCAGCAGAAAGAAGCCAGTCTAGCGGCAAGCCGACCACTGGGTCCAACCCTCGGCTGCAGCCGGCCGTGCGGCCAGCTCTGCCAACCACCTCACCTGCGGTTTGTTACCAGCCGGTTTTCCCACTGAAGCTGAACCACCAGGCTGCCTTTCCGGCTCCCGCCGCCGGGCCGCAGTTATCTCGGGCCCACACGTACAATGCACCACGGCCGGTCTGAGGGGCCGCTCGTACAAAGACGGAGCGCCCCGTTTTCAGCCTCCAAAGACACGCCGAAGCCATCAGGGGCGGTAAGAGCTTTGCACCGGCGGTGAACGTATAGGAACCGCACGTGCCTTGCCGCGGCACCATCTTTAATTCCCAGCCCTCGAACACGTGCTGGGGGGGGCGGGGTGCGGGCCAGGACCCCCCCCAAATCTAAACTGTGCGGGCAGAGCCGCACCCTGCGAGCTTGGCGGAAAGCCCTCTCCGCCGCATCTCCCCCCCTCCTCCTCCCCCACGCCGGGGGGAAAAAAAAAACAAACGAGCGCAGAGTAGAAGCGCCTCTTCTCTCCACAGCCCACCACGACCCCGGCGGTTCCTAGAGGGGCAGCTCGGCCTCCGGCTCGCCCCCGCCCAGCCCCGCACCGCCGCCGGGGGAACCACCGAGGGAGCCCCCGCTGGAGGGAGGGACGGACGGACGGNCAGTCTGCGATCTCCACTAGATGCCTTCTCTTGCCATGATTTGGAGCAGTTCTTTAAGAAAGATTTTTATTCTACTTTAAGTGTGGTATTCTCTTTTGCATGCAGTCCATTGCACCTGAATTTATTGCTTCATGTTACCACCCTTCCTGCATAATTGCTCGATTTTTACATTTCATGGCTTACTGCTTTAGCCTATCCCACTGCTGGCTTCATGGTACTGTGCTTTCACAGGGGTTGAAAAGGCTGGAGAAAAATGCAGAACCTACTGGAGATGTTCAATCCTGAGAGTTGTTGTCTTCATCTTCAGGTTAACACAAATCAGAACCCATTCTGAAGTGGTCCAGCCTCACAGATACTCTGAATGCTGTATGTGAGCATACAATCATGAAGACCAAGTTCCTCATCCTTCAGCAGGGCAGAGCTTTAGCACATTACTGCCGTAACATCAGTCCAGGCTTTCACTTGTGTGCTTAAGCCAGCTCTGGAGACCACTTACTCCTGTCTTTCTTTATAAAAACATGCTGTGGAACTTTGAAGTACACTTGCAGTTTTTACGTATGTTAAATTTCCGTTTGTGCTACACAACACACGAGTTACAAAATCACAGAGTGGTTTGGGTTGGAAGGGACTTTCAACAGTTGTCCAACCCTTTTGCCCTGCTGGAGCATCTTTTACTAGATCAGGTTACTCAAAGCCCCATCCAGCCTGACTTTGAACACTTCCACTGACGGAGCATCCACAGCTTCTCTGGGTAGCCCATTCCAGTGTCTCACCATGTTCATCAAAAAACTGTCTTCCTTATATCCAATCTACCCTCTTTCCATTTAAAACCTTCTTGTTGGTGAACAGACATAATGAATATAAGTAGTTTTATCTCTTCAGCAAATGCCAAATATCAGCATTCTTCACTCAATTTGTTGATAAACATACTAAGAAGCAAGAGCCCACCAATTCTTTATGGCCTACAGCATATTCAGTGCTTGGTTAATCAACAGCTCAACTGTAAATCTGAAAGACAAGAAAGACTGGAAAACCCAAGAGTCCTCCCCTGTTTAGGAAGGGCAGCCAAACCCCTAGGAATTGTGTCACTCACTGAGGCTGCCCGTGTTCTTAGCAAGTGATCTACCCCAGTGGTCATCCTGGGCCTTTTGTCCTCTTCCTCTGAGATACTGCACAGTCCTGTACTTTATATGCATGGAGATCCTCACAGGTTTTATGGGGATCTTAAAGATTCACCCCAAAGACTGAGTACTTTACACACAAAGTCCATCCCCTTAGTCACCCGTAGAGCCCCTCCAGGCCATCTGTTTCCCGGTGATACTCTTCCTGAGTGGACCAAGGGGTATTCCTTCCTTTGTGCCATATCCCTTTTGCCTGGGTGTGATGGCTTCTGCACAACAGGTGATAGAATCTTAAGTCTGCATATAGTAAGTACCTCCCCATCGTATTTTTTTTTTCCCTTTTCCAGAGACAGAAGAAAGGCTAGGAGAGAATTAGTCGTCTGCCAGGATTTATAAACGTATGCTCCAATACCTTCTCTCAGTATTCTCAGCTCTGCAGGGAGTGGGAAAGATCTGGAAGTGAGAAAAGGAAGGGACAGGAGGGAGGACAAGGAATCGAGAGTCTTTGACTCATTCAGGACACTGTCATGGAGAATTTGTACTTCCGTGTTAAGAAGGGAGACGGGACGAGCCAAAATTTTCCCCTTCCCTCTGTGTGTGCCCACATCTAGTAATTGTTTCCACCTAATCGATATGACAGACATACAGGTCAGTCTTCTGCAGCTTCCTGCAGAAGAAGGAAAACACATGAGTGTTCTCCATGTCTGCTGTGTCTTCTCTCATCTCTCTAGGAAGAGCACTTGTGTGTACTTGGGTCTGCTCTTGGTCTCTTAAGTACATTTCCTTCCTTCTCTCCACGCTGAAATGGTTAATACAATGTAAATGGAGAATTTGTGAATAGGTAGAAACTGGGAATTCTGATGTATGGTGATAGTTGCACTTAGTTAAGAGAGAGTTAAAATCTTTCCCAAGACAACCACACCTCCTGCTGGATAAATGCCAGGGAGCACCCACCCTTTTATGGGTGTCTGTGGGAGTCTGTGTTAGCTTTCAAATCCTCTGGTAAGAAGAAGGGTGTGGGCTAAGAAGTAAGGGTTGCTTTTACTGAATTTACTTCAAACTTAATCCTGTGGAATAGTCCTCAGGTGGATTATGAGTTGGTTTTCCTGGTACATTAGGATCAAATATGCAGAATCACAGAATTGCCTGGATTGGAAAAGACCTGTAAGATCATCAAGTCCAGTCACTAGCTTAACAGTGACAAGCCCTCCACTAAATCATATCCCTAAGCACAGAAGCCACCAGAAAAAAAACTTCAGTGTTTTCCCAAGCTGTGTTACTACTTTGTTGCATGATTCCTGGCAAAACAACTTAAACCACTGAGACCTCCTATTTGCTTTTAAATGTAGAGAGCTTATTTAAACCCAAAGAAACAACACTGGAATTTAGACTAAGTCAGCAAGCAGGCACTAAATTACTGGGCAATGTAGTTTTTATCCTATGCTGACCGACAGCTTTGACTTGTAAATTCTACGTAAGACAACAGTTGAGTCTCATCAGAGTTTGGGTGAAAAAAGCAGGAGCTTCCAGGAATGTCTATAGGATACCGGAATGATCCTATTATTTTTGATAGGTTGCTGTTTACGAGCACCCTGGGGCTTGTGACAAATCCAAATAAAGATGCCGCTTTTCCAGGATTTCTCCGTTTTCCTGCGTTTGCATGCCAAGGATTTGCTTTCAGGATAGCCAGGTATGAAATGGACATGAAAACCAGTTTTCTGGTGCTTTCCAGTGCTGGCACAGGTTGCTGCCAGGGAAAGGGCCAGATCTGCCCCGGAGCAGCTTCTTCCCTTGCCATAGGTGTTGTGCTCCAAGACAGCCTTCTGAATCCTGAATTACAGGAAGTGGGTGGGACTGAGTCATATTCTCTACCTCAAAACCTTCCGTCTTGTGCAGCCACAGCCGCCTCAGCTCACTGGGAGGTTATGTTGGTGAAGAGTGAAGCCGAACTTGAAGAGGAGGGAGCCTAAGTAGAGCACGTGTCACCCGTAGACCTCAGAGGGCTTGGCAATCAAGGTCAGTACCACTCTTCATACTTTGTAGATAGAAAAACAGGTGTAATTAAGCTCCAGAAAAGGGAAATTATTTCATTGAGATCACGTGGCAGTTTGGATCAGGGAACTAGGGCACAAATCTCCTGTGCCCAGACCTGCTCTCCTAGGTACTGTGAGACCTAAACTGACAGTTATTCCAGGGGAGCTGATTGTCTCCATCATTTTTTCTGACTCTCCTCCCTTTCACGCCACATTCTAATATAAGCAAGGACTTACAGTACCTAAACAGAGGTAGAAAAGTGCAACTTTGGAAAACCGTATTGCAGCAACTGTGTGTAGTTCTGTATGTATCGAACTGAAATGTAAACTGCATGTTTGAATTATGCCATGTGTTGTATTGATAAGAAATTTTAGCTTTCTGACTATTTCCATATAAACCACCACTACCAGGCAGGTTCCTAAGTCGACTTCCTGGAACATCTGGCACTCTCCCTCTCCAAATAAATTGTTAATGGGAAAGTGAATGCCATTATTTCCCTGTTCTCCTCCATGATGCGTAGCAGAATTTGTTGAAACAGTCACTTTCTTTTCCTCCATCTTCTTGATATACTTGTCACTTGTGTTTAAATGGCAAATAGTATGATAACAAAGGCAAACAAGCAAACAAAAAAACCAAACTCAAATCTCTGAAAAAAAGTTGTGTCTATAAAACCGCTTTCGCTAAATGTTTCCTATTTGTTTGGAGTTCTTACTGGAGAACAAAGAAATTGCTCCACAGGGTTGTTCGAGTTGTGCTTTATTGCGGAGCTGTATTGTAATGAATGTTTGTCTTCTCTCCACCAGATAGGAGTGACCTGAAGATGAAACCCTCTGCTTCCTATGAGCTGTTAGTGGATGGTGTTGGGCCATGGGACTTCACTGGCGGTTTTGTTCCCTGTGAGCTGCTCCTTGTTGGAGAGGATGCCTACCCTGTGCTTATGAGCTCTAACAAGCAGGTTCTGATTGCTGTTTCACAGTATGGGAAGGGCCGGATGGTGGTGGTTTCCCATGAGGGAATCTTGAAGGACCCCAAATTTTCCCAGTTCCTCAGAAATGCAGTGGAGTGGCTCAAGCCTTCCCCCAAGGCCCTCGTTGGGGTCCATCCCCATTTGGATTCCCTCTCCCAGCTACTTCTCGGGGCTGGTACCAAAGTACAGGCTGGGGCAGAGCTTAGCCTCTCGCTGGGGGTGTACTGTATGAATGCCTACGACAGCACACGGGCAAAAGACCTGGTTGGCTTTGTAAAGGGAGGTGGAGGGCTGCTCATTGGAGGCCAAGCCTGGTACTGGGCTAGTCAACATGGCAAGGAGAAGGTGCTGTTTGAATTCCCTGGGAACCAGGTGACCGGCGTGGCTGGCGTGTACTTCACGGGAAATGCTGTGGAGAAAGGCATCTTCAAAGTCGCCAAGAGAATTCCCAAGATCCCGCTAATTGTCCCGTGAGTATCTGAGTTGCTCTATTTAACTGGTCAGGTTATGCCTGTGAGGTGTTCATAGAAGATTCTTGAGGTGACAGATGAGGATGATGGTGAATGCTGGTTCTTTAGTAGTGAGGGTGGGCTGCAAATGTTGTCTTCCAATTTGAGGGGGACCTTTCTGCTGTTTGCAATCAGAAAGAATGTTATCTTTGTCTTCTTTCAGGGCAGCTGAGCCAGGGCTGGGGAATTCATTCAAGGGGAAGGTAATGAGGGGATCCATCTTTAAGTGCAGTCTGCCTGACGAAATGTGCCTGAGTGCAACACACAAAGGCATGGGGACAGTAGGAACTCTTCTCTCTCTCCCCAAACGTGTGTATGTTCAGGGCAACCTTACAGTTCAAAGCCAAGTTGGAGATGGAGCCCCAGGCCAGCCCTCTGGGCCAGGCTCTGGCTGGCAGCTGCTAAACCTGTTTAGCCTGTTATTTGCAGAAATTCACCTTCTGCAGGTGAAACCCAGGGACTGGTACAGAGCTGAGGAGGCTGAGGAGGTGGGCTGGATGCTACCTCCCTTCTCAGTTTCTGACACAGGTTGTGTGGGCAGGAAGTCTCTGTACTCCCAGTTTGTTTGGGTTTCCCGCCTCTGGCCCTTTGGGCCTGGAGCAGCAGGTGTGAAACTCGGGGCTGTATCACCCAGATGACCAGGCAGTGGAGTCCTGGGCATTTTTCTGCCATCTTCCTCCACCTCCCCTTGCCACTGGGTGTTCCAGGCTGTACCTTGCACCACTTTCTGCTGAGTTACACAAATCACAGTAGGTTGTCCAAAGTAGCAGGTGCTGCTGCGCTTCCTCCGTGTGGCAGCTTCATTGCAGTGAAAGCTGCAACAATTACAATAAAACTCGCTATGTCTTCCCTTCACAGCCTTTTCCTTCTGAGTATATAATACTACATTTCTAATATTTTTCAAACAAATAATTTGATACTTTCTGTTTGCTCAGTTTATTTCCCAACAAAGGTAGTAGAAATTATAGCTTTGCTGTTTAGTTCACTGGAGTACTTAGGACACAACTAACAAATAAAATTACTTAATTAAAATTTGCTGATTCGTTCTTATTCCCATCTGCATTGCACAGGCATGTTCACAGGACTTCATGCACAGTGCGTGGAAGAGGGAGAGGGCTGGAGAATTCAGCAGAGAAAAATGACATAGCAATTAATGAGACTTTATATAGTAAGTGAGGGTGAATTACACCTTGTTTAAGGTGCTTTTGTGGTGGTTTTTATTGGATCCAGTGTCACAGGTAAATTTAGATACCTAATTTTCATACAGTAGAAGAGCTCTGTGCATCTGGGCATTCCTGCAGGCCTTTGCTTAACCTGCAGAGAATGAGACTGCAGTCTGAGGCAGGTGCTGTGCTGTATACCTAGGCACGTACTCTGTGTGACTTCAGAGTATCCGTAGAGTAAGAACCAAAGGAGAGCTGCACATTTAATTGCTGTCCTGTGGGCTTGCAGAAGGACAGCATCATTTATTCTTACTGAGTTGGCTGCAATGGCCCCATAGCAACAGATTCTTTCTAGATATTGGGGAAGAACTGTGTTTGGCAGAACCAGGAGGAAGCATAAATAAAGCAAATGAGAGCAAGTGAATGTGTCTTTCTTCATAGTGACCTACTGGAGTTACATGGAAATATCAGAGATAAGGCGGGCTAGAGTAGTATAATCTTTTTATGTTGTGGAGGCCAATGTAAGGATTAGTGTCAGGGCTCTGATTCAGCTTCAAGTCATTCATTATTTGTCTAGCTATGTGTTTTCCTGCCCATCTAACCCATCCGGCCTAGCTAACCTTTCTTCAGTTCTCAACAGCAGCAGAGGCTGGGAGAAGACACAGAAAAATCTTTTGGACTTACCTGGTTGATAATGACTAGGGTGGGGTAACTGGAGAAAGTTTCTGTTATAAGACATGTGCCAATTCCCACATGATTTGCAGTTTAAACCTTTCAAGGTCTTCCAAGTTTTGAATTTCTGCAAGGTATTTAGATTTTCAAGGTACTCTTCAGCCAGAGGTCTAGAAACTTCATTTTGACCTTTTCTTTGTCTCTTTTTTTAAAATGAGTGATGAGATTCTTACAGATTTGCTTGGCTGCAAAACCTGAGGCTTTAAAAGGAGAAAAATGCTGCATTGATGATTTTTTTTTTTTTCTTTTTTAAATGAAAGAACTGTCAACATGATTTACTAGGATGAGGCAGGAAGAAGAAACAGGGATAGACACGGTGGCCTTTTGTGCAAAGGGTTCAGGACAGGGGCTAACCTGGACCTCTCTTGGTTCTGCAGGCACCATGCCAACCTCAGCCTTGATGCCGAGTTTCTCCTGCGTGGTGTGTCGGAGCTGGATTTTGTGACAGGGGGCACACCCTCCATCTTGCTGGTGCATGGTGTACTCTCCTTCCCGCTCTGCCTGGACAGCTCGCACCGCTGCCTCTTAGCTGCAGCCCGCTATGGCCAAGGCCGTGTTGTGGTGGCAACCCACGAGAGCCACCTATTCTCCCCAAAGCTGGCCAGGTTCTTACTCAATGCTGTCCATTGGCTGGATGCTGGGAGAAAGGGGCTGGTGGGTGTGGATGCCAGCCTGAAGAAACTGTGTAGCCTCCTCTCTCAAGAAGAGATCAAGTCGGAGGTGTCACAGCTGACAGACAACATCAGTGTGTACTGCTGCTCTTCTTACAGTGACAGGGATGCGGAGAGGATTCATGCTTTCGTAGCAGAGGGAGGTGGCCTACTAGTTGGAGGCCAAGCCTGGTACTGGGCTTCCCAGAACCATGGCAAAGCTGCTGTGGCAAACTATCCTGGCAACAAAATCCTGAACGGCTTTGGGCTGAGCATCCTGGGGCAGAGTGTCCAGGCAGCTAAACACCCGGCCGTGACACCTGGGGAACACTACCACTTCCGCAAGGCGCTGGCTCTTTTCAACAGGCATGTAGAGAAGCGTGAGGAGCTCAAGGCCCCCTTGAAGGATTGGCTGAAAAGGCTAACACAGGACTGCACTGCCTTTCTGCACATCCCAGCCCACGACTGCCCTTCATACGCCTCGCTGCACCGCATACTGACCAAAGTGCTTCAGAGAAGTGGGATCCCACCTGTCAGCAGGCACTGCCCTGTCAAGAGCAACTCCAAAGAGGCAGTCCTTCTCTGCATGGCGACCCAGCTGTCCCTCACCATGACAGACAGTGCAGCCCTAGTGCAGAAATCTGATGCTGGAGTCTGTGCTCTCCCTGTCACAGTGGAAGTTGATGGCACAAACCCAGGTGAGGAGTGTCTCTCTTTTTCTCTTGAGGCATCCTGTTGCTGGGATCAGTGGGGCATCCGTCCTCCTCGGTATGCATGTGTTTGTGTGTGTCTGAACGTGGCCACAGGTGTGTAATTTCACTGTGGGCTTTCGAGGAGGCTGACCTATCTGTAGTGGCTTACAGGCTCCTTTTGTGGCCAGCCCTGATTCCAGTGCTGTGAAACACCCTGGCAAAGTCTCGTTTCCGTAGTGTTGGTGCACAGGCACTGGGGGGAGAAGAACCACCTAAGAGGTGCCTCAGGGTACTTGACCAGCACGGTGGATTTGGCAGGAAAGCTTTCTTGAGAAACTCTGGGCTCTACGCTGCAGGTTGTTGTTGCCATAATTGTGCTGATACAGCCATCTCTGGGGCCATCCTGCGAAGAGATAGGAGTGAGGAACAAAAGGTTTATTTTTGTCTAGATAATTTCAGACTGAGTTACAGCACAGGAATGATTTTAAGTTGGGTGTAATATGATTGAGTGAACTTTATGTCAGAAGTAGGGAGTGGATTTTACCTGATTGGTACAGTAGAGATGGATCTGTCTTTCACTGTGTATCACAACTCTTTAGATCTAGAGATCTAGGCAGAGGAGACTTGCATTTCCATGGGAAGGCAGTCCAGAAACATGGTGAATTGTAACGATGGGATACCCATCTTACAATTACACCTAGCGTAAGATAGTCTTTTTAGACTTTCCCATAGTTTCAGTCAGTTAGAAATGGGAATTCCTCTGGGCCCCAGCTTGTGCTGGGCCGGTCTGTAAGGAAAAATGTGATGTCGCTGTCAGTCTGTTACTTAGAAAATGTTTTATGACCATTACAACTTAAACTGTGTTTAATACCAAAGTATGCAGCTCTTATGAGGGCTTTAGGGTAAGATGATCTGAGTGGAGAAAGTGTTGTAGTTTTGGTTTCTTTTTTATTATTATTTTTATTTTTAAAAGATGCTAGTAAACACATTTAAGCTTGGCATTTCCAGAAGTTCCAATCTGGGTGGTTTGGCTTGCTAATGGTGTGATGATGTTCTTCATGCTGCTACCCTCTTGCTTCAAAACTATTTCTGACAGGTTGGGTAAAACATGAGACAGTTCTGTGATTGTAGAGCAAGTGAAAAGGATGGAAGATTCTTCTTTTGCAGCTTGAAATCTCCAGAGTCCGTAACATCAGGCTAAAGAAGTGCTTGACTGTTTAGGACTCTTCTCTCTTAACACTTAGGAAAGACAGCCTGGAGGAGTACGGGACTCTACCTTCCTGAAGGGCGCACAGCAGTTATAACATTCCCTTGCCTGGTGGTCGGTGCTGGTCTGAAGGTAAACTTTTCTCTAGTTTGGCTTCTCTTATGTGTTTGTCAGGTGAGCACTCAAAAATATCAGGAAGGATTTTCTCATGAGTGATTTTGCTGCCCTTTCATTTCTCTCCTGCTGGTGCCGCCCTGTGGCGCTTTCAATGCATTGTCATAATTTTTAACCTTGTTTTCCGCTCTTCTGTTGTGTTCCTTTTATTTTTGTGTGTTGGAGGGATAATTAAGTGTGGCTGCTGCCTGAAGACGGCTGTATTTGTTTAGTTATTGTGCAGAGAGAACTAATCGAGGTGATCTTCAGACCCAAGGTACTTGAGCACTTCTATGCACTAAGTTTAGTTCTGTCTCTCCAAATCTCTCATAGGTACCTTCACAGTGCTGTCACTATTGCTCATGTGGTTGTATCCAGATCAGATATAAACTTGTTACTTGAGATCCTGTTCTTTGCAAAGTATGAAGCTGATAAATGCTTACTTGCTTGTTTATTATTTTTGCAGTGAGCTTCCTGCAGCTGAAAAGCAAAGTTAACTCAAGTGTTTCTATCTGATCCTGAAGCCACATGCTGTCTGTTTTACTGTATGAGGACAGGAAGAGGCACAGTAAAAGAAGTCAGCAGTGATCACGTCTCTCCAACTCGTGTTACAGGATGTGACTTTGATGCTGGTGAAGGGTGAAGGAATGATCAATGCAAGTACAGTGTAGCGAATGAAGTCACGGTAGTACCCTGACCTGCTGGTGAAGGATGTAGTTAAGCCAGTAATAACGAGAGGGCAGCTGTAAGACTGTTTGAGTCAGGGATAATACTGAACTTCACCAGCTTTTTTCAGTATATTTACTGCTTCTGGTCACCGTAGGCTAAAAATGTGAACTAGGCTGGAGTCTGAAGGCTGCTTCTGCATGTGTGCCCTGCAGGGACAGTGCTGCAGCCTATGGCTCAGGGTGTTGTGGTTGATCTGCCAGGTCACTCTTGCAGCCCGTTGACCAACTGTTCGTCCCCTTCTGTTTGCCAGGTGCAGATTGGATGTCACACAGATGACCTCTCTCAGGCCACAGAGCTGAAGCGGGCCCCGGTGGTAATACGCACCTGTGATATTGCCTGCCAGAAACTGTCTGTTTCCTGCCTCTGGGGTGGCCTCATTTATATTATAGTACCAGAGAGGAGCGTCCTGGGGAAAGTGCCCATCGTGGTAGAAGGGGCAATCAGAGCTCCTTTCTTCAAGCTCGGTAGGTTGGTTTATTTTGGTTCCTTTCTCCTTAGTGCTGCTCGCAGGTGCTGCTGCTATTCCTCTGACTGAAAGGAGAGATGGTCTTGTGCTTAGGAACGTCTTAGAAATGCCTGGGTTTAGGAATACCCAGATTTAATTTCCTTGCTTTGTTGTCTCACTTTAGTTACTCTGTGCCTGCTAGATGATAGGAGGTAGGTGAAGGAGCAGTCACAAAATGGGCAGAGTTAGTCCAAACCAACGTTTTTCGGAGATTGGAGTTTCTGATTTCATTTTTGATGGAAACTGTTGTGTTAGAAGGAGATGGGCTGACCTCTGCCACAACAAAGCTTGCCTTGCGTTCTTCCTGCTTTACTGTGCCCCCATATGGCCATCTCCAGTCTCTACAGTAAATCTCTGCTGAATTTCCCATGTTTCTGTTCTCTTCCTGTACATACTTTCTTCTTGCTCTTCTGTCAAACTGAGCAAAATGAAAGTAGTTACATGAAACGGCACGTCTCTTCTAGAGAAGTGAGATCCTCAAGAGATGCTGGAGATGCTTCTTATTCCCAGATGGAAAGCAGTGATTTATTCTTTGGTATATGCCAGTCCTTTTCTGCCTGTTTCCCATCCATTAAAGAGCCTGAGGAGACTTCCCAAGCACAGGATAAGGATTAACTAGTTGACAGCCACTGTCTACAGTCAGGCAACTACCACTTTTCCAAAAGAATTTCCTAACCGTGGTCTGACCTCTGAGAGCGTGCTCAAAAGTCAGAGCTGTGCTTAACTGATTTTCTGTGTTGTTGATATAGGAGAGACCTGTGAACGACAGTGGAAGGCCTGTATCCGGCACTACCCTGCTCCCTGGGCAGAACTGGCTATTGAGAATCTCATCCTGACAGTGCCATCTGACAGCATCCGCCACATGGAGAACCCACAGCCACTGCTGACCCTGTGGAATGAAATCATGGTGGCAATAAGCAAATTGGCAGCCATACCAACAAAATTCCCAAGGCCAGAGAGGATTGTAACAGATGTCCAGATCTCATGTGGTAGGTCCATTGCCATATGGCCTTCTCAAGGGCTAAGAGACAAGTGGCCTCGAGCAGCAGTGTCTATTCCTTCAAGGTTATTTTGCTAAAACCAGGCTGGGAACATATGTAAGGTGTTAAATGACTGCAGCCCTTGCGTAATTGTGGGCTACTCCATCAGGATGGAAACTTGGTAAGACGGGGCTGAAAAATAATGTAGTGACCCTTGCAGATGCCTTCCTCCTCTCGCTGGAAGTTGAGAGTGTTGTCTCTAGTGTTGTCCCACTCAGCTGTTCTTCTGCCTGGGTGACTTAAGAGGCAGAGCTGCTGACTGCAGTGGCTTTGACTCGCATGTCGTTACACATTCTCCGTCCTGAATGCACTGCAGAGTCAGTACAGCTGGGACACAGCAACCTGATTTCTACTTTTTCCCTGCCTCAGCCACAGGACTGCTCTCGTGCATCCAGTGATAATTGCTAAACTTCTGTCTGTGCCTACCTGCTGGAGACGGGATCCACAAAGGTTATTGTGGGCAAAGCTTAGTCTGAAGAAGGTGGGCAAAGTTTAGTCTGTGTGCCTGGGGTGGTAACAGTAGAGAAGTAGAATCAGTATCATTGTCAAAGCTCATGAGTGTGTAGTTTTGCAGCTGATGCTCCCCTAATCCAGCTTTTCCACTTGTAAACAGAGTGCATGTGATCTGGAGTAAAATTACGTGGTAAATGTGGAACTCCACAAGTTTTTCTTAAGTTGTTTTTCAAAATAGGCTGGTTAAATTCATCATCCCATAATAAGACAGGGGCTTGACACGAACCCTGATGTCCTAACCCTTTGCTAAGCCACGTGGAAAGAATTTGTTGCGTATCTTGGAAGTGTTAAGTTCTGCTATGCTGAGCAAATGCTAGTTAAAAAGAACATATTCTGCAGTCATAAAATTCCCTTCCGTTTTAGGTGGATTAAGTGTCTGTCTTCATTCACATTTCTGGACCTGAACTTCTTGGGTGTCAGTGACTGCTAAATGCATGTATACCTCATGAAAAAAGAGGGAGTTCAAGATCTTAAATAGTTCCTGCAGGAAAGGAGTTGCCGTCTATATTCTCCAACTTGGGTAGTCTACAAACATCATGTTCAGTCCAAGCCAGCTGTGTATGCTACCTACATAGCGAGTGTAAAGGGCTGCTTATCCCCTGCTAGAATAAGTGTTTGGGTTTGGGGACATAACTCCTATATGAAGTTTTGGGAATCTTCAAGCAAAAGGACAAATTAGGTAAGAAGACACCAAGGAGACATAAGTAAGATCTCTTGCAGTGCAAGACTGTTGCCTAGCATGATGCTGCACAGTTAGGATAGCCATGCTGTGAGGTTAAGAACAGGCTTAAGCGTCACAAGCTTTGCAGCTCTTAAGCGTGACAAACTGACTTCCCTGTGTTCCATCCACACTGCTGAGTACTGGACTGCAGACCTGCACCCTACACAGCAAGACTGAAGCTTTGCCAGGGTGCCGAATCACATTGTTGCGTGGTGGGGTTGATGTCAAGTGTGTTCAATTTGTGAGTTCCGGTGTATTTTAGGCATTGGTCTGGCTTTTTCTCTCATCCCAAAATCTCAGCCTCAGTTCAACCATGAGTGTATGCTTATGCATAAAAAGGGAAAGTGGGTGAAACTGTGCTTAATTGATAGTTCAGTACTACCTTTACACTGCTTATGTGACTATTTATTAGGGTGAAATTTGTAGTATTTCCTTATCTCGCCAAGGGAGAAATTTGGCATTCATGGTAACACAGTGTGGTTTGTGAGATGAAGGAAAGACACCAGAGAAATGAAAAATAAATGCGGTCGTTTATGTCTAAGAGGCACTGGGGTGAGCACTTACAATGTGTGTTGGTGGTTGTCTTTCCTGCAGGCTGGATGCATGCTGGCTACCCCATCATGGGCCACCTAGATTCGGTGAAGGAGATGTTAGACGTGAAGCACATGCAAACTACTGGTCTTTGGGGTCCTATCCATGAGCTGGGGCACAATCAACAGCAACAAGCATGGGAGTTTCCCCCTCATACCACAGAGGCCACCTGCAACCTCTGGTCTGTCTACGTTCATGAGGAAGTGCTGGGGATTCCCAGGCATCAGGCCCATGAAGCACTTAGGTCAAAGTGTCGGGAGGAAAGGATAAGACAGTATCTGAAGAAAGGCGCTCAACTAAAGAACTGGGAGATGTGGACTGCTCTGGAGACATACCTGCAGGTAACTGGGAAAAGCGGGTGTGTTATTGATGCAGTCAGTGAAGCCTTTGTCAGTAGGATGTCCGCAGCCTGGTGACTGTAGCTGTCATGCCTTATGAGTGGTTGCTTACAATCTGGGTTCATCTTGCATCCAGAAAGCACCTGGGAGGTATACAGGCAGAGTATCTAAAGCTGATGTCTCCTGAAAACCTTCCTTTGCCAGACTTGGACTTGGCCACTTGGGGAGAGAACTTAGTGCAGTATACTAATCTCTCTCCCTAGGTGAGAAATGGGAACTGCTTTTTGTTATACAGCGTGGGAAAAGGATGATCAAACTTGGGCACATCTGCTGCAGATTTCCTTTGGGACATTGGGCCAGTTGGCAATAAATAAATAAATAGATAAAAGAAATTTACATTGTAAAATGTCTAGAACAGCCAGGCTTCTAGCAGTATCCTGGTGAGTTATATGACTGGGCTTCTCTTTACTAAACGTAACAGCGGGGTGTTTTTATCAGCCAACGGACTGAGTGGAGCCAGTGCAGTCCATCAAGTGGCATGGGGACAGGTTCAGCATATCCTCCTGCACATGGAGCTGTATCCCTCACTGTGGCTGAGACTCTAAAATCATGAACCATGTCCTAGATTAAAGTACATTTTTCTTGGGAAGCATACAAGAGAGCTTTTTCCCTTCCCTCTTTCCCTTCATCCTTGTAGCACATAGTAGTCTAATGGAGAGAGCCCTCAATCTGATTGTAACTGGGAACTGAAAGGTGAATGTCCATCATGATGGCTCAAGCTACTGACTTCAATATCCTTCATCCCCCTTATTGGGGAGCTCTCGCATCTTACATGAACAAGAAAATATTTATTGGAGGATCCTGATTTTTCCACATCCCAAAGAAGTCCCTAAATTATCAAACTGAAGAGTCTACCTCTGTTTTCTGTGGTGGAATGAATATCAAAATAGTTATACAGCGTGGAACAGTTTCAAAAAGGGACGTTTTCCCACACTACCTTACCAGTTTGGCCACTGTCCCGCTGCCTCATCCACACCCGATGGGCTGGCATCTCCCATCTCCTGCCTGGCTACTGACAGGACTGCTGGGATAAATGTAACGTGAAAGAACGTACTGTCCATATTACAGCCATAATGTGATGGATTTTTCCTATGTAATGGTCTCCAAATTCCTTTGGGCCCTACATGTGGCTTCCATTTAGATGCTTTTCACATTCCTTCAATCCACAAAGTCTTCAGCCTTCTTCAGGCTTGTTTAGGTCCAACTCCTGTCTGGTTCTTACACTTGTATGGCAGCATGGTGTCCTGTGGTCTTGCCATTACCTGGTGGGGCGTACCATCTCTCAGGAGTTCAGCCTGGGTACCCATTTACCTCTCCAGTGTGGTCACTAAAGCCTGTAACACAGTTCTCGCAAAAAAAAAAAAAAAAAAAAAAAAAAAAAA
>VWZK01002260.1:105487-149829 GCA_013396935.1 Baryphthengus martii
AAAAAAGTATAAAACAATTAGAAAATCAGTTAATTGGCTCAAGAGAACAGATTTAAATGGAACAACAGAAGTCCTGTCTGTACTGTTCTATCTCCACCTCCTCGCTGCTTCTTTGGAGTAAAGTTGAAGACCTTGAAGGTTCCGTCTAGACTAGGAAAAAGAAGCACTTGCAGCGTGCTCCAGAGCACTGGTTCCCCCAGTGCTCCAGAATGTTCACCCTCACAAGTACCTGTGTTTTCTCCCCATAGAAAACTGGTGGGTGGGAAGGGAACGGACAGTTTTCACTGTGGACACGTTGTGACAAGGGGTTGGGAAGTGCCTGGAATGGATACTTGGACTTGGGGTCCAGGAGATGCTCCTGCATTCTGCATGGGTCATAGGCTGGACTTGATGATCTTGGAGGTCTATTCCAGCCTCAACAATTCCGTGATTTCAGACATGACCTAGTGTGGTGTGGAGCCTCCTTCAGTGCAAGTTGACTTACTGGCACAAGACCAGAACACTCTATATCTTCCACCTTACACTCAGCCTCCTGATGGCTCTCCAGCCTTCTCGCAAAAAGATATTGCCTAGTCCATAACTAGTTTAGCACCAGGAGTTTCCGTATCGGTAGGGGTTATCAAAGGTGGATGACCTGCCTGTTTGTTCTGTCTGATGTAGAAGTGCTGTCTCCTGCTTAGCTGTCCCAGCACGATGGAGGATTTGTGGTGTGCACTTTTTGTGTCAATCTGTTTAGTATCAGAAAGTGAGATGTAGGTCATGGCTTGGTAAAGAACTATGGACATTGAGTAGACATTCTGCATCCCATCATACTGTTGTTCCAGGTCAGCTCTTCATATTAACCTCATCTTGAGCAACAACATTTGTTTCCCATCCCTCTTTAAATTCATTACTCATGCAACAGTAGATTTTCTATCTGAATTCCTTTTGTTCTTATTCCTAGCCAAAGCATGGCCTGCTCACACTCCTTCTCCCTGTTTTCTGATTACTCCTTGTTCTCCTGCGCTGCTTCTTTCTAGGTTTCCTGCTGGTGTCCTTTTTTGATTCTTTTTCACTGCACAAGAAGCTTTCCTCTGCCCAAGGCAGCAGCTTGTATAGTAGATTGCTGACATTTTTGGCTGCCCCAGATTAATCTTTCATCTCTGTTTGTTTTGCAAGGCCAGCGTAATAGGAAAATGTATTTCTCTGCCCTCCAGTGCTGTAAGTTGTGCTCTGAAGCCTGAAAGTTGGATGCCTTCATCTAACTTTAGATTCATTCTGTAAGACGTGGCAGAAACCTATGAAATTTTCTATTGCTTCTAACACAGGAATTCCAGTGAAATGAGAACTTCATTGGTTTTAAACTATGTTCTTCTCCATCAGTTGCAGGAAGGGTTTGGTTGGGATCCCTTCATCCACCTCTTCTCTGACTACCAGAAAATATCCACCATCCCAAAAGACAACCCTTCTAAGATGAACTTGTGGGCACAGAAGTTTTCTCAGCAGGTGAATAAGAACTTGACTCCATTTTTTACAGCCTGGGGATGGCCTATCAAGGAAGAGCTGTCTGCAGAACTGTCCTTTTTACCCAACTGGGAACAGGACCCAATGAGATCCTTTAAACCCTGAAGGAAAAATATGTTAACCTTGATTCTCATACTAGCAATTGCCTCTCTTTTTCTCTTTGTGTGCTGCATAATAGCTCACTGGGTGCTTAGGTTTTCACTGAATTCTTAACTTCTGGCTGCCAATGGAAGTCAGCCCCAACAGAAATTCAACAGAAACTTGTGTGCAGATCAGCACCCATCTAAGCCATCTCTTCTGAAGGGCTGAATAAAGAAAGAGCTTTGTTCTGGGTTCTTCACCTCAGGAGAAATGTAATTCTGACTAGATTTAGTTCCCGAAGAATCTTTCTCTGATGAAATGGAAGTTTTCAGGGTGGAGCAGTCATTGGAATGGTGTCAAGGACAATACCAATAGAATATGGGTATTTAAAGCAAATAGCAGATTCCACAGTGTTGTATTCTATAGTTATAATCTCAGTAACATGAGATTTTTGCTGTGGTTTTGGTTATCCTAACATTTTTTTTAAATTGCTCCAAGTATGCAGAACTTCCACACCTTCTATCATGAAAATGACCTTAGAATGCTTATATATGGCTTATATAATATGTATCTGATACTGAAATGCTGTAGATTTCTCCCTACATTGTATGACTGCATGACCCATGCTTTACGTGTCAGTGTAAGTTGTGGCTGTCATTCTTACCATAGCCTTACAGCAGGACACATGCCATGCAAGGTGGGAGAATAGAAACAAAGAGGTGACTTGGTTGTGGTCCGTGATGGTTTAACTTGGGGACTCATCAGAGGTTAGAAAATAGGTGCTGACATGACAGCTGGAGGAAGCACAGAGGAGGAAGACAACGGTTCATCAAGACAGAACACCAACCTTTTTCAAGGAGCAAAAGGAGTTAATGTTTCTTCCAGTTCATTCGTAATCGCTTGGCTGTTATGGGGGCTGGCAAGCATATTAGTGCTTAGCCTAATAGCGTACCAGCCCAACCTCCTCCTTGTGCATTGACAATAAATAAAACAGTCGTTGTGGACTTGTAGGTTGTGCACGTGGTCCTACTTTCATGTCCCTATGCCCAGTAATAAAAAGCCTAAACAGAAGTGACCCGAAGATTTGTTGCAGCAGCATTTAATTTTTATTCTGACACAGGTGAGTTTCTGATTTCCTTGTGATTCTTTGGCCTAATATTTTGCTTTACCTTTCATTTCCATTTTTGTTCGATACTAGTATGAGTTGTTCTTCCAATAACATAAATGCAGAGGCTAACCATAGTTTAGACAGCGTTTCAGTACGGTTTTGATCCTGGTTTGGAGATTCAGAAGAAAATTTAAATGGGTACAAAGGTTTAGACCTGACTCTACCTACAAAAGCAGATTTCACCTGTAACGAGTTTATGAATAAAAGTTGAGTTCATATACTTCAAAAATGCTCAAAATATTATCAGGTCTGTTATGTATGTCAGGATCCATTCTTTTCTGTTTTTTTCATGAATGGAATAACAAAATGGATCTTGAAATATTTAAGAGAAGAAAAAGGTGAAAGAAAAAAAAGGTAATAGGTTGGATTCTGAGCTACAATGGATTTGTCCAACTGTAGGGATTCCAATGGAGAAGTTACAACTTACATCTGTAAATTCAGCCTGAAATATTTAGGCATACATAGTAAAGAAATTCAAAATTGCACTAACTCAAATTGTCACCCTCAGAATGATGTGTGTTCTCCATAAAATAAATAATTTTTTTAAAAAGCTATGGAGTAGTAAATTAGAGAAGAGATTGGCACATTGCAGATCTGAATTGTGCAGTTGCTTATGGTGCATGCTGGAGTAGCCCGTCAGAGTAGAAAGGGCAAACTGGGACTGCAGCAACAGCACAAGGAAATGTTAACACAGAGACAGACTGCAAAATAACACAGGAAACCTGTGATAATTTTTCTGAAAAGGTAGTTCAGTCAGCAGTCACAGAGCAATTCAACATGCGCTCTAGGAAAATCCTAGGATACACCTGAGACCACCCTGAGCAGGAGCTGAAGTGGTAAAAAAAGTAAAATGGATTAGGAGGCCACATTGACCTTGGCAAAAATAAAACCAGAAACAGAAGATTTTCATGCTGGGATAAACTAAGAATGAATGGGTCCACTGGTGAGGTTTGAAACCTTATCTATAGACTTACTGGCTTCATTTTTACAGGCAGCTTGCTTTTAGGGGAGAGTTGCCTGCTGTTGCTACATACACCCCCTTCTGCCAGTAGGGAGCTGGAAGCCTAACGAAGATCCGACAAAAACTTCATTTTGTCGAACTGAGGGTGGTTTCACTAATAGGTGAAGTGCCAGGTTTGCTAAGACACTTGGAGAAGCACAGAGGGGCATGATACCTCTTCAAAAGCAGATGTGAAATAAAATAATGACTGTCAGTTTTACTACCTACTTTTGTATAAGCTTTCTGACTATCAGCACGTTATTTTCGAACATGTCTTTTCCTTTTGTTGTTAGGAAAGAGCTCAGTGGTATTGAAATTGCTAATTTAATGACAGGTTCTGCTCATGATTTCTCAAAATTTAGTTAGACAACATGAGAAATCTGTGCTATTTGTATTGATTATTTTAGCCTTTGGTTCTCCAGTAGCATCTTTAGGAAGTAATCCACAAATCAAGCATAGCTAAAATGGGATTTATCTGCTCTGATTTGGCCTCCAGATGTTAGCCATCTTCATCTGAGCTGCTCCCTTCAGGACCAGTGCAGAGAAGCAGAGACCTGTAGAGGTCCCTTCATCCCCTAAGCGCAGAGGATTTGCCTTTTGGAGGTCTCTATGTCTCTCTAAGGTAGGTTAGGTGAATCATCACCTTAGCGCGACAGAAAAATAACTCTGCAATACGGGAGTGACTGGATTATTCACAACTTTCCATAGGCGTTTGGTGCTATGGGCACCTGTCTTGGGGACTTGAAGACTTTCCACTCAGTTTTGCGTAGCATAACCAGCAGTAGGAAAGCTGAATGTACATGAGAATGGGAAATAATGGCTGGAGAAAATGAATGACTGAAAGTGATACTTGAAAACATGCAATATGAGTTGGTTACTGCCAGAGTTGAGCAGAAGTTGGATTTCCATTACAGAGCAGTGGGATACTAAGGGTCCACAGAGTTCTGTGGAAGTAGAAAGAGTGGGATAAAAACCCCCAACTTGCTGAGTGATGTAATACTTGATATCCTAAGACTACATGAGAAAGAAAAGATCCCTGTTGCAGATGCGGAGACTTTGGACAGTCAGGTGGAACTGTGCAAAGCTGTGTCAGTCATCTGGAGTTTGAATGGGCCACAGCATTCCCTGGCTAAAACTCTTCTGGAATACTGGAATGGCTCTTTGAGGAAATACATTTCCTTTTGCACAATATTTTATGAAACAACTACTTCTGCTTGGTGTAACCATTACATCACACAATGGTTCCATTTGAGAGAAGTTTTCACCTTCGGTGTCACCTGCTTTGTGGAGGAGTCAATGAGAGACTTACAGGGTTGCCTTTAAAAACACCTCATCAACAACTTTTAATAAAAAGATTTTGGGCTTTTTTCTGTTTGCAAGTTATAGCTCTACTTTGAGTGAGCAGCCTTCGGTTAAGCCCAAAGAGACAATGTTGAAGATGTAAGCGTTATTTTTAACACCATTTGTTTGGTTCATTTACCTGTTCAAACTAAACAACAGCAATAACTCGGTGCCTGGTTCTAAATCCTCAGAACTCAATGGAGACCTGCTATATAGAGAACATGAAGGAGTGCTTGGATCAGAACTAAAGCTGGAACAATTCAGTCAGCCAGTTATAAAATGCAATTCCCTTTTTTTGGTCTTGCCTTTTGCTGTTCTCTGTACATGGAATTTTAGTTTTCCATTCACTCTGCTCAGTGTCTACCATGATTTTCTTCTGACCTTTTTAAGACAGTTGGTATTTCCTCCTGAATTGTTTTGTTGAACACCTCTCTTTTTATCAATCAAATGCTCAAACTCACTGCTATCTGGGTCTGTGTGCCTTCTCTGTTTTGTTTTTTTTTGTATTTTTTTTTTTAACATATTTAAGTCAAAAAGGAGAGTGCTACATGAGAATTAGAGAATGTAAAGCATTATAATGCAGCTAAATTGCATTGCAGGCTTTACAGGTTTATTTTTATACTAAATTATTTCCATTTCGTGTTATTACCTCAGATCTGTTCTTTCTCTATCCAAACCACTTCACATAATGTAGAAATTCTGCGACTTTCTACATATGTGTGATCATACTTTTGAACTGTCTCATCTAAGATGCTTTTTTCCTCCCAAGATAAAAATCATTCAGGATATAGCAGAGATGGGCAATCAGGCAGTAAAGTAGAATGGCACCCTTAAATCTGACAGCCCTGCTTTTTGTAATTTACATAACATTGGGTTAGTATTCTTCTATATTTTTGTATGGGTCTAGATGTGTAAAGAAACCAAGTAGGAATATAATTAGAAATGGAATTTTTTACATATATATGTACACACTTTCTCAATTTAATATTGTTCGTTCGTAAAACAGTGCAGTCATTAGAACTGAAGAATCATAGAATGGTTTGAGTTGGAAGGGACCTTAAAGATTATCTAATTTCAATCCCCCTGCCATGGGCAAGGACACCTCCCACTAGCCTAGATTCCTCAAAGGCCCATCCAACCTGGTCTTGGACACATCCAGCGATGGAGCATCCACAGCTTCCCTGGGCAACCTGCTCCAGTGTCTCACCACCCTCACCGTGAAGAACTTCTTTCTAGTTTCTAATTGAAATCTACCCTTTTCCAGTTTGAAGCCATTACCCCTCATCCTATCCCTATAAGCTCTTGTAAAAAGTGCCCCCCCAGCTTTCTTGTAGGCCCCCTTCAGATACTGGAAGGCTGCAATAAAGTCTCCCTGGAGCCTTCTCTCCTCCAGGCTGAGCAGCCCCAACTCTCTCAGCCTGTCCTTGTAAGAGAGGTGTTCCAGTCCACGGATCACCTTCGTGGCCCTGCTCTGGACCTGCACCAACAGGTCTGTGTCCTTCTTGTTTTTGGGGCTCCAGGGCTGGATGCAGTACTCCAGGTGGGGTCTCACCAGAGTGGTGCAGAGGGCAAAAATCACCTCCCTCCATCTGTTGGCCACACTTATCTTGACGCAGCCCAGGATGTGGTTGGGTTTCTGGACTATACTTGCATGTTATTGGCTCATGTTGAGCTTTTCATCTGACAGTACACCCATGTCTCTCTCCTCAGGACTACTTTCAATCCATATTCCACCCAGCCTGTATTTGTGCTTGGCATTGCCCCAGCCCAGGTGCAGGACCTTGCACTTGGTGGTGTTGAACTTCACGAGGTTGGCTTGGGCCCACCTCTCCAGCCTGTTGAGGTCCCTCTGGATGGCATCCCTTCCCTGTAGTGTATCAGCTGCACCACACAGCTTGGTGTTGTCTGCAAACTTACTGAGGGTGCACTCGATCCCACTGTCCAGGTCACTGACAAAGATGTTAAACAGCGCTAGTCCCAGCGTCGATCCCTGAGGAATGCCACTCGTCACTGGTTTCCACTTGAACATTGAGCTGTGGACTGCAACTCTTTGAGTGTGGTCATCCAGCCAGTTCCTTATCCACCGAGTGGTCCATCCATCAAATCCGTATCTCTCCAATTCAGAGACCAGGATGTCACAGGGACAGTGTCGTACTCTGCACAAGTCCAGTTTCTCTTGCCTCATCTACTGACACTGTAACTCCATTGTAAGAGGCCACAAAATTTGTCAGACTTGTGCTTTTGGTGAAGCCGTGTTGGTTGTCACCAATCACCACCTCATTTTCCATGTGCCTTAGCAGAGTCTTCAGGAGGATCTGCTCCATGATCTTGCCAGGCACTGAGGTGAGACTGACTGGCCTATAGTTTCCAGGATCTTCCTTTTTTCCCTTTTTGAAAATGGGAGTTATGTTTCCCCTTTTCCACTCAGTGGAAACTTCACCAGACCTCTATGACTTTTCAAGCATGATGGAAAGAGGCGTAGCAACTTCATCTGCCGGTTCCATCAGGAGCTCCAGATGGATCTTGTTGGGTTGCATGGGCTTGTACACCATTATTCTACTTTAAATTTGTCTGCCTTAGTATAAAACATGAAATTGTTTTAGTAAGTTGATAGCAGAGAGAGCTGAAAATAAGTGACTTCGTCATAATGTATAATGTGTGTAAGAGCCACAAATTTAAAAAAACCCAACTTGTTAAAAAAAGCTTTCAGAGCCTCTAGACTTTCTGAAAGCAAAATCACTTGGATTAGTTGAAGTCATTGCAGAGAATATTTTGAGTTAGATGTCTGCCTTTGTACTGCAATGGATTAAGAAGTGCTTTCCTGATCTCTCCTAGATGCTATGCCCTGAGGACAGTAACTCCCTGTGAAGGACAAAGCCACCCTCTGTGGGCGGTAACATCTTAATCCACTGCAGAAAAATCTGGTGAGTCTCAAGCACACAGCACCATTCCTGAATACGGTTTACGCCATGCTTAAGAAAGATGTTGAGCCATGTAATTTTAACATCGCTGTCACACCAGTGATATCTGTTTGGTCAACGTTCTTTTGATAGATTTCTCTTGATAACTTCTTGAAACAATAAGCATCAACAGAAAGTCATGACTGTATCGCTACTAACAGGGCAAACATAGGTACAGTTTTCAACATTTATAAATCGGTCTGGATGACAAGGGTTTCTTTTGTTTTTCCAGACATGGACAGGATATAAAAAAATTAATCAGACATTCTTTTGAAAGAAGTGACCGAATTCAAGACAGAAGTTGGCAGTGTCCCCTCCCATCTACTCATCCATGGTGTATTAACATTTCCCATTGCTAGGAATAGCTCCCACCAGGTATTCCTATCATCCGTACACTGTGGCAGGGGCCATCTTGTGGTACTTGCTCATGAAAACTTTTTCCAGGCGTCACCAATAAAACCCTTTATCCTCAATGCCATTGGTTGGCTTGATGCTGGGGAAGGAGAACAAGTTGATATTACTGGTGATCTGCAGAACTTTTTCACTCTCCTAAGCCAGGAAAAGTTCCCTTGCCAACTAACAGATCTTAAAGAAAACCTGAGTGTGTACTGCTGCAAAGCCTACAGTGATGAGGAGGTGGAGCAGATTCATGAGTTTATTTCAAGAGGTGGTGGTCCACTGATTAAAGGACAGGGATGGCTGCAGGGAATGCTAAAAATGCCATTGTTGGGTTCCCTGGGAACAAAGTACTGTAAAAGTTTGGAGCTGGTATCTTAGGAGATACTAATATCAAGTCAGCCAGTCTTACATCCTGATGAGATTTTTCTCATGGCATCACTTTTGCAAGGTGCTCTCCCAGTTTCAGCAAAAGAAACGTCTATGGCAACTTCGCTGATCTATGAAAATAACTATGTGCTCCCAAGCAAAATCTTCCAGAAATTACTACATCCCCAAGCGTAACTGTTCAGATTGATGAAATAAATGAAGATAAGGGGTATTTTTCTACTTCCTTCCTCAACAGTAGCCAAACTGTGGAATGGAATCAGGTTCACCAGAGTGATCCATAAATACAATAGTCCAAATCTCTCTGCTTCCTTCCTGCCCTGTTTTCTGTTGGGATTGCATGCTCACCGGGTAATCAGAAATACTTGTTTTATGATGGATGCTGGCATATTGATTATTTGAGGGCCACAAAGATGACCAGAGGGCTGGAGCACCTCTCCTAAGAGGACAGGCTGATGGAGTTGGGTCTGTCCAACCTGGAGAAGAGAAGGCTCTGGGGAGACCTTATAATGGCCTTCCAGTACCCAAAGGGAACCTACAGGAAAGCTGGGGAGGGACTTTTTGTAAGGGTGAGTGGTGACAGGACAAGGGGCAATGGTAGATTCAAATTAGACAGTAGGAAGAAGGTCTTTATTATGAGGGTGGTGAGACATTGGGATGGGTTGCCCAGAGAAGTTGTGGACGCCTCACCCCTGGAAGTGTTTCAGACCAGGCTGGATGAGGCTCTGAGTAACCTGATCTACTTGGAGGTGTCCCTGCCGGTGGCAGGGAGTTGGAACTAGATGATCTTTAAGATCTCTTCCAACTCAAGCCATTCTATGCTTCTATGATAAATATGTTTCCATGCTGCATATGCTCCTCGTAGCATATTCTCACATAAGGAGGATTGTTTTCAGAGTAATCAATCATTACCTCTGGCCACAAAGGGCTCAGAATTTAACAACAAAGTTGTAACCTGCCAATGACTCTGCAACCATTTTGTTTAGAATACATGTCAGTTGCTGTTTTTTGTTAATTGCCAACCCTTAAAGCTCAACAGGGAACACGGGAATGTTCTGGTTTTCTCATTCATTCTTACCATTAATGACAGCTCTGTTTGAAAATTCAGTTTCAGGACACAAAGGTAACATAATTGTCATGAATAGTTTTATGCAAGTATAAAAGATGAACAAGCAGTTCATTTGGCAGCATGTATCAGACAGCAGAGTCCGTCCCTTTCCCTGTTTTGTTTTAGCTGTGTTGACTCCATAAGCCTAGTAAGCAACCCATGGCATTTGTATGACCCAGGACAATCAGTAGATTTTGTGCTGACACAAATGGCTGTTCCACAGTAGTTTTTAACGACACACAGGAAGATCTGACTTCCAAATGACAGTTTAAAACCCTTGGATATCCGCAGGTGGAGTGAACTTTAAGCCACGAGCTCTCCCTTCCATTGAGCTGCAGAGAAACGGGACTGTTAAAAACCAGCATGCCCCTAAACCCATGCAGTCTTGATGCGCAGCTGATGTGAATCAGATCTTTCAAATGAGTTTGCACCGATTGAGAAGCTGCCTTGAGAAACACTTGATATTTTGGTAGCTGTCACTCTGTGAGTAAAGCTGCATTCAGAAACAAAGAGTTCTCAAGTACTGGTTTATGTGGCTCCTCTTAATGTGGGAGAGCTAGCCCTCTGCACAGACACTCACCATGTGAGAGACAGCTACGTCCACCAGAGGCCACACTGGTAGAGCCCAACACAGAAAACTCTTCCAGCTTCTATCATGCCTGCTGAAGTGAGTGGAGAGTAGCACCGTTTTAGAGAAGTGGTTGGCTCTTAGAGCTGTGATTGGCTCTATACCCTCCCTGCACTATTCTGCAGCTGTAAGAAACCAGCAGTAACTGGTCTCTGTCTCCTACAGCAGTAACTGCACGGAACCCTGTCCAGAAGATGTACTCGGGGATCTGCCTGTGCTCTCAGACGCTGGCCTCAAGCTAGGAAAGGTCTTCACATTTCTCCAACTTGGCATTATCTTCATAACAGACATCTGCTCCGTACTTGTTTCCCTGGCTTCTGCCTTGAGAAGGAGTCTGAGCAGTATGGTGGTTTATTTTAAAACAGTAACACACACTTGTGTGTTCAGGCATAGGAAGATACTTATTTCTGCTTCTTTACATTAAAAGGGGAAAGGAAAGTAAGGAATTGTGCCTTCCACTCCGGGCAGAAGATTCACCATGACTTAGAGAATCTGTCTGACAGCCTGGAACAGGCTCCTGAGAGCTGCTTCCTATCTCAAGAATGCATTATTGATCACGGCCACGAGGCCATAGCTTTATCCGATCTTTCAGATCCTCTAGGCGTGGGGTATCTTAAGAAGAAAGGCCTAGAAGTCAAGCTGCTTCTTTTGTAAAAGCCAGTGCAGGATCTGGAGCGTAGTGCTCAGTGTACTTGTAGTAGCCGAGGCTGAGCAGGTGTAGCACACCTGCTACAGGTGTGCTACAGGTGGAACGATGCCCACAACGCTCAGTTGTTGTAAGTGGTCTCAGGCAAGGACATAATTTTCCAAGTGTGACTGTTATATCCTGGGTGTTGTAAAGAGGTCTCAGACAAGAATCCACTTAAGGATGCAAACCTCAAAAGTGTGATTGACTCATCTTGGAGGAGTGCAGATAAGCCAGCCGCAACCAGCTGGAATCAAGGAACTTGAGAAGTCTATGAACAAAGTGATGAGCCAGGATAAAGACCATGCATGGACACAGAAAAGATGCTAAGGAATACACCTTCCAACAGTCACTAGGATCTGACAGAGACCGTAGGAGACTGCCATGGAGGCCCCTCAGAGACTCAGGCTGCAGGTGTAATAGCTCTCTATCAAGGTTTAGGGTCAGGGCATCCTGCTAGACCTATAACAGACGCTCTCTATTAACCCCCCTCCCTCCCCAAAGGGGAAGAGAAAGGGAGTAAGGGAGAGAGACTTATCAATTAGAAAAGGAAACTAGAACAGCTCTAATGAAAATAATAATAATAAAGATATATATACAAATATATACAAAAGGGTACCAAACCCAACAACCTCAACTCCCCTACCCCAGATGGCAATCATGTCACTGTCACCACTGATGCTGTGCAGCAGGCACTGGGAAGTCCTGGACTGGACTCAGTGGCAGATGGGAACTAGATTCAGAAGCTGGATTCTAGAAGTGGATTCAGGAACACAGAGATAAGGATCGAAGGCAGAACACCTTCCTGATTTTGTCAGATGCCGGCCACTGAAGAAGAGAAGAAGCTGAACAAGAGCTGAGCAAGAGCTGAGAGCTTGACCTTCATGACTCCTCAGCTTTATACCAACTATGACATCTATGGGATGGAATACCTCCTCTGTTGGTTTAGGGTCACCTCTCCCGGCTGCTCCTCCCTGCAGGTGCGGCCTCTCACTTTCAGCACCCCTTCAATGTGGCACACAAGATCCATCAGTGACCTTCGTCTGCACACCAACCCTTGGTACTAACTCTAAACATCAAGTGTTGTCACTGCCAGAAGCAGGCACTGCCTGCAAAAGCAGGCTGCTAACTCCAGAGAGTGCCGTTACTTAGAAGAGACTGAGCTGAAAAGTAAAATCACTGAGCAGAATTGTTCTGTTCTAGCTCAAACCAGGACACTGTGCAAATATGATAATTAGTCTCAGGAAACAGAATGAATATGTATAGACATTCTGGGAAATCTAATGCATATGTATGTTAACAGGGAGATATAAGCTTTGACCGGTAGGACGTACGGTATGCACAGTAGGTGGAACGATGGCCCGTGCACCCACTGCTGCAATAAAGTGAACGCCTGCTTCCTAATGCTACTTTGGTGTTAAGAGGTTTATTGCCAGTTTTGGTGACTCGGTGTTCTGCCTCTGCTGTGGTCTCCCAAGAGCTGCAGCCTTCTTCCCTGGCCATACTGCCCTGCTGTAGTGCCTCTGAGTGGTGGTGAGGACATGAACAATTGGGTTGAAGTTTGCCAGATAAGGCCTGGAACTGCCCGCCAACTACAAACAGCTACTGTTACAGAAGATCTCATTTTTTTGTGTGTGAGGAACCCATCAGTAAGCCTAATCTCCTGAAATGAACCAGGCAGGTTATCATGGGTTGTTATTTTCTCAGTGAACTCTCGTTTCTGCAAAGCAGTGGAAAGCTGTGACAGCAGCAAGAGGTGAGAAAGAGCAGTGGTGCTATTTAAGGCTAAGAGCATCTCACTTCAGCCTCCCTGTCCGTGTTCTACAAGCCCTAGTGCCATGAGAGGTCTCATGTCTTTTGGATTCAACGTACTACAGCACTTGGATGTGCATACCCACCCCACTACTCCTAGTGGACCCTCACTCTCAGAAACTCCTTTCCTATGTCCACATACTGCTCTCCAGTGGGACTCTGCCTTCCAGTAAATGTCTGGAATGCCGGCTCCACATCTTCAATGCTTTTTGATGTTTTTCCCTCTTCCTAAGTTTTATCTTCTCTCTCACCTCTAACTCCCAGAGACCTCACCCCACAGGAGCTGCTCTCCCCTGTGAAGATTCTTCACAGAATCACAAAATGGTTGAGGTTGGAAGGGCTCTCTGGAGGTCATCTTGTCCAGCCCCGTGCTTAAGCAGGGTCGGTTGCCCAGGATCGTATTCAGATGGCTTTTGAATACCTCCAAGGATGGAGATTCCACAACTTCTGTGGACAACTTGTACTAGTGCTTAGCCTCCATCACAGTAAAAGGGTGTTTACTGATGTTCAGAGGAATCTTCCTGTGTTTCACTTTGTGCCCATTGCCTCTTGTCTTGTCACTGGGCACTACTGAAAAGGGCTTGACACTCTCTTCTTTCAACATCTCTTCAGGTGTTTACACACATTGATAAGACCCCCCAAGCCTTGTCTTCTCCAGGCTGACCAGTCCCAGCTCTCTCAGCTTTTCCATGTAGAAGACATGCTCCAGTCTTTCCATCATCTTCCTGGCCCTTTGTTGGACAATCTCCACTATGCTCATGTCTCTCTTGTACTGAGGAGTCCAGAACTCGGCACAATACTCCATATGTGGCCTCACCAATGCTGACCAGCGGGGAAGAACCACCTCCCTTGATCTGCTGGCGACACTCCTCCTAATGCCTCCCAGGATACCACTAGCAGTCTTTGCAGCAAGAGCACAATATTGGCTGCTGTTCAAATTGGAGTCCATTAGGACCCCAGGTCCTTTCCTGCCAAGCTGCTTTCCAGTATGTACTGATGCATGAGATTGTTCCTGCCCAGGTACAGGGCTTTGTTCTTCCCCTTGTTGAATTTCATGAGGTTCTTGTCAGTCTGTTTCTCCAGTCTATCGAGATCCCTCTGGATGGCAGCATGACTCTCTGGAGTATCAACCACTCCTTAAAATTTTGTATCATCAGCAAATTTGCTGAGGGTACACACATTTTCATGATCCAGGTCATTAATGAAGGTGTTTGTTAGATGGGACTGGATCCAGTTTAGACCTCTGGGGTACTCTGCTAGCTCCTGGTCTCCAACTAGCCTTTGCATGACTGATCACTGCTCTCTGGGCCCGTTGATCACCACCCTCTTCTTACCAGCTTGGCCAGCTTGTTGGCAAAGATGTTTTTGACCCACTTGGTCAGGTGGATGCCATCTCTTCCATGCATCTCTTCCAAGCAGCGGTCGATCCTCAAACAAGTTCTCATGACCAGAGAAACCAAAATACTGCTGGCAACTGCGGTGGTCCTGACCAGAAGACCATTGAGGAGTTAGCGATCTACGTAACATTTAACCTGAGTAGGCACAGGTTTGTGCTGTGCTGGTCTGTGACGCCTGTACAGTGTGGCCTTCAGATTGTTGTGCTGTCCATATCCCTTGTCCACAGGACAAACTTATCTGGTTGGTTTTAACAGGAGCCTTTAGGGAGCTCCCACTCAGTACCAACAATCACACTGCGTAGACTCGCCTTTGTCTAAGGCTGAAGCAAGAAGTTCCCATCCTTTTGGTGGACAGAAGAAATTATGAATTAAATTGTTTTCCTTGTAATCAAATCCTATAGGAGTTCAGAGGAGCAAAACCAGGTAACCCTTGCAGAGATGGGATCTGCTTAGTGTCACATGACCTGATTGTAGGACTGTTCAGTGCTGCGCAACTCAGGTACCCAGCATCTGAAGAGACATTATCTCTAGTACCCACTCTTTCTTTATAGTATTATCTCTGAAAAATAGCATTTTAACTGGTACTTTAGAGAGTCTGAGTGCCTTTCTTACTAGGATCATAACAAAACAGCATTTCTCGGTGAAAAACACCAATACCAGCTGCACAACTAGTTGTTGACCCACAGGCTCCATCCACGCCTCCTCAGGCCGTCCTCCTCACAGGCAGGATCAAGAAGAACATCACTTGCATTCCCGTGTCCTTGAACCTTGCCCATTGTCCCCCATGCCACGTAGTCCTGCTTTGTATGTCCCAGCAGAACTTCCCAGTAATTCCAGTGATCATGGCCAGGCCACTGTTGTGATCATGATCATGGATGACAATACGTTATCCCTATTAGTTCATCCAATCCTGACTTTAGCTGAAGAGCAATTTGGCATTAAGAAATTCCACAGCCTGCCATAAGTGACCTCACATAGGTACCATACAAGGAGGATTTTTACAGCCAGCAGGAGGTTTCAAATCAACTCACTACTCAATTCAAGCTGCCAAGAAAGGGACACAAGAGGGATGCTCTGTTTGGGGAGGCATAGTAAGAACTCTGGCACAGCAACACCAGACTGTTGCAAAGGAGATGAAAACAGACGGACATCCTGCTGGGCACTGCTACCCATCATTGTCTGGAGATCCTATTCCCTGATCTGTGGCTTGCTCAGAAGGTATGAATGGCTCAGAAGGGTGGGTTATCAGAGGGTTGGTTACTTTCAGTAGCATACTGCAGCATAATAATCATGATTCCTGGTGTAGCAGCTCCTGTTTGGTAGAAAGCTCGTTCTACTTAATGGAAGCCCTTTCACAGAGAGTCGTTCCCTTATGCCACTCTCTAAATTATAATCCCGAAGTAGCAGTTTGAGTTCAATTGTCCGTTACTTTTCTTCTCCTTTAATTTTTCTGTTGCATTGGAACTGTGGGCTCTTTCGGGGAGGAACTGCCTTCTGACTTCTTCTAAGCGGATATTTAGTAACTGATTCTATGTGGCCCTCACCAGGCCTCTAAGAGCTGTAGGAGTGGATTGGAGAAAAGGGAAAAATGGTTAAATTCCGTGTACCATCAAAGCAAATCACTACACAATAAAGTTTTTCATTGAGTGTTGCCTCTCATTATCAGTGTATCTAGGAATAGCAAGTGTCATATATTCAATGATCTTCTCTTTCCTCTTTTCTTATAAACTTTTCAAAGCCAGATGTGTTTCAAGTGCCAGAAGTCCTTTAAATGCCTTTTTTTTGGTTTTTGGTTTGGGGTTTTTTTCCCAAAACGGCATTGCTCCTCATCTGTGGTCTAGAAAGAAAAGGTAAAAGGAAACCAATTTTTTTAAATTTTTTTTTTAAGGAATAAAGGGGGAAACAGTGTGAGAGGTAGAAGGAATGCAAAGAAACGTGCAAAGAATTTGAGATGGGATAAAAGAGGAAAAGAATCCGAAATGGGATAAAAAAGTGAGAAAAAGTGAGGGAGAAATCTGTGCTGTGTCTAAAAAACAATGAGACCTCTGGAGGAAATTTTTATAGAGAAGTCCTTAAAAAAAGGCAGTGATTGTCATGAAAAACATAAAAAATTCACTTTATTCCTTCACTTGGCTTGGCAAGGATCATCTTAGAGACAGTCAGGCATATACTATAAAGAAAAATCAACTGTTAGAACTACACATAAAGAGAGCAACATGCAGAGCATACAGATGTAACTAAAAAGTCTGACAAAAGAATCGCGAACGCTACTTCACACATCCACTGTCCGATTGATGTCAGTTCTGACTTGTGATAGCCCAGAGGTTTTGGTGTCACTCCTCTGAGTAAGGGTGAAGGAAGGTAAGGCGGCATGTGCCAGTGCTGTCCAAGGCAATGGGGATTTTTTTAGAGGGTGAATACACTGTTCCTGTGGTAGCCCCTGCACCACCACTCCTCTTCCGGGTGATCCCACAAGCTATATGCTGGTATTTGCACTGATCTTTCCTTCTCCAGCACCAGTAGAAATATTCCAGCTCACACAGGATACACATTTTTATCAGACGTTTTCTGAAAACGGAGAGCAGTCTTTTCTTGCCCACTTTTACTTCTCTCTCTCTCTCCCCGGTAGTCCTTGGCATTTCCTTTCCTTCTCTCGCTGATGATTCCATCAAGGGCCATGGTGCTTGCTAGCAGCAGAAAGGAAATAAATAAACTGCCTTTCTACCTGGGCTGCTCTTTGAGTAGGTGGGACAAAACCAGCAGGGCTCACCACCACCTCCCCCACAACAAGGTTCCCACTGGCAGATTTCTAAAAAGACTGACAGAACAGGATTAAGGGAGTAGGGAAACTCGTTCTATCCTCTGCAAAAAAAAGCAGCAATGTGCAGGAGAATGAGGTGTTTGACTGGAAGAGGCTTCCCAGGGAAGTGATTGAATCGCCGTCTCTGGGTGTATTTAAAAGCTGTCTAGTTACGGTGCTCAAGAATATGGTGTAGTGGTGGCCCTGGTAGAGTTACATAATGGTTGGACTTGATGATCTGAAAGGTCTTTTCCAACCACAGTGATTCTATGATTCTGCGTGATTGTACGTATTTCCAGGCTGGCCTTCCAACATGGCTCTTCTGATGTTTTTCCAACTGAAAACAGCATCTCAAAGACTCAGCATTACAGCATTTCTTGAGGAAAACCAGAAGCTAGCTCAAGTTTAATCCACAACAGATTTTTTTTTTTTTTGCTGCAGTCAGACCATATATTCAGTGCATGTATCCTCAGAAGTGAATGTCACTGTGCCTCCTTCCCTATCTTCAGACCTGAGTTTCTTTCCAAAGGAAAAGTTAATATGCCAAGGAGTGGTGAACATCTAGGTGTGGTTCTGACAGGCAGTTGGGATGTGGATCCTGAAAACAAGGACTGTAGGTGTCAGCATGAAGTATGCTAATCTAATAATTTTTTTTTTGCCTTTTCACCTAATCTCCTGTTCAATATGCAGGGATTGTCCTGCTGAAGGTTTCTGAATGTGCTACACCTTCCTGTATGTCTTTACATCTGCCTCTTGCTATGGTATCTGCTGCCTCCTGAATCGAGACAGACTTTAAATATAATGCTTGTTTCTCATACGCTAGAGAAAGGTACCTTTTTCAGAGACATCCATATTGAAAAGGAATACATTAAAAAAAGGCTTTTGCATTTTCGTACATCTGTGCAAACACCTGCTGTGTACAGAGCCCATCCCTCCTAAACACTGAGTGCTGCTCTTGGAGTGGACTAGTCAAGGGCATTGGCTTTATTCAGAGACACGACTGGAACTTTTGCTGAGAGTTTCTTCTCTCATCCTTTAACACTGGCTGCACAAAGCAGGAACAGGGACCAATTCCTCTGTCTATCTTCATTTGCTCTATTGTACAACTACTGTAAGAGAATAGGTTTGTAGCTGTGTAGCCATACATGTGTGTCTATGTGCGTGTGTTTGCAGGGAGATGGGTTCAGGAACTTCCCTTCAGTGATTCTGAAGGCAAACCCAATATCATCTGCCAGGTTGTTTTCTCAGGACATCTCAAGAAAAACTTTGCATTCCAAATCTGGGGCATGGAGACTGCTTCTAGCAAGTTACATTTTCTTCAAAATCATTCTTCTGCCTAGAACGGCAGCTGCCTCTAAAACCTCCTGTAAAATACTGCGCTCTCTCTCTGTGTCTTATCTGCCCCTTTTTCTTCCTCAAAAGTCTGCTGCTGTGGTTTCCAGAAATAGGATGGGGGAAATTGAAAAGAGAAGTCCATTGCAATGTTTTTGTTTGCCGTCATGTTGGATAGGACAACAAAGTTTTCTTCACTGTGCAAAGTCAGAAAATAGGAGGCCGAGACCTTGCAACAGCCAAGCTTTTGGTCTGACGGCTAAAAGGGAAACCTGGCAAATACATTGCTTCCGGTGGAATTGACACAAATTTTAGCTATTTTTTTTGTCATTTATTTACTTATCTATCTGATTTTTAAAATAAATAAATAAGTAAATTACCCAGAACTGGTTTATTAGGATGTGTTTTTAGTTCCAAACAGGAAACTCCCAGCTCTTCAAGGAGCATGGATATAACTGATGCAAGAGGCGCAATATACGGACAGAGGTTTGCAGAGTCTGAGGGAAGCAGCACACTTGCTCAAGACTTTTGTGTGTCTGGTTTGCAGTGATGCCTCTGGTAGGGGTCTTCTACCATTTTCTCATATTAGTAATCCCTGCTGGGAAGACTCTGGCTTTTATCCTTCATGCTATATTTGGTTGCTTTCTCTCTCCTTCATTGCCATGCTTAGTCCTGTCACATGTCCCAGCAGGATCTCCAAAATCCATCTCCTTTCTGCCACATCCTGGGCAAACAGTTGTTGGCACTGACTACTACACGGTCTTCTCTGTTGCTTCCCTTGCATGTGATTCTCCACAAGGGTTCAGAGCCTTTGTCACAAGCATATGAACACCAGGTTGTTCCTGCTCCTTGTCAGTCCAGCACACTCCCTGTCATATTCTCATGTACAGGTGCCAAACACGCTGAAAAGTTAGTATGTCCAGCAAGGAGGCTGGTTTGGCAAGGGACTAGAACTTGTCACTCAGAAGACAGCCTTATGCAAAGAGGAGAATTAACATTTATTGATATGGCTTTTTAAGTTATCAACACAGAATATGCTGAAGGAAGAAGATAAAGATAAGCTGTGAGCAATTATTCCCTTCAGAACTGGGGAAAGCACACCCCACTGAATGCTATTCTTTCAAATTCTGCTCCAGTGATTTGTAAGACCAGTATCCTTTCACCAAAAAAAAAAAAAAAAGAGGAGCTTTTCTGCATCATTGAGATATCAAATGGAAAAGGAGTCCAGGAGAGTACTGGATGATCAGTGCACCCATCTGTGAAGGAGAAAAGTGAAAAGGGGGGCAGTAGGTCCTTGACATCAGCCTGAGCAATTTCATCCAGGACTGATCTCCAGCTTGGAAAGAGATGCAGGGGTATAGGCTGGGAACTGAGGTCCTTCAGAGTTGGGATTCTCTGGCAGCCTTGATCATCCTACATCACAAGGTAAATCGTTTGTGTTAGCTGCGGCCAGCTTTTCAGGTGCTTTTTCATGAGCTGCACCTCCTATAGAATAGTCCTTCACGTCCTTCATCCAAAACAGAGCTTCCTCTCTTAGACAAATTTGACTGCCAGTTCACAAATTCGATAGCAACTTGTGTAGCAAAGAATGTTATTCCAGTTGTGATAAGTGTTGGAGTCTGTGTTTCCCTTGACATGAATTGCAGCGCATTTTTCTGCGAAGAGTAAATTGGGTTCCCCGTGTTTCCAGAACCTGTAAAAGAAAGCTCTGCTATTGGAAGTGAATTAACATGCTTCACAGTCGGGGTGAAGTCAAACAGTTATGGAAAAGAAAGGGGACGGTTTCTGTGACAGAGATCAGGAGTCATAGTTTTGACTGGAAAATCAGTCAAGTTTTCTGACTTACAGGGCAGTTGGAGACAAAAATCCCACTCTGACACAGCCTTACACAATGTATTACTTGAACTGGGGGCTGTGAATTACAACACCTTCCTCATTCTCCTGGGATACTCACGTGTCTGCCTTCTTATACGGAGTCTGATCCACCCATTGCCATTGCCCACTTTTGTAAGCAGTTAAACCTATGTAGTATTTTGTTTCATAGGCATTAGTAATTACTCCTTTCACCGAGTTGAAGAGGAACTCCTGGAAAAAAGCACAATGTCCATGAGGTGCAGAACTGAGCAGAAGGAGGCAGCAGGAGTTCTCACAGAGTGGGGCTAGCGGCAGAGGGAAGCCGGTGCTGAAGGGATGCAGGAAGGACATCCCCCCTCCCATGCAGCACAAGGAGGGGCTCTGAGTCCCTCCCAGAGCCTGGCACTGTGTCTCTGGCTGCTGTGCCCCGCTCTCAGCCCTGCACATACCTGCTCTGCTTTGCTGTTGATCACCACCAAGTGAGAGCCCATCCCAGTGCAGTTCTGCTCACTCTCAACCCAGGACATCAAATCAGGAGAGAGATAATAGCACTTTTCTTGAAAGCGTCTCCAGCCCTTTGGGCAGCACATCCAATAATCCTCTGTGGGGGAAAAAAATCCTGCTTTTGAACAACATGTGCCATTCTTCATCTCCATGGGCTCAATGTAGGGGCCAAGGTGTTAAGGGAGAGGTTTGAACCACATCTTTAATCTGGGCAGAAATAAACAGTCCTATGTTCTCCACAAGTAAAGCCGTCAACAGCCTGGCAGGTTTCTGTCACAAGATCCCTCCCTGAAGTGCCTTTCTTTCCTTTCTCTATTTTTCCATGTCCATGCAACCTCTGTTTGGTGAGAGACATGATTTCTCCCTTAGCCTTCCCGAGGAAGCAAGATGGGAAGTAGTCGGCTGGCGTTCCCCTGGGAACACTTCCATTAGAAGTGCTCTGAACTCACGCAGACCGACAGACACATACAGCAAACTGCTGATAGCCTTGCTGCCACCACAGGCAGCTCCTTACACTAGCCAAGATTTCCTAGAGAGCTAGGTAAATCTAGTCTGGAGAAGAGAAGGCTGAGAGGGGATCTTATTAATGTCCATAAATATCTAAAGGGTGGGTGTCAAGTGGAAGGGGCCAGTCTCTTTTCTGTGGTGCCCGGTAACAGGACAAGAAATAATGGATACAAGACAGAACCCAGGAGGTTCCACCTCAATGTGAGGAAAAGCTTCTTTCCTGTGAGGGTGAGAGAGCACTGGAACAGGCTGCCCAGAGAGGTTGTGGAGTCTCCTTCTCTGGAGACTTCCAAAACCTGCCTGGGCACCTTCCTGTGTGGCCTGCCCTAGGAGGGCTCTAGTAGGGGGGTTGGACTAGATGATCTCTAGAGGTCCCTTCTAAGCTCTGTGATTCTGTGATCTGCCTGATAGCCAAAAAGTCACATGATGGATATATTTTTTCAAAGCATGAGGCTACATGAGAACAGACCTCTGAACTGAGTCTGGAAATTTGCACTGCAGGAATTCGAGCACTTGCCATGGTCATCACTTCATGCGTGACTGCAGCCCAGCTCTTCAGCTACTCTAAATTGCATAAAAACATCCTCCCACCACTCCTGCCTCTGTCCCTCGCACTGACCGTGCTATTTGTGTGAACAGGCAGTGAGCCAGCACAGGGAGTGGAGCTGGATTGAACCGTCCCTTACGATAGGATGAAGCCCTTTCAGCAAGATTAGTGAACTGGACTAGCAGATGAGGGGTTGTTTGAGAGTCAGTGAGAGGGGGAGAGCAGGAAGGGTGGTCAAACAACCCACTCTCTTCCACTGGCTCAGAGCGTGTTTTCAAAGCATCCTAAGTAAAATAACACAATACAGCATTTTCTTTTCTCAGTTCTCCAGCGTCCTTCAAACAACCCAACTCTGGCTGACAATCACATCCCCAGCCTCACAGGCTGACTGACACCAGAGTAAATTTTGGTGCCGTTCTTAGTTTTTCTTATGAGACTCTTAGTATCACTCACTTTTACTCGCAGATACGCTGGGGACGCAGCACCACTCTGTAAGGTTCTGCAGCAGAGTCTTGTACTGGCCATAGCTTCCATGAAGGAAAACAACTGGGAAGAGAGGAAAGAGAAGGAAAGTGCTACTGTATCCTGGTTTGAGTTCAAACAGAACTAATTCTCTTCAGTGATTGCACTTTTCAGCTCAGTCTCTTCTAAGTAAGGGCACCCTCTGAAGTTAACAGCAGATTTTTGCAGGCAGAGTCTGCTTCTAGCATGGCTAACGCTTGATGTTTTGAGTTACTATGAAGGTCACTGCTGGATCGTGTGTACCATGTTGGCGGGGTGCAAAAAGGAAAAGGCCATACCTGCAGGGAGGAGCAGACAGGACAGGTGATCCTAAACTGACCAACAGGGTATTCCATCCCATATATGCAATATTCAGTATAAAGCTGAGGGATCACGAGGGTCAAATGCTCTTCTTCAATGGTCAGCGTCCAAGGAAGACTCTGTCCATTCTGCTTCAATCTCAATCCATGTGTTCCTGACTTCAGTTCTAGAATCCACCTCCTGAATCTGGTTCCTGTCTGCCGCTAAATTCAGTCTGGGACTTCTCCAGCACCTGCTCCACAGTGTCAGTGGTGATGGTGATGTAATTACCATCAGGAGGGTTGGGTTTGATACTGGTTTTCCATACATTTGCATATATTCCATATTATTATTGTTATTTCATTAAAGTTATTTTAGTGTTCTTCTCTAATCCATAAGCCTCTCTCACTTACTCCCTTTCTCTTCTCCTTTGGGAGAGGAGAGGTGTTAATAAAGAGCATCTGTCATTCATCTAGTGGCTGGCCCTGCCCTCAGCTTTGACATACTGTCACCCTTTCTTCCTCATGCATGAACAATCTGTCCTATCCTCCACCACTCTGTCAGAGTCTCTGTTACGTGAACAAGCTGTGAAATCTGTATTAAGCAAGGAGATGAGAAACAGCAGGTTGTTTCTCTCACTACTGGTCACTTCTCCATTTGAACAGACATTAATCAGATGAGCTCCTCTCACCACTTCCGCCTGAGAGACTCATTTTCACAGTTGACAAAACCAGTTTAGACATCCATTGAGGACTGGGTTAGGAAAGAGTAAAAAAAGTCATGGGATAAGCTTAATAAAGGTGGGCTATTTATATACATTCCCTCTTAGTCTTCCCAGGCATTGCAGCTTTAGTGCATCACTTTCACCTTTATCGAGAAGGGATAGAACTGCTATGTTGAGGCCTCACCCAAGGAAGTTAAGAAGCACGGAAGAGCCATCGCAGAGCAATATGATACTCCAGAGCAGCACAAGGGAAGGATTTCCTTTTTTTGTCAGTCCAGGCAGTGTAGGTGGGATGCATCTGGAGCATTTTGATGGATTCACCCACACTGTGCTAAAATATGGACAGCCTGCTACCAGTATTTCCAAGGATATCATTACTGGCTCCTTTAGCTGTGACATTGTCACAGGGAGCTCTGGGAGAAAGAAACCAGGTCAGGAGAAACAACATCCGACAGCCAGGCTATGGGGAACCTTCTCAGATGCCCTCTGATGCTAAAGAGACTTCTCAGCTGTTAGTAGGAGGGGACAAATTGACTAGTTTCACCCAGAACTAGCTTTATTCAGGTAGGTGAGAAAGTTAGAGGAGCAGTGGGAAGGCCCTGCCAGGGAATAAACCTTAACTGTGGGATGGACCCTACTCCCTGACTAAGAGGGCAGAGGCAGAAGAGGAACAGCAGAACAAGCTGTTGTGATGACGGGCATTTGCCTGCTGGCAAAGAGGCTAGGGTGTTGGTTTTCTATCTGACAAAAAGGCAATGAGCTGCTCCCTTCATCCCAGGGGACCCTGGAACCCACCAGAGAAGATGGTTAGAAAGACAGTTTTGATGGCAAGGACAGAAACGAGGAAGACCCAGGGGTTCAGCCGGGAGCATCTTCTCTCTTCTGCTGGGTCTGAAAAACACAAGGCAACAGTGGGAATCCCCCAGCCCAGAGCCAGAGGCAAGACAACCCTGGTGGCTCCATATCCCAACAATCTGCTGGTACCCTTGTTCCAAGGACTAGGCAACCCCACAGGTGCTGTAACCAGATCCTGCTGTCCATCATTACCAGTGGGTCAGACCCACAGAGCAGGGCAACGCAAGCTGCCCTGAAGCTGCTCTTTTATTTCACTTTTTATCACAAGCCCTGCCTGTACTCTTCTCACACCGCACTCCTACTTTGTCCTGTCACACCTCCTTTCTCCACAACACATCTTCCTTGTTGCCCTGCACTACACCTGTCTTTCCATACCTCCCTCCTCTTCGTCTTTCTTTAGAGATTCTTTCTTTCAGCTGCCTTTATTTTTGTTCTATGCCCCAAGCCCTTTTATGCAATAGTGTATATCCACTCAAAGGAGTAACTGGTCAGCTCAATGTTTGCAGAGGCAGACGCACGTAAGAAATTGTTTCCACAGGTGGAATGGGCACTTTGAAACTCTTGGAAGAGTGCTCACTTGGTTTTCCTCAGAGACACCCCAGATGGGAGCAGTGACTTGTGCTTAGCTTAATGCAGAGAGTTTTAATTGGATAATGATAGTAGGATAGGCCTCCTCAGTCCCATCATTCACAGAAAAAAAACACTGAAAGGGATGGCAGACTATAGTCTGCTTGGCCTTGCATTCCCCCTGGCTCTGAGGAAAAGGTTGTTTTCCCAGCCCAGCCACTTCCCAGTTCCCTCACCTGTTGCTTTGCTCTTGTCCTAAGCCCATTCTCCTCGTATGAGGCCAGCCACCGTACCATAGCCATTATCTATCCCAGACATGTATTTTTCTCTACTTCCTTCTACAAGAGGACAGAAAGGAAGGCTTTGTGGTTACCTGCAGTTTCAGAAGTGGTTCTCCCTCGGCAATTCATTATCTCTACGCCAGTATCACTCTTCTCCGAGAGTCCGGATTCCCAGTGTGGCCACAAGTACAGCCTTCCTCCTGCACAGAAGACTGCACTAGGGCAGCTCTCACACGGGTGAGGAGCCTTTACAGTCTCTAATCTGGTATGCAGAAAAAGCTGCATCCTGGGTGTTCCCCACATGAAGATGGGGGAATTTTCATCATTTTTCTGCCAGAACATTTCACAAGATGTTTGTTGCAACACGGAAACTCACAGAGGCAAAGGAAACCAGATGAAGAGTAGTATCGTTCTAGGTTAAACTACCTCCTTTTGCACATATTCAAGTAGTTTTACAGGACATAGTACTGGCCTTACCTTGCTGGTGTTTGTTCCTTCTTGGTGATGTGAGGACATACTCACCAGGAAAATGTGTGAAAATGCTTACACTCTTGGTATTTGCTAGCAAAGTGCAAAACTCACTCACAACATCCTGCAAAAGGAAGTGAAAAAATGTCAGGAAAGTGTATCTGTGACTCAAACTGAGCAAGTTCCACGTGAAACCTGATCCCAGTAACCCAGAGCACAATAAAGAACTTCCCAACACTTTTAATTTTTTTTTTAATTAATTGCTCAGTAAAAAGAATATGGAGCTTTGAGTGAAGGGATTGCATATGACCAGCCGTGGAGCTGGAGGTCAGAAGGGATCACTCGACAGTGCCAGAATCCCTCTGCGCTACAGATGATGAAGTTTTAGTTGGTCATGAACTACAAAAGGTACAGCCACGCATGGCGGCTCTAGCACTGTTAAAGATGACTTGATTCAAAACCCTAAAGGATAAAGTGTCTCATAGGCTGGACTTGATGATCTCGGAGGTCTATTCCAGCCTCAACGATTCTGTGATTCTGTAAGAATATCCCTAAGGATAAAGAATCCCTACTGGATCTCATTGTACCCTGAGTGGACTGGGGTGAGTATGCAGCCTTTGCTCTTCCATATTCCATAAGCTAGTTTCTCCCTATGAAGAGCCATGCATAGGTGCAGCGAGGAAGGAATGGGATAGCTAATACAATAGCACAAGCACGTCAGTTGAAGCCTCAAAAGAGCAGGGCACAAGACTGCTTACAAACGAGGACAAGCCTAAATTGTATGTAGAACTTTTTCTCTGAGTACGGGGGGTTTTTTTGTGTACAACAAGTTGCAGGCAGGCCCAAATCATCTAACAGCTCCGTTGCATTGTGAAGAATGTCCATATATGCGCTGGCATGAGCTACTAGAATATCAGCAATCCAACAGATAAAGCACAATATCAGACACAAAATATTAATAAACACAAATTTGTAGACATCCTTACGTAACTAATTCTCAAAATTTCTAACCCCTACATGCACTCCCATTCACATGATTACTTGTGCAATCTCCCTCCTCCCACTGCCACTACAGGAAGCACAGGCTGCAAGAACACATCTCCTTTTCTGGGAGCAGGGGTCCCCTATTTTGACGGACTTCCTGCTAGAGATGTAGGGTTTGTGCGTATTCACGTCACTTCCTACAGGCTGCTTAAACCACAGGCTGGTCAGAAAGTGCAAGGTCACCCGTGCACAGTGGAGCTGTGAGTCTGTACATGTTTCACCTTTTACTGCCCGGAATTCAGGTTTCCCACAGCACCCAACCGGCAGTGCGCTCTGTTACAGACAGAGGTTGCAAAGTCAAACCAGGTGTCAACTGACACTTGTTTACCACTTCTCTTTATTCTCTATGTTAAAAATGTTCTTGTTTCTTCTAAACTTTGTTTTCAGACTGACTCTTCTCTATCTCAAAAGCCTAGTTCCTTAGTTACTGTTAAGCGAGTGGTTATGTGAACGTGGCAGAGGGGCTGGAACTAGATGATCTTTAAGGTCTCTTCCAACTCAAACCATTCTACAATTTTTTAACAATAGTGGGTTTGAGGCAAATGCCTGGGATAAAGATTGGTACAAGCACTCTCACATGAATTCTCTGTTCCCAGAAAATGAGCATCCGACCTCACAACAGTCAGATGACTAACAGCTCTGTCCCATTCCAGGGTAGAGTCTCAAAGTGGTGACGATAGCCAAACTCTGCACTGGACTACACAGAAACTCCTTAGAAAATCCTGGTGCCACGCAGGTGTGATCAGTGATGAAAGAGGTTGCTTTCCAAAAATCCTCTGTGCTCTTGTCAAATCACTGCTGGTCTCTCAGTTTTACTCAGGATGAAGTTTCCTTCACCAGACAGTTGATGCTGCAGTTTCAGAAATTCGAAGACAATGGCTCTTATTCCTGTGGAAGATCGTTCCAGCTCTGGTGTACTTCTGCCTTCTGGTGGATTGCAATACACACTTTATCATTCACCTTACTTGGTTCCAGAGGCCTCCAGAACTGGAGACATCTTATTCTCCAGCATGGGCTTGTCAAGCATTGAAGGAAAGGTCAGGTCCAGGATCTGGGGATCCAGAGATCAGAAGAACATGAAGATTGACTCCTCCAGATGTTGACTCATCCAGAAACCCCTGGACCAGAAATATTGACCAGCTAAGAGAGAGACCTTTTTCTCTTTGTGTCTGTCATGAGACCGAGTATAGGGAAGCCCAGGGGATGCAAGGGCTAGATATGGATAGACTGAATGTCTAAGCCTTACTGCTGGAGAGGTCCATATTGTATCTGTGTAAATATATATTTTTTATTTTCCTGCTAGCAGGCTTTCACCCTTGGAGCAGCCAGGGAGGGGAACAGGATCAGGCTGCTTGTATCAGTGCTCTGTCTCTGTGTTGACCTGTGTGGTTCCTTATATGTATGCATCCTTTGTCTTCCATACGTATCTATATATGTACATATTGTACATACACGCTCAGTCTCGCTACTGTCTGGAGCTGGGGACGTGGAGCTGCAGCAGCCTTGCCTCTGCTGGGCTACAGGATTCAGCAGCTCCTGCCACCACCAACTGCCATTCACAGAACTAGTCCCACTGATTGGCTTAGGAAGCTAAATCTCCTGGTCATCTCACCTCCAATACAAATTCTCTCCTCTTTTTAGGACACAGAGAGAGGATTCACTTTCACAGGGAGGATAGTCTCACAGCCAGGAGCTGCATAACAATGCTCTGTGGGGAGCTGGCACTGTTTGGTTGGGGAAGCTTAGGCAGATGGTATTTCCTGAGGCAAACAGAAGTGGAGGAACAGGAGCCAGAAGTGGAAATGGGTGCAGAAAAGGTGGGGTCTGCAGCAGGACATGAAGTTAATGCAACAGGCAATGCGCTTTTGGAAGGGACCTCACGTGCAGCAGCAGCCCTGCCCTTTCCTGCCTTTTCTGCAGCACCATCTTACCTAGCCAGGTATGCTCTCACAGGGACCACTGAGCTGTCGGCCTCCTAGGAAGGCTGCTACATCAGATCTGGCATCAGCTCTGAGTTGGAAAAAGGACTTCTTTCTTGAGGCGGCCCTGAAGGCCTCAGTCATTTTGCCACAGGGGACAGCTCCTCATACTTGGTCAAGCATGGGCTGACCTTGGTCAGACTCCTGGCACAAATTCCTGTTATTCCCTGGGTCAAGACTTTCAGCCACAGAAACAAATACAATATCCACAGACCTGGTTTCCTGTGCCCAGAGAGGACAAAAGACACACACAGCACAGAGCCTTTTTCATTGTCCTAGTACCGTATTTTCTCTTGTATAAGAATTCAGTATTTGTTCAGCAAAACCACTGCAAGTAGAGGACATTCTCTGTGTGGCTCAACAAAAAGCAGACACCTCTGCTTTCTGTTGAAAGGAAATTTCAGCTCTGAACATCGGTCTTCCATTCCTATGTCTGCTTCTTGAAGAACTCAACCTCTTTTCAGCCTGCGGCTGCTGGAATCACTCAGAGAAAAGAGGACCTGTTGACCCTGAGTTTTCGTGTGTTCCCTGAGCCACTACATACACCGGGGGTGCTGGACACTGGGTAATATCACTCCCACTTGCATCATCCCACCCAGCACGGTGAAGATGCAGGCTCCAGAGCTCCCGTCCCAACACAGCTCTGCACCGTTCCCAGCTCACTACCCATCTTGGCTTTACTCAGGATGAGGGTATCTCCATCACACAGCTACTGCTGCAGCTTCACAAATTTAGTAGTGACTCTGGCATTTGACATTTCAGTTGTTGGGTAGTTCTGAAATCCTATAGATTACAAAGCACTTCTCATCATCCTTATTACCTGGTTTGTCAGAACCTGAGATACAGACGTTCGTTCCCAACGTACCCTGTAGAGCACTGCTGGAAAAGGCCACAGCAGGATGCAAGGCTTGAAAGAAGAGAGAAAAAAATCCAGACACTGATTCAAAACCAGAAGCAGTACTCTTCCTCTCACTCTGATATTCCACTGGCACCTGTCTTACACGGAAACCTGCCTTCTCTCTACAGCCAACGCAACAGGGCCCTGCTCAGTACTTGGAGTAGGGGGGTGGAGTTTAACCTTAAATTATTCCATGTGTGGAATATCTAAAAAAAACCCAAAAACTGGCCGGACAATATCAGACTCTACCAGCCTACCCTAAACCTCCCAAACCATTTAAAAGCGTACAGTGAAAAACTGCACATTTGGAAACAAAGCAATACTGGGACTCGGGAACTAATGACAGCAAAAGGAAGGACAGCAATTGATCCCGACAATGTGCTTTTTCCAGAATCCATCAGCTTTATATATTATTTGTGCAAACATGCCATGGATGATCTTCACAACCCGCATGTGCAAGAATAATTTTTTTATGAATTATTCTAATATGTTACAATTAACGCTAAAAAGGCGTGAGAGTTTGCACCGTGCAGTTAATCCTGGAGATGCCAGAACAGTGAAAATCTGCTTTTTCCATTAGGACATGAAATGTGTCCAAGCATCTTAGAGAGCACATGTGCAGATCCAGCTGCCTTTATAGACACTTGTGCTCTCATCTTCACTTTTTTCCCCCCTCTGCTGAATGTAATTAAGTTCTTTTTGTGTGGTATGAAGGTAGAGAATTGTTCCACAGTTCTAATTATTGGTGTGGGTGAGGCCTTCATGTGGTCTCAAAATCTGGAGAGAAACCATGTCTTTCTAGATTGAGCCCAAAGCTGGCAAATACAATATTCCTCTCTCTGTGATACTTCAGACAGTGATATGAAGATTTCATGTTGACTTGTTTCCAGAAAAGTTTTTCCACCTACTTCAGTTCCTTCTTAGCATTTTGGACTTTCTGTGTAGAATAGGGTTGGTGGAAGCCGAATGAGGTTAGAGACAAAAAATGTGCAAAGTTATGACGTCAGAGAATCATTGGAATATTAAAAAAAAAAAAAAAGAAGAAATTTTCCTTCCACCTCTGCTTTCCAAGCAAGGCTTGAGAGATGTGCTGCAGTAAAACTAGGCTGTGCTAGGCTAGGTGCCTGGGAAGAAGAGCGAGCTGTGTCCAGCATCCTGAGTAAAGTATCCCACTCAGATTTAGACTTGCCAGGTGATGACCTTTGTCTAGAGGGATACTGCCAGTACTGAGGTAGTTTGGGAGCAGGCAGGAGAATGGGTCACAGGGAACAAGGGTCAACAAGGACATTGAAACAAAGTTAAATTAATTATTTGTGACAGTAGAAGAAACTGGAGAAATTTTCACGCAAGAACTCTGTTTTGTACAGGACTAGACGAAAGGAATTGTCCGAAATAAAAGTGATTGTGCAAGAGGTATGGAATAAATAGGTCCTCACAAGATGATCCCAGGGGTTTCCAAGAAACTCAAGGTTAAACACTTGGTAATAGCAGTGAGTGGCTTCTTACCTTAAATTGCCTTGTAATTGAAGAATCACAGGATAGCAAGGTTAACGTCAAAGAGGAGGGACGGGAGAACTCTAGAGAGATTTAGGAAGTTAAAGGTTTGACATCTGCAGTGGCCATGTTAGTAGAAATTCTAACAAAATAATAAAATTAATGGACACGTGTAAGTATGATGTACTTTTGAGAGGAGTCAACGTAACTCTCGTAAGGAACTCCTGTCTTTTGTCGTTCTTTGAAGGGGTCAATAATCATATGCATGAGAATAATCCAACTCCCTGTAAAGTTCCTCAGCAAACACTTCTAAGGAGAGTGGGCAGCCGTGGGGTAAGGAGGCAGATCTTTTCACAGTAAGCAGTCAGGAAAGGTGGCCAGGAATTAATAGTCAGTTCCTTCAGCAGAGGGAGAACACCTGCAGAACTTTTACCAGGACACATGCCAACATTTCCTTAAACATCATGGCAAAGAGGAATTATATGAAAAAATCTGCTAAGGATAGCAAATTATTCAGGGTGGTTATTCAAGAGCCAGTTGCAAAGAACTGCAGAAGGATGAAACTGAGTAGCATGGTGATAAAAGGACAGAGTCCTGTGTAGGTAAGCAATGCACTTTAGGAAAATGAGCAATGAAACAATGCACTTTATCAGCCCTAACTTCACACATAAAATAACAGGCTCTCAGGTAACTGTTGGCACATGTGAAGAAAAATGTCATGGAACAGTTGTATATGAAAATCTGTTCAGAGGCAGGAAGAACAGCAAATCAAATATGAGGAATAGTGAAAAAGGGCACAAAGAACAGAAAATATTGTTATGGCACTGTATAGCTATGTCCTCTTAACTCAAATTACCTCAAGAAGGACATAGCAGGTCCAAAAAAGGCACAGAGAAAGACAAAGGTGAAAAAAAGGTATAGAGTGACTGCCACAAAGAACAACAGGTCAAGACAGGGCACTTCCACCTTGAGGATGGCAAGAGAGAGGTTTATACAATCATCAAGAAAAGGCTGAATGAGGACAGACAGAAAATGAGAGGTGAGAGCAGAGAGTGGGATGAATAAGAGAGAAAGCAGCACTGCAAAGCCACTCTAATTTCTGGCAGGTGGCAGCGCTTCGCCACAGGCAGGCCTGAGCAGCACCACCGTGCTCTGAGCAAAACCACCTAGAGAAACACTAGCACTTTGACGGGAGACCAGCCGCTCTCCAAAATGCTAGTTACAGTACCATGCAGAACATAGTGAAAGAAATGTAGGAGAGATGAGAAAAAAACCGTTCCTCTCCAAAAGGATTCATGCATTCCTCCCTCACCCACACCTCTGCCAAGTTTTAGCAAGAGCTGAGGGTTTCAAGTGGAACAGATCATGTACCAAAGTTGTCTGAGCCGAGGGAGCTCAAACTCAAGTTGGTTTCTGAAAGGGAAAGTCATTTGCTTACCTTTGATGATAGGCTCCTGAAATCCCTCAGGTATAAAGGAAAGAACAAGAGAAGGAGGAATAGCACCCAGGGAACTTCAAACAGACAAGAAGCTGCAATCTACCTCTTTACATACACCACTAACCCAGGATTGTTTCTTCAGAAGAGAAAAATTATGTTTATTTCCCCTAATTAACAAATTATTCAACCAAAGCCCACAGAGGACCCATGAAGATGCATTATCTTACAGCTTTGGTTTATGTCATTATGGGAATATCGCACCTTCACCTCCTTCCTTTTTTGGATCTGAGCCACAAGTCTCATGGTCAGAAATGGCTGGAGATCAGATCCAGACGCCGCAGTTTCTTGACACAGCTGCACAACCGACTCCAAACCTGGGCCAGATCCAAGTCCTAGTCAGATGCAGTGGCCTGTTTCAGAGGCAGGGCTGTGAAGATGAGCTTCTTAGAGGGGGCACATAGGATTTGTACGAACAAGCCGTGGCCACATCACACCTCCTGGCAGAAGCAATTCTTCATGCTTCGCTGTCAGCTCTGTCCAAGGATTGCAGAGACCTGAATGGCATTGAACTCAGTTTGGCTACATCTCTGCCTAGTGAGGTGAGTGCCCCTCACCTCCCTTTTGTGAAGGGGGAGTGGAAAGAAAAGCACAAAAATGGAAAACAACCTCAGTCACCAAAGCAAGCAAGGGGGTGATCAGGTAAGATCACTTGGACCTATGCTGTGTAAGCTCAGGGCCACTCTTCTTTCACCTCAAACGGTTCCCCTCCACATCCTCACATCCTCTCCATGCACGTGAAGGGAATGCTGTAAAGCCGCCTGAGAGCGCCTTTGGGGAGAGCTGCAGTGGTTAGCAGGTCTCACCAGATGGCACTGGAACAGCAGCACAGACCTGCCAGGCTCTGCAGAGCTTGCTTCAGTGTGGGCATCGCAGGGCTCCCTCACGTTACTACTCTTGAGGGTAGATTTATCAGGAAGATTCTAAGTGGCCTGCACTGACCCTTATCCTACACCCTAGAGCCAAGAAGGCCCTGCACGTCATTTGGAGCCTCTGTGCCTATCACACTAAGCTCTCACCGGCCAGCAGTGGGTCGAGGGACACCACCTGCCTCCAGAGCAGCGCAGCCATCCTTTGCGTCTGGTCAGGGTGGGACAAGGCAAAAGCCATGGGGAAACAAACTGTATAAAGCTGAATTAAACTCAGGCAGTCCAGTTAACTCAGCTGGACGCTCCCTGGCACCTAGTCACTGAAATACGCTGGGCAAGGTTTAATCCCAGGCAGTGAGGGCTCGAGCTTTGAGGTTCAACCACACACAGGAGCCTCCTTACAATACAGATGCCGACACGGTTGAACGGGGAGGGTTACATTCTGGTTTTGAAGGGCACACCCTCCAGGTGCCTTCATCACCCACTTTTACCATGCTAGGCCACCAAAGTCCACGTCAGAACAGTAAAGTGAAGGGTGGGCAAACGGTGCCCTCGGGTGCCAGCCTCCAGCACAGAGCTGGCATTGACTCAGCAGGCAAAGGGCCCCTGCTGCTGACCCCCTGCAGGCCCTGCAGCTGCCGGCTGGGACTGACACAGAGGACAAAGTGCTCCCTGCTGACTTCCAGTCGCCTGAAGCACCTCGGCTCTCATCTCTTAGACTCTTGCTCCAGGTGAGTTATTTGCATATTTAGCATTTGAAGACTGGGCAGGCACAGCACACCATCCTGGTCCTTGTACAGCCTCTGCCCTTCCTCAGCTGAAGGGTGATCCTCAGATCTTAGCATTCCCCACCATCTACCAAACCCCCAAGCCAGATGTCTCACTACACACTGCTTGGGCTACTGCGAGACCCACCTCACCACAGCCTAGCATAGAAGTCGTGCTAGGAAGTAATTCAGGCTGCAGGTATCTCATTCAAACCTTGCTCAAACCAGGCTACCCAGGGCAAATTCTCTGCTTATAGTAACCCTGTTTCTGTATGGAATATATTGCTTAAGGACTTTTCCTGTTCTTCTACCCAAAAGGCAGGCAGCCAGTCATTTCCAAGCATGCTTTGTATGTGTACTCGTGGTATTAACTTCAGATTTAAGTATTAGGATTGCCTAGACCTTGAGGCATTACAATGTGTGTTAACTACACAGGCTCCAGTGCTCTGGTTTTATGCATTAACAGCCCGGTTGTGCTCCCTCCTAGACCTTTGTAGGTTCATGCTGATTTAATGGGATGAGCTCAGGTTCAGATCCTGTTCCCTCAACGTTCAGGAAGACTTTGGAGTTTTGGGCTTCTTGTTTGGTTTTTATTTATTTCCTTCAGCAGACATCTCATCCTCTCTATTTCTTCTGGTGTCCCACACAACATAGAGGCTTTGTCAAAGCCATCAAGTTTGTGTCTGCAATTCATACTGTGTGGCTGTAACAGGAACAGTAAAACTCCTGTCTCACAGCTGTGCAGGAAGTCACAGAACAGAATTAATGGAGGAAGGGAAATCTTCAAATCCCACCTCAACTACTGCTCTCACAGAAGAAACAACTAATAACCAGACAAAACTAGGACCTTCCCTCTAATATTTGTTTCTTGACTCATTCTAAATGCTACAGTCTGTCTCTCATTTGCCATGAACTTTTCTCCTTGTTTGACCATTTTCCCTCTCAGACTGAGGGCACCTCTTCCCAAATGACTAAAGAAACCAGTCGATCTATTACGTAGAACATAATAAATGTTCAGGAGATACTGCTCAGTTTGATCTGCTGATCCACATTAAAGGCCTGGTCTTACTAATCCTTTTGTCTAGAGAATGCTAATCTGCAACATTAGAGACCGTAGGTATGAAGCAGCCTGCCTAATGACTTCTGCTACAATAGAAAAAACTATTGGCAACAGAAAGCACAAGGAAGAGAGAGGAGGATTCAGCCAGTCCAGTCATAGGCCAAGTCATTTCACCAGCAACTAACTTACGGCCACGGCCAACGTCTCCCACTGGGAATGGAAATATTGCTCCTGGTGGTTGCCAAGGAGAAGAGGGGGAAGATTTACAGAAGACAGATCAAGCTGTTGAGTCCTCACAGTGAAGCCTGTTAGAAAAGACACGGTGACTGGAAAGACCGCCAGAAAGGGCTAAGCACTCCCTCATGAACTGTTTCCCAGTCCTCTATGCACAAATGAGGAACATATCCCACCAGCTACCTCAGGTACTTCTCACCTGAAAGTCCTCCTACTCTGCAGAAATACCTTCTTAGGCTTCAAGTACCTACTGAGAAGTCAGAGAAACTTCACTGTAGCTCACGGACAAGACCTTTCACCTTCTGCTCAGCCAGGACCTACACAACATATCCACCCTATTCATCAAAACAGGGTAACAGCTTTGCTTCTAGATCTGAAGAAACGCAGAGATTTTTTTTTTTGTGGGGTCATCACAGATGCTAGAATATTTGGCAATGACATCAGCATATACTTGTGTCATCCAAACAGCTGACTTGAAAGGTTAAGACTTCTCATCTTTACCCAGGCCACAAGACTTCTGCTGTACTTTGAACACAACCATAGGTAGAGCTTTGTTGTCTGGTGCAGGACCACCAAGCAAATGTAGCTTTGCAACAAATGACGGTGAGCAGGCTTGACAGAAGAACATCAGGGCACTGCCAGACTGAGGTCCAGCTTAAATACGTCTGGCTTTGAGAAACCTCAACAAGGTTTGACTGCAAGCTTACCTCAACTATGGTTCTCACCCTTGATCCCTGCCTGAGTTAATGCAGCCATGCCCATGCCTGGCCATGCACCCTGCTGATCCAAGTCCTGCTCTGATCTTTCTGCTTCGGTATTGTGAGACTGTTCATTTGGTAACAAGGCCACTGCCCCTGCCTGCCTTGATGCGACTCAGCTTCCAGCTTGCCCTTGCTGCTCTCTGACAAAGGGTCCACTTGGCTCGCCTTGTTCATCTCTACAGTCTTCTGGAAGGCCACCTCCCATTTACAAACGTGGCAAGAATCAGTTTTTAAAACATCTCCAGGGTGTGGAAGCCTCTAATGTCTGAAGTGCTAAATGGCAGAACGACTAAGTTTTCTCACTTGCTAATTTTATCCATGTTCTTATCAAGCATCATACACTGCCCTACAGTCAGGCCTGTTTCCATATTGTTGCTTGGTTTGGATTTTTTGTTACCTCAACTGGAACAGCCATAGGTCATTTTTGTGTCCTTCTTTCATGTTCCTACTTCTTTGCCCAGACAGAGCCTGAATCCATTTGCTCCTGAAGTCGCTCTTGTCCAGCCTGCAGGCCATAACACACTTGCAGAAGGATAAAGCAGGCTACCAGAATCTTGGTGGAGGCAAAGACCTTCAACCCGCAGGGCTTCCAAAGCAACAACAACTGGACAAATTAGAAGACTCATTACATTCTTTTCCCCAATATTACTTGTTTAATTACCATTTGCACCAGTACATCTTATGCTCTATATACATATATCTTTAATTTTTGCTTGTTCAGCTTTTCAAATACATAATATCTCCAGCATACTACGACAATACAGAAGAGGCTCCTAGTTAGTTGTTAATTGGTGTCATGAACTTCCTTGGTTTGGGGAATGGATACAGAGTTGAAATGACAGGACCTCACGTTTTGAACGGAAAAATAAAACAAAAAGCAAACCAGCAGAATCCATGACTTTGCTAGCAGATTATAGAAGTACAATGAGACTGCAGGAGTGACTATGAAGGCAGGGGAGGGACAGCAGGGGGAACACCAAGAGAGCCAGGGAATCAAGATTAAATGACTACTTAAAATACATCAAAGAGCAGTCTGGTCCCCACTACCGCAAAACAAACTGCAGCAGCTTTAGAGCTATTTTCAAGAATTTTGCTTCCCAGAAGAACGGTCTAAGCAAAACTTTGTCTCCAAAAATGTTCTCAGTGTAGTAAAAAGACAAAAAAAGACAAGAGATCTTTTTGCAAGTATAAGGTGCATACAGCTAACTACTCTTTTAAAAGCCTCATCAGGAAATCTTTGCCCAAAAGGGACACATTTACTTGCATAGGTGTGCTAGCAAAGTATATCCCAGTTACAAAAGTGGTGCTGCTGGCCGAGTGTTCAAAAGAGGAAGAAGCCTTCCAGTCAATTACCCAAACTCTAGTGTTCTAGTAACTGGGTACACCTGCAGAAGAGCCTCTGAGACCACCTTTCTAGTGTTTTGGCTTATCAGATATCACGGAGGGTAGCTAGCACTCCGAGCTTTCCAGCCTGCTCACGGGCTTTGCCCAGAGTAATGAGCCGACTTACACCCCACATCACATCCACTGCTGCTGAAGATGAAATAGTGTCCAGACCAAAGGGACTTAGGAAGCTCTCCTAAAGTGAGTAACAGAGAGTAAGGGCCCTTTACGTCTTTCTAACCCCCTAAACCATACAGGAAATAAGAGTGAGTTTGCAGCACATGAAAAGAAAAAAATCCATGTTACAATAACCAGCTCACATTCCCGTGTTCCTTCGTGGGGCTTTTCTTCTGAGGTTAACAAAGAAAAGTCAAAAGAAGGAACATAAGTAGAAGAATTTCACTGCCACAGTTCTCAAGATTGGGCCTACTATACATTTCTTGCCCAAATGTTAAATGGGAGCTGAAAAGGTGAGATTGTCCCTTCACCAGAGAATAATCGACTGTCCCACCATAGTTCTTGCTGTGGCATGGATATGCAATACTTGTTACACGGTGCCAAGTCAAAACACAAGGCCAGGGCTCAGTCTAGTGACACAGGAACATGAAATGCTGAGTGGTGGGATTACCTAGTTGTCATCTAGTGCAAGTAACTACCAAAACATAAAAATAGTTTTTAAAAAAAACAAAACAAAAAAATAAAACCAACGAAAACAACAACTTTTTCCAGTTAAAACAGCTCAATGACAATGAGACCTATGCAGGGGGTGGGAGGGGAAAAGGAGTGAAAATGACAGAAGTTCCTCCAGTAAACCTGCAAGCCAAACACGGAGCTTCAAGATGGGGTGCCCAGCTGGAGCTACAGCAAAATGGCAGCAGGTCTACTCAAGGACTTTCATAACTCCTCCCACAAGAGCACAGGAACATCCAGCACTATCAAGAATTGCAACAGAGAGAGGAAGAGTAGTGTGTGCATGGGGAGGTTCACTTCTCATCACAGACTTAATTAATCAAAGAGGGGTTTGTGTTGAGAAAAGACCTATCTCCTTACAGCCTCCATACAAGCTGCAGCCAAGGGCAGCTGTCCCCAGCACTGCAGGCCAGGCTGCAAAGAGCTGGGTCACTACTGAAAGCAGCCACAAAAAGCAACGGTCTAACCAGACAAAATTTAAAGGACAAGGAACCCGGAGGCACGTACTCAGCCTCCTCCTATACCCACCTTCTTCAGCATTCTTGCTTTCCCTGTATGGAAAGACAGGGAAGAAGAGCTAAGGTGTGCCATGTAATGGCCAAGTGGGTGAAAGAGATGAAGCTGCTTTTCTCCTCCTTGCCCATCTTGTCAGCACGTTCTCTTTAGGTTCAGTGGTTTCATGGTGGGATCAAAAATAATAACTTTTAACTGAAGTGAAGGTCTAGTTTAAAAATGGAAGGATTGTCCCAATTCGTTTTTGATTGAAGACTAGAGAGATCTGTGCCCCCTCTGATCCCATTTGGTGCCTCTTAGAGCCTCTTGGTCATCAGTTTGTCCCACTCCACTGCTTTGACCATTCAGAACTGGACCCAGTTGGACTGCTGAGGAGCCTGATTGGGAACAGCACTGAAATAAAGAAAGGAGAATCAAAGGAGCAGATCTAATAAGACTTCTTAACCTATGGCTCTTCCAGTGCCCATCAAGGCAGTACCACTCTTGCGTGCGGCTCCCTTCACCAGTTTACCTGGATGCAGTGCTGAAGTCTCCCCAGAGGTCTGTGGATGCTGATGCTGGTGCCTTGGTTGAAGATGCAGGAGCATCTAAGTCTAATAGAATACCTACAACAGAAGAAGGAAAGGGGGGGAAAAAAAAAAACAAAAAACAAATCAAGCAGAAAACCCAACAGGCATTTAATCTGTCACCTTACATAAACTGCTGGGTGCAGGGACCAAGAATCTTTGAAGGGACTCCAGCTTTCCCTCCAGAAGAAGGAAGCTGGAATTTTTAAGGATTTTGTTATAATAGCAGCTCTTTGTGATGAATACACATGGAGCCTCCAGCTCGTGCTGCAGGGGTACATCACCTTTAAGAACTATTCAGTCTCCACCTGGCATATCAATTGGCAGATCTGTGACAGATTACCTCTCCCAGTAGACATAAGGCTCAGACTTAGCCCAAGCTCAGTGATCACTACAGCTGCCAAAGAGGCATCACCTTAAAAGTACAAATCACGCACTGGAGCCCAGTCCGATTCAGAAGTTTGTGGTTTCTTCTCACTCTGACCTGTGTGCAGCACTGCTAAAGTGTCTGCCTTCACAACAGTACCATCGGCTCTCCAGACACCTCTGTATGGTCCCACTGGCAGTACAGCATCCAGAAGACTGCAGCAACCTCCTTGTCACAGAATCATAGAATGGTTGAAGTTGGAAGGGACTTTCAAAGGTCATCTAGTCCAACTCCCTTGACATAGGCAGGGTCATCTTTCACTACATCAGGCTGCTCAAAGCCCCGTCCAATCTGGCCTTGAACACTTCAGATGAAGGGGAATTCACAACTTCTCGAGGCAACCTGCTCCAGGATCTCACCACTCTCATCGTAAAGAATTTCCTCCTTACATCCAATCTAAATCTATCTGCTTTCCGTTCAAACCATTGGCCCCCTGTCCTGTCACTACAGACCCCGGCAAAGTCTCTCTCCACCTTTCTTTCAGTACTGAAAGAGAGCTTGTAAGGCCACAACAAAGTCTCCCCAATAAAGTCTCCCCAGACTGAACAACCCAAACTCTCCCAGTCTTTTTTTCCATATAAGAGGTGCTCCAGCCCTCTGATCATCTTTACGGTCCTCTCCTGGATCCACTCCAACAGGTTCATATCATTTTTGTACTGGACACCAGAGCTGGACACAGTACTCCAGGTGGGATCTCAAATGTGCAGTAGAGGGAGAGAATAACCTCCCTCAACCTGCTGGCCATGCTTCCTTTGCAGTCCAGGATGCAACTGGCTTTCTAGGCCGCAAGTACACGTTGCCGTCTCATACTCAATTTTTCATCCACCAGTATCCCTAAGCTCTTGTCTGCAGGGCTGCTCTCAATACCTTCATCTCCTAGTGTGTACTGATACTGCTGATTGCCTCACCACAGGTGCAGAACCTTGAACTTAGCCTTGCTGAAGTTCATCTCTCTCTCGGGCTCTCCCCTCCTCTAGCACTAGCTCTCTCCCTATCTCTCTTCCTGCACCTCACTCTTCCCACCCCATCTCACCCCTGCCACTCTCTTCCCCCACCTCCCCCCCAGTCTTGCTCTCTCTGTTTCTGGGAAGCTCAACACATTTTTTTACTACTTTTATATACAAATAATATATTAAAATGACATACTTGTTTCTAAAATAATCCACCATACGCACAATCCCACTATTCTTTGCACCTCTCCCTACTGCTCATACTAAACTCTCCTCTCACTCTACTCAAAGCCACTCAAGAAGAGCTTCTCCTGCATTTTTCAACCACAACCAAAGTCTATCTATATTTTCCTGCAGAAAGCAAGTGACTGTGCAGTACTTTTCTGGAACACCCTACACAGCTCTGCCAGCATCTCTAAAACACATACAAGTTCAGAAAAATCCAACTATTTAAATTTCATACCTACCGCCTTCCCAGATTGTTTTGATTGCTTGGTTTCTCCATTTTATTTTTTTTTTTCCCCAAGAACAGGAGCTACAGTGCTGCCCTCCTTGCGTGAACCATCAGGTATTATTAAACAAGCATGGAGATCCTCAGGTCAAAGACAGCAAAGGCCTCAGGACACATCATGTCTCCCAGGGTCCTGCTGGCACTAGACTGAATAAGCCTCAGCCCTCTCTACACACCTCCTCGTGCCTGACACTTTGCTTTGTGCTGTTTACCTGCAGTGCTCACGTTACTGGATTTCAGCACGGGCGGTGGCGTGACGTGGTTGGCAATGGCTGTGGAAGAAGGGGGAGGTATAGGAGGGACTGCAATTTTGCCTCCCGGTGGAGGTGGCAGCAGGCTTAGGCCCCCTGATCCAGATACACGGGGCTTGGCTGCTCCTCCTTTCTTTGTCATCATGTTCTGTATAAAAAGAAAGGACAATGAGGAAAAGTCGCTATTGGCATACCAGAGAAAGCAGCAGGGTAAACTGGGCTGCTTACCCCAATATTCAGTTTGATGGTCTGCCCTTCCTTAAACCCTAAGTCTAATTTGGGACGTGTGTCAGCTTCCTGGGACTCCTTGGAGATCTCAGTTTCCTGCTTCACCCACCTAAAAAGAGAGAAAGACATAAGACCCTGTGGCAAAGGGGAACAGAGTTTCCAAAAAATGCACGGCTCCTCTCCCCATCCTGCCAAAGGACTACCTTGCCTTGTCAAACCAGCTACCTCCCTACTCCCAGTCTAGTACAACAAAAAGCTGGGACTACCACAAACCCAAGAGACTGTCTAACACTGCACTTCTAGCACCACAGGGCCTAAGCTTAAGACTTACAGATCTGATCCTGCAGGACTCTCATCTTGCGTGACAGTTGGCAGCACGCTCAAGTGTCCCTGATGGAGCCAGGGTAGGGCTTCACGATCATCCCAAGAGAAATCTGTACTAGATGAACATGCACCACCACCCACCACGTTCTACAAGCCAGAGGAAAAACAGCATTCCAGAAAAGCACAACTCACTTGAAGTGATCCTGCAAAGAGACGTTGAAGTCAAAGGCATCACCACGATCCGTGAAGCCAATGCCTATAAAAGCACTTCGTCCTAGCAAGGAGACAGGAGGAGTCATTGGAGGTGCCCTGCAAACGGGCCCTTGCCTTCATCCACTCCAAAATCCTGCTGTTTCTCCTAAACCACTCCGTGCTACCTCCCTCTGACACATCTGCAGCTGGACACCAGCAGCTCACAGCAGTTTATTGGTTCTAGCCTCCAGGATGCAACCTTCTTTCCACGCAACACTCAGAGACTGAATGTTCCTTCCCAGACCCTGCAGCTCATACAACACAGAGAGCCCTCCTTTGTTAACCCTGCCTTCCTACCCCTCTAGTCACACTATCCAGCCTTTCCAGCGTTCCCAGCACCATTTCAATCCACCCGGCATACACCCAGCTCCATCAGGCTGTCTCCTCCACTTCCGACACCGGTCACATACCCGATCCCTCAACTCACCAGTCCCATCCTGAATTCGAATGACAAAGTAGCGGCTGGAATCTGTCACAGTCTCTACTGCAATGCCAGGGTACTGGTCTATAGGAGCCTGGGCAAAGAGTTCTCCTGCAGACAAAAGAACCAGGCGTTAAGAACAGCAACCTCTTGCTGAAGCATGGCCAAGGCTGCCGCGCACAGCTCGGCACAGGCTTAGAAGCACAGGCTCCTAAGCAGCAATCGCGGTCACAGCCTTGCCAAGCCATCGCCTCTACCTTACCTGAAACCTTATCCTCCAGTTTTATGTACGCAGTTTTGCCTTTGGAGGTGACACGAAGCCGCCCTGTCCAGTCTGGATGGTCCAGTTTCCAGTCAGATGCCCTGAAAAGAGAAGCAACTGTTCACTGACCATACATCAACCCCTCCACTTCTGCCTAACCATCTCAGCAAAAGTCTCTCCTCCCAAAGCTTCAACGCCTTATTCCACTCCTCTCCCCTAAAAATATCTGAGCTCTCAGCTCCTCTCTGGGGCTGTTAGTTGACGCACATGGCTCTGACTAGTCTCTCTTTCCTCTGGGTACAGGGAAATAGATACAGTCCAGGTAATAATCCTTGTCTTTATTTTTATAAGCTTGCAGAAGAGGGGAGAATGAAACTCAGAAACTCACTCGGAAACAGTAAACCCAAATGCAACTAATAAATGACAAGAGAGCAAGACTCCAAAAACTAATGAACAGCAGGCTGAAAAGCTACGCCGTTATTCTACCCTAGTGCTGTAAAGTAACATCAAGTACTTTAGAAACTAGACACGGCTAGCTTACACTAGGTAAAACATTATGCACACAGCCATCTTGACTAGCCCCCTCAAACTCTTTGCTAAAGACTGCTATGAAGAGAAAAAAAAATAAAAACAACAACAAAAAAAAAGCTAAAAAAATCCCAACCTACAACACCTGGGCCCAAGCACAATATTCACAGCAGCAACAGTCTGCCAAGCTCAGCGAGTACAATCGACACCCATCAGCACTTCAGACCACAACCCCCCTTCTCCAGGAAGTCTGCGGGCACAGCTTTCAAAGTGACACTTCCCTGGTTTTGGCTGAGAGAGAGGGAAGGCATTTCTAACTCTCGGTCCTGCAATCTCTTCTCAATTATCAGGCTAAACTCCTGCTAGCTTCCTCCCCGCTGCTGGGAGAGGCAGCGGGCTGAATTCAGCAGGCCATTATACCGCATCAGACTCACGGCCCAGGGAACCGGGCAAGGTGGGAGAAGAGGTGGGCTCCGCCCGCAAGAACAAGTTGCTCGGGTACCCTCTCCTCCCGCGCACGATTAGCACAACTGCCCCTGCTACCCCACCGCACGGAGCGAAGGCTCCCGGCTTCGGGCGCCAAGCACCTCCCAGAGGTGACCGAAGCCTTCCCGCCGCCCACACCTGCGGCCGGGGGAGCCAAGGCCTCCGGGAATAGGCGTGACCCGTTTGCGGCCGCAGGCCACCGCTGCCCAAGGGCCTGCTCAGGGCGAGGACGACCGGGCGCAG
>VWZK01002261.1:176-38399 GCA_013396935.1 Baryphthengus martii
TTCAAGAGTTGCAAAGGGACTATAAGAATGAGCAAGAGAATTCAGAGCCATCACCTTTCTTGGGCAAGTAACCTTTAGCTGCATTCCTTTTTGCTTTCTCAGCCAGAGAGAAACACTTTTTTTTTGAGAGCCAACCAGGTTGCAGTCCCAGAGCAAAGGGGATAGAGCCAAAAGTCTTGGTGCTTTTCAAGAGTTGCAAAGGGACTATAAAAATGAGCAAGAGAATTCAGGGCTAGCACCTTCATTGGCCAGAAATCCTTAGCTGCAGCCCTTTCTGCTTTCTCAGTCAGAGAGAAACACAATTTATAATGTAGAACCTGGTTTCAAGCCCAAAGTAAAGAGTTGTAAAGGGACTATAACAATGAGGAAGACACTTCAGAGCCAACACCTATCCTTGGGGAGTAATCTTTAACTGCATCCCTTTTTGCTTTCACGGCCACAGAGAAAGTCTTTTTTGAGATCAAGCTGGTGTCAGGACAAAGCAAAGTGGATAGAGCCAAAAGTCTTGTTGCTTTTCAAGAGTTTCAAGGGGACTATAAGAAAGAGGAAGAGACTTCAGGGTCAGCACCTTCTTTGGGGTTGTAGTCCTTATATGCAGCCCTTTTTGGTTTCTCGGCCAGAAACAAACATATTTTTAAAGGAGGCCCTAATTTAAAGCCGAAATCAAAGAGTTGTAAAGGGACTATAAGAATGAGCAAGAGAATTCAGGGCTAGCTCCTTTCCTTGGCAAGTAACCTTTAGCTGCATCCCTTTTTGCTTTCTCGGCCAGAGAGAAACATATTTTTTTTAATGGAGAACCTGGTTTAAAGCCCAAAGCAAAGAGTTGTAAAGGACTACACGAATGCGCAAGACACTTCAGAGCCAACACCTATCCTTGCGGAGTAATCTTTAGCTGCATCTCTTTTTGCTTTCTTGGCCACAGAGAAAGTCTTTTTTGAAATCAAGCTGGTTTCAGGACAAAGCAAAGGGGATAGAGCCAAAAGTCCTGCTGCTTTTCAAGAGTTGCAAGGGCACTTAAGAATGAGCAAGAGAGTTCAGAGTCAGCACCTTTCCTGGGCCAGAGCGAAACACATTTTTTTTTTGTAGAAGCTGGTTGCAGCCCCAAAGCAAAGGGGACAGAGGCAAAAGTCTTGCTGCTTCTAAAGACTAGCAAGGTGACTATAGGAAAGATCAAGAGATTTCAGGACTAGCACTTTCTTTGCGGGAGCAGTCCTTAGCTGCATACTTTTTAGTTTTCTCGGCCAGAGAGAAACTCTTTTTTGAGGCCAACCTGGTTTCAGGCCGAAAGAAAGGGGACAGAGCGAAAAGTCTTGGTGCTTTTCAAGAGTTGCAAAGGGACTATAGCAATGAGCAAGAGAATTCACAGCCAGCACCTTTCCTGGGCAAGAAATCCTTATATACATACTTTTTTGCTTTCTCGGCCAGAAATAAACACATTTTTGAGACCAACCTGGTTTCAGGCCCAAAGTAAAGGGGATAGAGCCAAAAGTCTTGGTGCTTTTCAAGAGTTGCAAAGGGACTGTAATAATGACAAGTAGTCTTCAGGGCCAGGACCTTTCTTGGGCAAGTAATCCTTAGCTGCAACCATTTTTGCTTTCTCGGCCAGAGAGAAAAAATTTTTTTAAAGGACAACCTGGTTTAAAGCCCAAAGCAAAGAGTTGTAAAGGGACTAGAAGAATGAGGAAGAGACTTCAGAACTAACACCTATCCTTGGGGAGTAATCTTTAGAGGAATCAATTTTTGGTTTCTCGGCCAGAGAGAAACACTTTTTTTTGTAGAAGAAGGTTGCAGACCCAGAGAAAAGGGGACAGAGCCAAAAGTCTTCATGCTTTTGAAGAGTAGGATGGGACTGTAAGAATGAGCAAGAGACTTCAGGGCTAGCACCTTCTTTGGGGGATATTCCTTAGATGCAGCACTTTTTGGTTTCTCGGCCACAGATAAACTATACTTTTGGAAACACTCGTTTCAGGCCGAAACCAAAGGGGACAGAGCCAAAAGTCTTGGTGCTTTTCAAGAGTTGCAAAAGGACTATAAGGATGAGCAAGACACTTCAGAGCCACAACCTCTCCTTGGGGAGTAATCTTTAGCTGCATCCCTTTCTGCTTTCTCAGCCAGAGAGAAACACTTTTTTGAGGCCAATCTGGTTGCAGGCCCAAAGCAAAGAACCAAAAGTCTTGGTGCTTTTCAAGAGTTGCAAAGGGACTATAAGAATGAGCAAGAGAATTCAGGGCTAGCTCCTTTCCTGGGCAAATAATCCTTAGCTGCATTCCTTTTTGCTTTCTCGGTCAGAGAGAAACTCAATCGTATCAATCCAACACAAGGGTCAGCAAACTGGGAAAATGAGAGGAGGGATGGCGTCAGCCACTGAAGAGCTTGTTTGTGCTGACATGGCTTTACACCCACTTGTTTCTCATGCACAGACTGAACTTAAGCGTGGTCTGTTCAGGCAGAGTAATCCAACATGTTCCACTTAAAGTGTTGGGGTGACACTTGATCTTCAATCCCACCTGATGGGTGCCATGTGTCAGAAGGCATGAAGGCAGATGGTCTTATTTGGGCTCACAAAGAGGACAAGACTGCAAAGAAGAACACAAAACCAATTGTGACTTTCTCAGAGGCAGAGGCTAAGAAGCAAGAACAAGGGTGAGTACTCCGTGGCAGCAAAGCACAGGGTAAGAGGATGTGTTGGGGTTAAAAGCAGAATGAAGCAGGCTAGGTGAGCTGGAGCAGGGACTGCACCTTCTAGCCTTTCTCCTCCTCAAGGCTAGACTGGCACCTCAGAGATAAGTGCTGGGGTTGTTGTGGTGCCAGCAAAGAGCTGAGGAAGCAACCCTCAAAATACATGTCATAACTCCATGCACAAGGCCATAACTCATCAGAGCTATAGTTACCCTTGCATCATCCTTTCTATCTGTGAAGGTCCACTTTTGCTGCTGACCCCATCTCATAGGACAAAATATTTAGTTTTCAGGGTCTGTTTAATTTGTATTTTTCATGGATGCTTCAACAGTAAAAGACCACCTTTTTGGGTGCAGAGTGGAGTGCTTGAAAGTCAGAATGCTACTGTAGTATGCATTCATGTCAAGGCATTTTTCTCAAATCGTTAACTTCCTTTGCTGCTGCAGACTCCTCTGCACCTCTATAATCACAAAATAAAGCATCTCCTGAAAGCCTTTAAAAGCAAACAAGAATTATGTCTTGACTTTCCTTATTTGAAAACAGAGCCTGGTGCTCCGTCCTCCTTTCAACCACTCTGAATGGCAGGGGAAGGTGCGGGAAGAGCTCGAGAGTCAAACACACATACTCGTAGAGTTATCGTGAATGCTCTAACTTTATTGCCAAGCGTGTGCTTTTTATACCTGTGCTTGTCATTAAAGTGTATGTTTATTATTGGTTAATACACACAAAGGAATATTACTTGATTGGTCATTAAAAGGAATACTTGATTGGTTATTAGAAAAGTATTAGGCACTTCTTGATTGGTTACTTTAGCTCTGGGCAACTAGTGATTACAGCCAACTAATAACAGCAAGATGCAGCACATTCCTTAAAATAATGAGTGTCCATTCTTATCGCGTCGTCCTTGAAGTAAGCCAAGTTCTTCTTGCTCTTGTTTATCCACTGCCAGGAAAATTCCATCTTGCTTCTCCGCATCCCCCATTCGCCACCTGTACCATTGCAAACGTGTCTGCCGACTCGTGCCCTTGGTCACGTAGCCAGTCTTTCACTAGATTTTCCTCCACAGGAAGGTACGATGAAAACCCTGGGGCCATCTTTGACATGATAGGAGCAACTGTTTTGAGTTTCTTTTCTAATGCCTTCCTCAGTTTATTGATCTGTGAGCTATGAATTGTATGTAGGAGCAAGATCTGGATGTAATCCTTATTTAACCCCCAGAAATGTTAATTGGAAACTACTTTTAGCATCTTTGATGTAGGTCATCAAACTGAGGTTGTATCCTGTCCATGGCCACTACCAGCTTGTGCCAAGCTGTACACTTAACTGGGACTCTTTGCTCTGGTCTTGTTCCCTTGTTGCCCTCAGCTAACGAATCCCTCTAATGTGTGCTGGATTCATCTCACTGCTATCAGCCATCTGAATTTGAAGCATCTCATTAGAGTAATTTTTTTTTGCTGATCTAATTTGGAGATTGGTATATAAAGGTCACTATATACCTTTATATATAGTTGCTCTTGTGGGAACTTTGTCTTCACAGCCTCTAGAATCTCATGGTGACTGGGTGAGATTGAACACAGTGGGGACATCTGCATCATCCAACTTTATATGTCTCCGGTGCAAACAGCTCTATCTGGGTTATACAGGCTTTCCTTGAGCTGAGAGAGAGGAATTAATTTCTGTTCACCTCAATGGAATGAGATGTCTTCAGTGAGAATACATGCCCTAGAGAAGCTTGGATTTTTTTATGGGTTTGGTTTTTTTAAAACATGAAAACTTCAAAAAGAGGCTGAGTGACTAGCTTGGACAGAGACATCAGAGTGGTTAGTATCTAAATTTGGCCAAATGTTTTGTTCCTAATAAACTCAACTTCCGCCATGCAGCAGTAAGTGAGCTAATCCATCAAACTGAAGCAGACCCAAGTTCTCTGCTCTTTCTACCCTTCCATCCCCCACCCCCTCAACATGATGTGAAACACTATTTTGAAATGTTTTACACTGTAAAACAACATATTGCACTGTCCTCCATTCAATTTCAATTTTATGCAACTTTGTTCACTGCAATAAGCTCAATGATCTCAGGCAGTAATTGGTGAGCTTGTTAGACTACTGGGATTTTTATTTCCAGGGCTACAGATCAAACAAGTGTGCCTGAAAGATAATTATACATGCAGTGTGCACTAAATAATTACTTGTAGTGCTGGAGGAGAGACTATGATGAGGTATCACTTTAAAAAAAGCTTCTTGATTTATCATTTATAAAGCAAAGATCATATTAGATTCACTAGTTAAATATTCAGTGAATAGTAAGTCACTTGACTAGCCAGAGTGCAGGAGGAAAGCCTGGCAAGAATGGTGCCTTTTTTGGTTTGACTTTATTTTTGGCCTGGATCTGAACAAAGTGCCTCTCCCTGACTTCATCTGTTATCAGGTGTTGCTGGACACAGCAGAATTTTGTATTGCTTCCAGGTGGTAAAAGGGGATATTCTCCCACTTCCATCTTCTCCAGGGCCTTGAAATTTATCCTTCTTCCCCTCTGCTCTCACTTACACTTGGGAAGCAAGAGCAAACTTCAGCGTGCAGAGAGGAGGGAAGTGTTTTGCCCCACCCTACATGTGGGCATGTGGCAAACGGGCCATCAGCTGTGAAGAACCTGGGCCATAATAAAATGGTATATATTAACGAGATCGGCTTTGCAGGCATCACACTCAAGCCTTGCTATCCTGAGCATTTTGTACCTGAACTACCAAATCTGGGGTTGTTCAGGCCAAGGCTACTGGAAGAATGGTGAGCTAAGATCTTGCCTATAAACTGAGCTTGAGCAATTCTATGCGTTGTGCCCTGTTTGGAACTAGGAGATCTTGTGTTTGGTTTTGTGATACTCTGGGTCAAGCAACCCTGGCTCAGGTTCTGACTATATATGTACTCCACTATTTGTGGAGTACATATAGAGGAGCGTTGTTTTTACCCTGGGACCTGGACTCTGTCTTACAAGCCAGGCTTTGCGCTTCTGCATGGCTGTGTACAGGAAAGATTCCTCTTATTGTAGTTATTCTTGCATTTGTTCCTAATTTTTCTTTTTCTTTTAGAAAGTGGAGTAGTGGGTGAATTTTACCTTCAGTGTATTTGCAAATTGCAACTTGTTTCTACATCTTTGCTGCAAATTGAGCTGCCTTAAGGATGATATTTTACATGTCTGCGTTGGAGTTGTCCATTTATTGCTACTCTTCTATCAAGTATTTAGTATTTTCCATTTGTAGAGCTGATCAAAGAAACGTTCACTGAGAATTTACATAGAAAAACCTTTTCTATGTAAAAAAAAAAATCACAGGTGGATACTGTCTTTGTGGGAAAAATTGATGAGTGTTTGCGATACGATAGGAGAAAGGAAAAATTAAGAAATATAGAGGAAAGTCAAAAGATATCGAAAGTATGAACTATGAAAAAGCCTGATATACCTTGGAGAAACTTGAAAACAGATCTCCATTATAACTTAAAAATAAGTGTTCTCATTTTGCAGGCACAGAGGCTAATTTGAAGTGACACATTTAAGAATATAATTTCCAGTCGGTTTCATTCACCTAGTATTTGCCTTCTGGGTCACCCATTGTGTGCCTGGGCAGGATCACTCTATGACAGGAAGAGGAATTTAGTTTCCCCTCATCCCTGAGTGAGCAGTTCCTGACCTCCATGGTGTTGCATACGCAAATGCAGAGCAAGGACTTGACCTTGGGTTTTCTAAGCTTTGAGTCTGAACCATCAAACCATTTTCAACAAGTGCTATTAATTTAATAAATGATTTAATCACTATTCAGACCCTGGTAGGATAAACAGTGCTCTTGAGACCTGTGCTCTTGTCAGTAGCTGCCTGGAAGCAGTCTAGGATGTATCAGGAGCCTGGATGCTCTGTTTGGGGCAGGCTGTTATGCTAATGTTCCTTGTAGTGAAACGATCCTTGGCTGCACTGTTGCATGAGATGTCTCCTGGTTGAATATTGGTGAAGACTGCCACCAGGAACATTCCAAGCTAGGGGAACTTGAACATCTGTCCTATGAGGAAAGGCTGAGAGAACTGGGGCTGTTTAGTGTTGCGAAGAGAAGGCTGAGAGGGGATCTTATTAATGTCTCTAAGTATCTGAAGGGTGGGTGTCAAGTAGAAGGAGCTCATCTCTTTTAAATGGTGCCCTGTGATAGGTCAAAGGGCAATGGGCACAAACTGGAACACAGGAAGTTCCACCTCAAAACAAGGAATAACTTCTTTCCTGTGAGGGTGATGGAGCAATGGAACAGGCTGCCTGTCCCATCACGTCAGGGTCACCATTTGCGGGAGGAGGAATGGACTCCAATCACTCAATATGAGTTATAAGCAGAAGCCACTTTATTTATTACAGCCCAAGCTTTTATACCCTCCTTATCAGTTCACGCGCTGCTTCCTCTCCTGCTATTAGCTCAGCTCCCCTGTCCACGCGCTATTTTCTCTATTCTCATAGGCAGTAGTTATCTTGCAAACCACATTCTTGTCTCAGCCGGTGAATTCCTCAAACTTGTTTACTTCCATTGCTTCAAGGACAGAGTTTTCACAGGCCGAGGCTGGGCCCAGCCGTGGCCCAGCCACCTGCAACAGCTGCCCAGAGAGGCTGCGGAATCTCCTTCTCTAGAGACTTTCAAAACCCACCTGGACATGTTCCTGTGTGGCCTGCCCTAGGGGATCCTGCTTTGGCAGGGGGCTTGGACTAGATGACCTCTAGAGGTCCCTTCCAAAGCCTAACATTCTTGCTCATCAATCTAGCATTCAGGAAACTGCAGTTCCTCAGTCATGTTAACCCTGGGTTTGCTGAGAGAGGCAAAGAGAATGGGTTTGAATGATGAGCTGCACATCATGGTGCACTGAGTAAGTGGATAACTAATGGACAAGTGGCACAGTTTTGGCTGGACTGTGCCTGCTAGGATGATGGGAGTGGCTGCATCCATCCATTCAGGAAACACACTCAGAACTTCATGATGGAGGCCTTTAGTTACACTCTTCTGCTAAATGTTTGCAACTGTTTTCAAATAGCTTGCTAGGCAAATCATCCAAGGCAGTTTTTTTTTTAAAAGATCACAGCAGCTCCTTTTAGAAATCTACCCTGCAGAGCACAGTTTTTAACAAGATGCATGCAATTACTCTGCATGACTATGAGAAATAAGCAATTGAGCATGCTAATAACCAGCAATGTAAATTACTGGCCATTTTCCTCCTATTACTTCTAACCTCTGGGGACAGCTGCAAAACCAGTTTACATTGTGCAACAATTGCATTTAGAGGCCCAGAACATATCCATCCTTTCACTTATTGCGTAAAAGTGGAATGATAATATGCAGCACCAGAGGGAAATTGTAAAGCTTAACTAATGAACTTGTGAATGTTTCTGAAATCTCAGCTCCAATGTTCTGTGTGAGTGTGAAGCACTGCTTATAATACTTTAAAACAGGTGTTGGTTTTATACATGGTGCTTCAAAAAGGAGTATTGTCTCACATAGTTTCCTCTGAAGGTTCAGCAATGAAAAGCAACTCCAAGAGCTCTTGTTGCTAAATTTCAGCACTGGAAGCCACAAAAAAAAAACCCAGAAGAAATGAAGATCTCAATCAAGCTGGCCAGGAGAAATCTTCCCTCTCCTGCTGCCAATTATTAAACAAGTGTTACAATGCAATGAGATAGTAGAATTAAACATCTATTTGAATTTGGCTCCTCATGTACTTATAGGCGGCAAATTAATTTTAATATTATTTATTCTGTGACTTTCAATAATTCACTGGGATCTGTTCATACCAGCAATTAGAACACATAAAGTAAGGAACAAAGCTCACATAAATTATTCCATGGCATTTATTATGTATTTCACCATTTACAGCTATGCAGAAGTTACTGAGGAAACATGTACATTAATTAATACGTACATTATGACTTCATTAGCCCTACTACACTTTTTCAACAAGTAAAGATACTTAGATTTGGGTGTGTGCACAGCTAGAAAGGTGTTGCCAGTGTCTTTTAAATTATTTACATTTAACAAGGAGCTCTGTGATTGGCATCCAGGAAGAGCTCCTTGTGCACACAAGGAATGGCAAAGTTCTTTTGTCAAAAGCTGCTAAGCTGAGCCAAACTGAGTGATGGGTCTTAGTCCATCTTAAACAACCATTTGAGCTAGAGCAAGGAACTAGAGAAAATCCAACATGTAAGACCCTCTGCTTTAATTTCCTCTAGTTGAGGAGCCTATAGGGGAGCACAAGTTGGCATGGCGGTCCCATAGCATTTACTTGGCTAATGCTTGCCTAGTGGATGAGGCCCAGGACAAGACCCTGGAGAAGACTGCCAAGGGGCATCACTGTCTGACTCCTTTCACCAGCCCCACAGACCTTGCTTGAGGCTGCTGTCAAGTCACTCCAGTTCCAACAGTGTGTCTCTGAAAAAAGTCCTGTGATACCACAACTCAATCAATGAGAATTTTTTTAATGCCAAGTGCATTAGAAAAAAAACAAACCCAACAAAAACTCACAAATTCTTTTGTAGTCTGAAAAGGAAGAGAAGTAATTTTATTCAGTGCCATAAAACTGATGCCCACTCACGTTTTTTTACATCATTTATGAGGATACACCAGGAAATTTCTAAATGAGTAAACTCCACCAGTGTAAAAAGACTTAGATACACCTCTGTAATTGAATGGTTCAGCTCACACATGAAAGCTGTTTGTTATTTGGCGTTTTATTTATTAAGCACAAATTGAATTTCAGTTTTTGGAGCAAAGAGCTCCCTCCTGAAGGTTCCAGCTGCAGGCTTCCTTGCTGGGTAATGCTGAAGAGGGTTTCGGTACATCAACCTAAAATAACAGCCACAGAGATGCAGGTCCCATGGGAGTTTTGTGGCTAGGGGTATCTTCAAAAAGAATTGTGTCTTGGATAGAGATAATGAATTATCAATGAGGCATAATACTTCTCTGGAATCCCAGGTGTATTCTCTGGTTATGAATTACTAACAAAACTCATGGTGACAGCTGGCTAGGAACTTTCTCATGGTTAACTGCTGGTCAAGAAGCCTGTGGAGTTCCTGGTCAATGAGTAGTTGATTGTGGGATGCAACTAAAGAAATGCTCTTCTTCCATGGTTTTGATGATTCTTCTAACCCCAGCAGGAACTCTGTCTGGCTGTGACTTGTAATGTGAAATGGTGGTGCTGCTCTGTGGAGAAGATTTGTCCAGGCTGGTCATTGGCAGGTAGATGAAGAAAGGCTTGTGAGAACAAAGATCCTTCCAAAACTCACTCTATTTTTTCTGACAAAACCCGACCCCACAGAATATGCTTGTGTCTTTTCACAGTTCTTTAATTAACAGCCATAAAACACTTCAAGTCATTTTGAGTCTGGCTATGCATGCACTCAGAGGGTGGAGCACATGAAGAGAGACCAAAGATTTTGGGAAGCAGAGTAGGAGAAACTAACCATCTTCTTCCTTGAAGGCCTGCAGTGTGAAGTTCCTCAGAGGAAAGCTGCTGAACCTACTTCTGCATCTCATGGAAACAGGCTGAGAGACGTGGGGCTCTAGGTCACCCTTCCCCAGACTGACGGGTTGGGAAGTCCATGGCTCTGTCTTATAGAGGCAAAACCCAGAACCCTCCTAGCCTTTCCCAAACACCTCTATTCAGGGGTCTTAGGAGCTTATCTCCCAAGGCAGGCCTACAGTCTAGGGATTTGTTTGGTTTGCATTTACAGATCAGTGGCCAATATGCAAATATTAGTTTGGATAGACACAAAATATGTTTCTTTGCACTGTAGGAAAACTGAACAAATTCCTTGTTTGACTCAACTATCTGTTCTTCTGTGAGTGTGTGATACTAGAGCCAAAGGTGAGAATCACAAGGCTGCCAGGCAGGAACTCTCCTCTTACTTCTTGTCATCATCTTCTCAGGTAACTTGGAGGTTAGGGCACTTCACTAGGGGAGTGAAACTCAGGCTTACTTCTACCTGTCTTCATAGCCAGATGCTGGATCTGGACATTATCCACCTGTGGCAGGCTCTCCTTTGTGAATGCTTCATGGGCACAGCTATTACAGCCTCAAAGAGTCTCAGTTTGAAGTCTATGTTTCACATACTGAGTTAGAAAACAGGCCACTCCCCACTTCTCTTACATATTAATGACGTCAGCCTTGCAGAGAGATCATAGAATCATAGAATGGCTTGAGTTAGAAGGGACCTTACACGTCACCTTGTTCCAACCCCCTTGTTATGGGAAGAGACACCTCCCACTAGAGCAGGTTGTTCAGAGCCTCATCCAGCCTGGTCTTAAACACTCCCAGGGATGAGATGTCCACAACTTACCTGGACAACACGTTCCAGTGTCTCACCACCCTCATAGCAAAGAACTTCTTCCTAATGTATAATCTAAATGTACCCTGATCTAGTTTAAAAACCAGTGTTTCTTGTCCTGTCACCACATGCCCTTATAGAAAGTCCCTCTCCAGCTTTCCTGTAGGCCCCCTTCAGGTACTGGAAGGCTATTATAAAGTCTCCTCAAAGCCTTCTCTTCTTCAGGCTGAACAGACTCAAATCCCTCAGCCTGTCCTCATAGGATAGGTGCTACAGCCCTCTAATCATCTTTGTGGCCCTCCTCTGGACCAGCTCCAATATATCCATATCCTTTTTGTGTTGGGGCCTCCAGAGCTGGTTTGCAGTACTCCGGGTGGGATCTCACAACAGCAGAGTAGAGGGGCAGAATCACTTTCCTTGACCTGCTGGCCACACATTTTTGGATGCATCCCAGGATACAGTTGGCTTTTTGGACTGTCAGCTCATATTGCTGGCTCCTGTGAAGCACTTCATCAGCCAGGACCCCCCAAGTCCTTCTCTGCAGTGGTGCTGTCAATCCACTCATCACCCAGCCTGTATTTGAGCTTGGGATTGCTCCACCCCAGGTGCAGGACCTTGCCACTTGGCCTTGTTGAACTTCATGAGGTTGGAAAGAGCCCACCTCTCCACCATATAAAGATCCCTCGAATGCATCCCAGAGGAGTGAGTCTGTTTCTCCATGGCAGATGGTAGAGGTGAGTTGTAGTATGCTTGAAGAAAGAGGGGAGAAACTGAATCTGTCTTGACAGTATCCTCAGAGCAAAACTTTAGACAACAGTATCCTGAAGTTCATGTCCAGAGTTGAGGCTGTTTTCAAAAAACATGAATTTAGTTCTTTTATTATTTTTAGATCATTTATTTTTTCACTACAGAGGGACTCTCTTGATTATCGTAATTGAGACAGAATTTGAAAAATATGGTGCCTAGTCTTTCGAAAATGTTTTGAGGAGCTACTGCATGGTTTCAGATGAGGGCCACAATTACGGTCTGGAGGTTGTCATGAGAAAGGATGCTGCTCAGTCTTTCTCTATTTTTTATTTGAAGCTGGCATGCAAACAGATTATTCTAAACCCTCTCTCTGTCTCGCTGTCCCATTTTTCAGCTTTTTGCAGTCACATTACCTGCTGGATGTTTTCATAAACTGTGCTCCTTTTCCTTGAGTTCTGATGATTAATTGTAATTGTAATGACAAGTGGAAATATTCCAAAATAAATCTGTTTTCATCTTTCTCTGCAAAGTCCACTCTGATAACCCTCTGCAGATTTAACAGCTTGGGAAGAGGTGGGAAAGCATAAGATTTACATTAGGGCAGCTGTCCTGTAGAGTCCCTTAATGCTGCGGTTGTTTTGGTAAGGACTGAATTTCCCCCTAAGGGCCAAACAATTATCATTTGGCCCAGAAAACTAAAGGAAAATAGGCAGAAGTCCTGCTTGTCAAGGGCTCCATGGTCATGCAGAGGCCTGCAACAGTTCCAAACCTGGGCACTGACAGGGCAGAGATGAGGCAAATTTGGAACAGTTCATGGCATATGTTTGCAATGACTTCCCCACGTTCACGTTTTCTTTCTAAAATTATTTCTGGTACAAAGACTGTTCTATTATCTGGAAACATGCCTTTCCAATCATGAAACTGTCTCTCCACTGAAGACAGTCTTAGCATACAGACCATCCCTTTGCCGACAGTAATGCTATTCTTGCATATCATGGATGCTACACAGGTGAAGCCCAAGGCCCCTTGGTTTGGGTTTCTGCAGCTCAGTCACTATCCAAGAGAAGCTGTACCAATGCCTCCTCATCTGTCTGCATCCTTCCACACTGTGTCTGATGATCTTAAGGGTCTTTTCCACCCTAAATGCTTCTGTGATTCTATGGTCCCAGATGAGTATGAAACCTCGTTCCTGACAAGGACAATCTGCTGACAACTTCATCTCCATTGGCTTGGCCTAGGTGGAATGTTTGGCAGAGGGGCTTGGGGCACTGGCAAAGTGTAAACAATGCCCTGGCAATGCACTGGGGCTTTTGGCAGGAGGCTAAGCAGGGAGGTTAGTTCCCACAGCAGCAATCAGCCCCAAGGAGTTTTGGTTTTACCCTGCAGCCTGGTCTGCAGTAAGCAGAGCAGAAGACGAAAAAGAACTCTCACGATCACTTTTTCCTGCAGGAAGATAGAGATTGGCAGGTCTTTCTGTTGAGATGTCCCTCAGCCTGGCATCTGAGACCCTGCCACTGAGCTCGGATGAGTTTCATTTTCTCTTTTTAAGTAAAAGAACTAAGACAAAAGAACAAAGAGGGAGTGACAAAGGAGAGACTAGATTTTAACTGATATGAAACCCAGGAACTGGTGTGCAGCCCAATAAGTATTGGAATGACATTACCTGAGCTTAAAAAGACATTTGACAAATTGTTAGGTTTAATTTATATGGAACTAGGGAGCAAACACCATGGCAATATCATTTTTTTTTTTTTTTAATCATTTTCTTTGGTAACAGAATCAGAAGGTGAAAGCTCTGGAAAGACTCTTATTACATTTTACCTCCCTCTGCCTTTTCTTTCTGATTCCCTCCATTGTTCCCAGCTCTGTCAAGATTGTGACAGATTAATTACCCATAAACAGTAGGAAATCCAGATGATATTTATTTTTTTTCTTTATTCTGACTTTTTAAAAGCTTTCTAGTCTTTAATCTGCAGTGAATAAGGACAAGGGGCAGATGGTGCTTGTGTCCAATATTGGCAGCATCTGAGCCCTTATCTCTTTAAGATTTTCAGTGTTAGAAAGCTAAACATGAGGGTAACAAAACTTCCAGAGACAGTATATTTCAGGGTTGGCATTTCAGGAAACAGCATTGTACACAGCCAGATTTGCAGAGTATCCCCACTCCTATTTGTGGGGATATCGCCTATCAACCTTTTCTTGGAAATTTGGACTAATTGCCCTAATTGCAGGAGTGCTCACATCAATAACTGCAAAGCCCACAGCTCTTGACCCAAGGTTCTGGCACTGGAGTAAGACACATTTGTGGCTTCTGCATCAGCAAAGACTGATGCTTGGTTGACTAGATGACAAGAGGTGGGTGAAACGTTCTCATGAACAGGGTATTTGCCCCAAATTCATGTTGCTGGGTGTGTGAAACAGCTCAGGGTGAGTTTCCATGAACAGGTTTTCAAGGAGAAAATAGAATTAAAGGAAAAATACCATAGAATAGTTCAAGCATTTTAAAAAGAGTTTTTTTCCCCTTGAGCTTTTCAAAGGCAGTTTTTCTGTCTTGATCTCTCAAAGACATCTTTGGCAGGCACAATTATATATATATAAAAGTAATAGGGAAATTAAAAATGGAAAAGGATTAAAAAGAGACCTAAAGTGCCAAATGACCTGAAATGTTCCTTCTAGTCCTGAGGACTAGAAACTTTATTTAGTTCCTTCTGACGAATTCCAGAGGAGCTGAGACACAGCAAGTGCCATGATGCTATGGCAAGATCCAGCTACCATAGATGAGCTGAGATTTGTGCTCCAGTGTGCTGTGTGGGGTTAATCCAGCCCTGTTTGCAGCAGTTCAGATGGCTGAAAGAAGAAAATCAACCATGCAAAGAGGATCTCCCATGTCAACAGTTTTGACATGGGCTCTGGCAGCAGTAGCCAGAGGTTTAGGGTTTCCTGGCGGCCCCTCTGCTCTCCTGCTGTGAGTGTCCCACCTTTCCCCTGAGCTGTAAGGCAGAGGGATCTCCAAAATCCCAAAATGTTGCTGCTCTTTTTCTCAAGATGGAATAGATAGAAAAGATCATTTAATTCCCAAACTCTAGGCAGTTTTCTTTTTTTCCTCCCTTCTCTAATTATTTTGAAATGGAGCAGCTCAGCTAAATACATTTCTTTCATCTGCAAACCAGGCCATACAGAAATCATTAACCATCTCAATTACCCATCAGGTTCAAACAGAAAAACAAAGGTGATACAAACTGCTCTTGGTATGACTGTTATGATGGTGCCTTTCGCAGCACAGGTGCTATTGAACAACTCACCAAATCCAGGGAATTGTTGGGGTGACATCAGACCTGAAAGGGCCAACTGGCTTGTTTCGCAAGGGGAGGATGCAGCCACATGCTGTGCAATGGTGTCCCAGGTGTCTGCAAGCAGCTGTGTGCTGTTTGCTGCTGAGAAGAGTTAAGTGGATGTCTAGCCTTCGAGAAGATGGCTGGGGTGGGAATAAAGCAAGTGAGGGATCTCCAGTGAAGGAGGCTGGGGGAGAGGGAAGAGATTGCCACAGGTTTGTAAGATCCACGGGTCCTTGAGTTACCCTAAGTACACCAGGTCTGAGATGTCTGGAGTCCTTTCTTGGAGAAAAGGATTGAAGAGTTCTCATCCTTTTGTGCTGCAGGAGTTGAGGAAAGGTTTCACAGCTGCTCAACTTTAGCCAATATATTGCCACGATGGGAAACTGAGTCTCTCAATAGCTAGCCAGACCTCTTTCCAGGTGCACCTTCCCTGTGAAATGCTAAGTCTGCAGCTCTCCAAAGGTGATTTTCACCCACTCATTGCTCTCCACATGGAAACGCAGAGGTCAGAAGGGTAAGTTTTAAAATGTACACAATTTATTTCTTGAATGTAAAATCTGTTGGGTATCCATATGCGCACAGGGTCTGGATGCCTTTGTGACTGTTGGTGCTTAACTCCTTCTTTGCTTTCATTGTTGATCTAGATGGAGCTTTGGAGACCCAGGTCTAGAAGGAGAAAGACCAGATGTGTGCATGTCTTGATTGTTTTTCTAAGGGAGTTTCTGGGAACATTTCTGGGAAAGAAGTGTGTACATTTGTTTCTTATTGTTAAGTTTTACTACTTTGAATCAAATTTTGTACTGCAGCCAAAGCGAAAAACATAAGGAGCTGCAACACTCTGGGGCCCAAAACTGTATATGTCTGCAGGGGTCTGTGAGCACTGGGATGGATATGCTTATCTGAGTCCATACTCGTTCTTCAAGTTCAGGCAAGCTCATGGTTACTCAGGTTCTAGGGACCTGTGCTCTTGCTTCTGCAGAAGCAGGGAACCCTTGCCTCCACCCTGCCTTCTCACTGACTTACACTAGCCACAGATTGTTTTTAGAATCATAGAATTGTTTTGTTTGGAAAAGCCCTTTCAGATCATCAAGTCCAACCATTAATCCAGTACTACCAAGTTACTGCTAAACCATGACCCTCAGCACCACATCTACAGCAACTTCTAAATCCCTTTGGCTATGGTGACTCCACCACTTTCCTGAGCAGCCTCTTCCAATGCTTGACATCACTTTCAGAGAAGAATTTTTCCTAATGTCCAACACAAACCTCACCTGGCACAACTTGAGGCCATTTCCTCTCATCCTATCACTTGCTATTTGGGAGAAGAGACCGACCCAAGGCTCCAATCTCCTTTCAAGGGAGTTGTCAAGAATGAGGTGGTCTCTCCTGAGCCTCCTTTTCTCCAAGCTAAACAACCCCAGTTCCCTCAGCTGGTCCTCACAGGACTTGTACTATAGACCCTTCACTAGCGTTGTTACCCTTCTTTGGACACACTTCAGCCCCTCAATGTCCTTCTAGGAGTGAAGGGCCCAAAATGGAACCCAGGATTCAAGGTGCAGCCTCACCAGTGCCCAGCGCAGGGGGATAGCCACTGCCTTAGTCCTGCTGACCACACTAGTGCTGATATAAGTTAGGATACTAATGACCTTCTTGGACATCTGGGCACATGCTGGCTCATATTCAGGTGGCTGTTGATAAACATCCCCAGGGCATTTTCTGACGGGCAGCTTTCCAGCCACCTTTCCCCAAGCTTAGAGCTTTGCAGGGGGTTGTTGTGACCCATGTACAGGACCGAGCACTTGGCTTTGTTGAACCTCATCCCATTGGCCTTGGCCCATTGATACAGCACGGCCAGGTTCCTCTGTAGTGCTTCCCTAACTTCAAGCACATCAACACTCCAGCCTAACTTGGTGTTGTCAGCAAACTTGAGGGTGCCCTCGACCCCCTCATCCAGATCACTGATAAAGATATCAAAGAGAACAGGCCCAAATACCGAGCCCTGGGGAACACCACTTGTTATCATCCACTAACTCCATTCACCACAACTCCACAACTCTTTGGGCTTGGCCATCCTGCTAGTTTTTGATCCAGTGAAGTGTCTGCCCATCCAAACCATGAGCCCAGGGTGTATTATACATCACTGTTACCTTGCCTATTTTTCTCTGAAACAGCCTGTAATTTTCTTAATTTTAGCAATGAAGACAAAGCTAATGAGAGACCACGGCCATCTACAAATAAGCATCAATGAGTATAGGGGTAGAGTGTCAGGCATTTGTATTTCCTGTCTGTTTACAAAGAGCTTAATGAACCTAGTAGTGATGACCAGCCTGTAGCTGGAAGCCAAGAGCTGTGTTGGCCACAGTGATCTTCTGTTTGGTGGTGATGGAGTGGCAATGCAAATATGTGTGTCCCAATAGCCCAGCACATGCTCTCCACTCTGCAATGAGATGCAGTCTGGAACATAACTCAAGTTTCCTGTACTGCACCATAATTTCTGGAGGCTGTTGCCACAGCAGCTGCATACACGGGGAGCCACAGCAAGCTTTACAGATAGGGGGAGATCTGTCCTTGCTTGCTGCTGGTGATAGGTTAGGCATAGTCCTGTGGGATTAGCTGCACATCAATGGCTTGAACTTCGAAATCATAAAGAGGACTCCAAAGATGCCAGGAAGTTGAGGATTTTCTACATGGTGTCAGCAGATCTCTGAGGTGCTGGTAGCTCATATGGCCCCACCTGAAGTGCAGAGAGAAGAGCAACAGGCAGCCACAGCACTTGGTTGGATTTATGGTAAGTTGGCTTGTTTTCCTGCCTGCAAAGTGGTTTTAGCTTAACGACATTTTCTGTGAAAATTTACACCTTTTTTTTACTCCTTATTTTAAAGCTGCTCATCAGCAGAACATTCTTGTAAATAAAGTGATGCAGATCCACATGTGGTCTACTGAGTGGCTTTGCTAGCTCACAGCCAATCTCTGGCATTATTATTTTAATAAAACAGCCTACGCAATCCATTGCTGTGCAGGAAATGTCAAGATGTACCATACGGACACCTCTTTCCTCTATATTCCTCTCATGGGAAATGGACGATGGTCAATGGGGCTGAGCTGTCCAGCATTCTGAAGCTGGCTACAAACACTCAAACTGTACCATGAGCCACTCTACCAATGAAGGGACTTTGCAAGCCTACACTGAGCACTGGAGGTTTTGTAGAAAAAAAACAATCCCTGTACAATTGCACTCCTTCCTGCAATATTTTCCCCAAGCTGAGTATCTCCATAGCTCCAGACTTGCAGTGTATCTTCTGCTTTGAAACCTAACAGGCCAGCTTTTTTCTTCTCCAGGAAATACATTTTTCTGCCAGTATTTGATTTTGTGGGCACTGCCAAAGCTCCGTGCATGGCTGGGGCCTTGTGCCAGTTGTGCTTCAGTAAATCATCACTCTGAGAAGGAGGTGGCAAAGAGTTAGAACAAGGAGACCATAGACAATTTTGTCTTTGGGCTGTTGATCTCAGAAGCCTCTCAAATGACCTCAAACCATTAAAATCTGTTCAGTTGAAATCTTGGACTCCTGAATGATGAAGAGGCTCACCTGAGTGTGAGCACTTTGCAGGGCCCAGATTGTTTCACTGCCCATTAGTTTGGGCACTAGAACAGCTGGTAAGAAAGAAATTGTATAGATGTTTGGGACAGCTGGGGAACATGCCACACCTCCAAGCTCTGTAAAATAGAGCACGTTTTGTTACATACAATTAATGAAAGGCAGCAGATGTGCAAAAATACTCCCAAAAATCTAAAATTATCTCCTAAGGAAACAAATGACATAATCTTATGATTTTATAAAATTCTTCTCTTTCTTCTTTTTCTTTTTTTATATCACCAGACTTTATTCCAGCTAGTTACTTATTCACCTTCCTCCCTCTCTCACCTGTCGCTACTGAGAATGAGCCCGCAAGATGTCCAGTCCCCTGCTCTGGGGCATGATCATCTATATGATGTTTTATCTAACAGATAACATCTATCTTGTGCTTCAGGGTCTCAGAGGTAGAGATTGCACATTCCACCATTATTCACTCTCCCCTTATCGGTGACTTCTTCTATCACCTGCGTTGTTCCTTTCTTGCTTTGAGCTGAGCCCACTATTTTTTGTTCTAGCCTTAATGCAGGAATCTGTTATTCATTTGAAAGCTACAGCCACGTTTGTTATTGATCTTCTCTGAAGTAAGCAGCTTTCAAAGCTCTCCTGGTAGGTCATGCTCCCAAGATCTCTTGCTGCTATATGCTGGTTTTCTACACAGTTGGTAACTGCCCTGAACGTTGGGGTTTGTTTTAAGAAGACAGCCCACTTCTCCCCATCTATTAACCTAGAAGAGCTGGAGCCTGTCCATTCTCTGGGGTGCTCACAGGTGGCCTGGAAAGAGGAGAGATGCTCCAAGCACTGCCAGCAGCAACTGCACGTGACAGAGCAGCCCTTGAGCAGGATGCCCTCACCTGTCACATCAGGCAGAACAGGCAGATGTTTGCACTGGACTGAAAACTTTGGGGAGGATTATGGAGATGGTGCCTGCAAGGGACCAGTGAGGATCTGGGGTGCAGCAGGAGTTCGATTTCCAGCAAGTCTGGACAGATAAGGCCAACAAGTCTTAATGATACACATGAAGCCTAAACGTCGCAGGCCTGGGAGTGTGCTGGTGGATTTTCCTGTGCCCATATAATCACTTCTATGCTAGTTTAGCTCTTTACAGGAGGAAGAATAAATTATGGTGGCTTCACCTGTCTTAAACACAGCACAACTCTAGTGGTTGTTTCAGCCCATAGAGGCAGGTGGATCCTTTTACTTTGTGTCCCAGGCACATCTAAAGATAATCAGAAGGTCACAGGAGGAGACGGCAGAAAGTTCTACTCCCTTGGACTTGGTGAATACAATGTTTAGTCTTACTTGTGAATATGACTTCAGGGAAAGCCAGGCTGGACTTGCCAAGGTAGCTGATCTCAGAGAAGAAAAGACCCTTTGCAAGTGGCATCTTACAGCAGAATTCCCAAGTGTTACATGCTTCTGTCATTTCCTCCTTTGTTCCATCCCCAACAGCTGAGTTACAAGTTCTTAACACATGCTCATAAATGACAAAGTAAGAAATGGGTCGCGGCTGTGCCTGATCAATAGCAAGCTTTACCTGGTAGCAATGATTCTTGGAAACTTGGAGGAAAGGCCTCATGATGTTTCTGCTCTTTGGGGAACAATTTCTCCGTGGTTAGCTTGTTTTTTCTTACACAGAATAGATGTTGGTTTTAAAAGGTTGTATTGCTACTCAGTCTTTCCTTTTGGCCCCACGGGACTTTCCTCTTACTATAGGGGTGGGAATCATTGTAAATGAGCAGCTCTCAAGCCAGGAGGACTCTGGGGAGGTGGTGGTGAGCGATGGCCTTGATAATACATCCCAAGGGAAAGTTCACTATTTTAGAAAAAAAAGAAGGATGCTATATGTCTTTCCTGCGTGTAATTACTGCATTGAGAGCAGCTTTTTTGCTTTGCTACTCTCAAGTCAGTATATGCAAATTGCCCCGAAGTCATGTCCTTCCAGGGAATTTCCCAGGCTGTCAGCTTCACAGTCAGTTTACCCTGCACCTCTCGCAGCAAACTGATGGAATGGGATGCTATCCTCAGCTTGAATCACCTCAGCTTGGCTGGGATGTTGCAAAGCCTCCATTCCATGCACTCGCAATTCTGACGAGTTTTATTAGCAGTATCTCATAATTTGCTGACATTTCTCCCATTAGCTGCCCCCTTAGTCCTGAACGGAAAGTTCTCGCTTTGGATTGTGCGTGTGAGCGCAGCACACCATGGCCCTAACTCTCTGACTTCAATGCTGTAAATACAGAATTCATGAATTAAATAGTATAGCAGAAATGTCTTATGAGAGCCCCTCCATGAATACTTGGCTGCTCTCTCCAGCCCCAGCACAGCTGAAACCCAGCTGGGCTGCGCAGTGGCATCAAGGAAAGATACAGTTAAAACAAAGAGGGTTATAAGAAATTGAAGAAACAGGCAGAGAATGAGAAATGTAAACAGTAGCAGCTGAGCACAATTCACTCCAGCCTTCCTCAGTAGCTGATAAGTTTTTCTAAACTGCTAGTTAGTTTTTCATATCTGTCACAGTTTAGGGTGGGACTGGCCACAAAGCAAATGACAGATGCTCCCTATTAATCTTCCTTGCCTCTCAAAGGGGAAGAAACAGGGCATAAGGGGGAGAGACTTATGGATTAGATCAAAAAGTAAACCAGCTTTAATGAAATAATAATAAAATGGAATGTCAACAAACCCAATATTGAACCCAACCTCCTCATGACAATTATATCACCATCACCACTGATGGAGCAGGCACCCGGGAAATCCCAGACTGGACTCACCAGCAGACAGGGATTGGATTCACGAACTAGATCCAGGCACACATGGATCATCATCAAAGGCAGAATGGACAAAGTCTTCCTTAAATGCATTGAAGAAGCAGCCTGGGCATTGTAATCCCTCAGCTTTATACCAAGTATGATGTAGGTGGGATGAAATCCTGCTCTGCTCAGTTTAGGATCATCTGTCCTGGATGCTCCTCCCCACAAGTATAGCCTTTTACTTTCTGTACCACCCAATGTGGGGCATAAGATTGAGCAGTGACCTTGGTCTGCACAAGAGCATGTATAATCAAGAGACTTGCTGCACACCCCAATCCTTGGTAGTAACTAAACATGGAGCGTTATCACTGCTAGAAACAGACGCTGCCTGTAAAACCTTATGGCTAACTTCAGAAAGTGCAGTTAGAAGAGACTGAGCTGAGAAGTAATATCACTGAACAGAATTAGCTCTGTTCTAGCTCAAACCAGGACAACACCACTGTTCAGAAACTCTATTACTGTACTTGGATTTCACCCCAGCATGTAACAAGACCATCTTTCTGAATCCTTGTGGAAATATAGTGAAGAGATCCATCGCCACCCAGACCTGAATACACCATGTATTACTTTCCATTGATAGCCTGAATCTGGTAGAAGTCGCTTCATTTCTTGTCCTGAAGGAGATCCACTTTGTGAAGCAACTAATTTATGTTCCCTCACTGACTTGGCTGGACCCACAGCTTTGTGCTGTTCTCCTTTGGAAGTCACTCATATTTGTCAAATGTGTTATCTTTCCATTACAGCAGTCTGCCAGATGTATAAGGACCTGCTTTCTCATTTCAGTGTGTAGCTTGTTTCTATTTCTTACTAGACTGATAAATCAGCATAAAGTCTATAATGTTTCTTCTGCTTTTCTTCCTTGTCAATAGCACTTAGAGAAAATGCATCAATTGGAAATGTATGAAATTTAGTTAGAAAAATTGTAGGATAGCACCAACAGGAAAGATCAAATAAAGCATAGAACAAAGATGCCAGAAATAAATTTGCCTGACAAACATGAGAATCAATATTAAAAGGGGAGAAAAGAAATACAAAAGTCTCAGAAATCCCACAGAAACTGTGTAAAAAACAATGCATAACTTCAGAAATGGAAAATGCAAGGAGCATAAATGATTTCAGATCTGAACATATCAGAAAGAAATCTGATTTCAGAAAGAAAGAAGCAGATATGGAGACACTTTTATAAAAGGGTGTAAAATAAAATATTTGAAAATTGTATCCTCCAAACTACTTTAAAGATTAGCAAAAACGAATACCTATTAAAATACACTAATGCTGCAACATCTAATACAAAATGTTCTGTCAGTGAAAAGAAGTATTTTGACAGGTGTATCAATATTTACCACCTATCTTGGTGACCCCATAAAAAAAAAAGCTCTGAAAGAATCACTTTAAAATAGCTGTAAAAACTGACTAGGAAGATTGTGGAAGCAAACAGCTCACAATTATCTCTGTGGCTGAAAAGAGATCAAACCTTATTTCTGTGCTATTTTTACAAGAGGCAAAGTAGGACAGTCATAACACACTGCTTCATGTAATAATGCAAATAAAGGCTACTTGAGAATGCACAGTCGAGTAAAACACCAGTTATGAACAGAGACACAGCATGTTTCCCTGAAATTAGAGATTTCTGGAAAAGTCTGCCACAGGAAACAGCAATCTTGTGGGAGCCAGAAGAGGAACTCCCAGCCACGGCTCACCACAACCATCAGTGTAACTATGAGCCTCCAATGATTTACAGGAGATTTACAGCAGAAGGAGGAAAATGCACCTTTTTCTCTCAGAGGTAGAGCTGAGCCAGACATCCTCAAGGTTGCTGTTGCAGAGATGTCCACAAAGCCATGGCAGTATACATGTTTTCTTTGAAACAGGGTTGCTGGAAAATGTTGTTAGCTGTTAATAGTAGAGGTTATCAGTTTAAACGTAGATGACTCTGCAGTGAGGACACATATGTTTCTCCTGTAACCTCTCTAGAATTAACTTCTGCAAACAAATAAACAAACAAAAACATAAAAAGCTGTTGGCAGATGGGGAGAACAATATGTGAATGTTACAGTCAAGTTACCCTTGATTGTATCAGTATTATCCCATAATATTTCTACATTTATAAGCAATCTTGGTCATCTGGCATCATATAGCCACATAAGATTGGATGTTTATTTGGAAACTCAAGCCATTAAACTATTTCATCTCTCAGGCCACCAGTTCTGAAATTCAAATGCAGAATAACTGGGACAGTCCATAGGTTGCTGTTTGCCTACCAGTGATTCCCAAAGTGCTTGTGAATAACACCCGGGGCTGTAGTTAGAGCTGGAGGACAGATGAAATGACTGTAATCCATTCTAACCTTGATGCCATTACACTGCAAATTGAAACACGGTGAAATTAATCTACCAAGTGCACTTACATGGTGGCAACACTTTGCAAGTACTCTTTGGAAGTCTAAATCCTCAAAGTTTGTGTTTGGCAGCTAGAATTCAACTGATCATGGACAACCTTAATTCAGACCCATCCATGTACTTAACACCCACCCTGCGGTCTCCCTGCCAAGAAATAGGACACAGATTCTCCTCTGTAAAATGATGTCTCTAGACATTGAGGATCGCATATTGCATCATCATGCAAGCCTCAAGCCATGCCATGTGGAAAAAAAGACTTCCATTTGAGCTCAGTCAATGGTACAGTATGAAGACAATTTGAAGAAGGACATAAAGGTCAGGTGCTTTCCACAAAGGATGCTATATGGAAGGATTCCAAACACCAGATTTCCCCAACCCGTCAATCTCAGGCTGCAGTTACTGGGAGTCTTTTCCACCTGAAAGAAAAAGCTTACACTCTCTAAAGTCTATGACAGATCAGTGTGAGAGACAGGGAGCTCCCCACAATGTCCTGGGCCAAAGGTGAAGGGAACAGGGACCTTATGGGAGTTTATCACAACTCATGCCAGGGGAATAAGCAAAATAAGACCCAGAGCTTGAACACAGAGCAATGCAGTGGAAACGACATAGGCGGAAGATGAAAATGTCCAGAAGAAGATCATTACATCTGAGTTGCCCACTTACCTCTATCGCAAAGCCCAAGAGTTCAGGTTCACCTTTAACAATTAAGAGATTAAATATCCACACACACAAATTTAAATTTAGTTAATTGCCTACTTTCTGGTTTCTGACCTTTTGTTTCTTGGTTGAGTTGCATTTTTCACTCTGTAGACACACTGAAAAGATTGTGAGTTGAGGCTACTGCTCTGTCTGGTGTGGGATCCCTTGCAGGTCTTGAGAGCCATCATCCACCAGGTGGTGCCAGGTAGTTGAGGCAATTCAAAGAAGAAAAAGAGGAGACATACATCATTGGAATAAATTTCTCAAAGTTATGTGTTAACATATAGGGAAAAACTGTAAGAGTTGTGGATAAATTAAACTCAAATGGATTATATACTATTTCACATTGCAGTATAACTATCTCCTTTGAATTTTAAATTTAAACTACACTGTAGTTTCTGAATCCATTGGCTAAATTTCAATCAGATCTTACAGAGCAGTGAAGAGGTTTCAAAGGTAATTAGATTCTTACAAAATGTGAAAAAATAGACAACTGAACAACAGAAAGGTAGTGTAAGCATCCTAACTGATGGAAAGATCATTGTGTTAGCTCAGAGTCTAGCAAACATCAGAGAATCAGCTAGAGAGCATAAAAATTCCAGATAAAGCTCAGCCAGGATCTGCAATTAGTCGTGAGATGTACACCTGCCATCTAGGAAGACTGATGTAGCAGTGCAAGTTATTTATTCATGTTCTGTAACTGCATTGAGCACTGAAGATTCATTATCCTCTGCCCATTTCAGTGCATTCTTTTATTTTTGTTTTTTTATTTTCCCAACAGTCATTTCTGGGACTTTCACTCCTTACCCACAAAGAAAATTCAACAGGGAGTTTCAGAAGACTCCTTAAAATGTGAACTATTACTGGCGGTTTCTGGGTATTTCAAGTAACTCTAGCTTGGGTTGCAATTATTGCGTTAGAAATTAGCCAACCATTTCAAGAGAGAAGTGTGAAATCACTTTGTCACTTCCTCTATATGGTACCCCACTGGTAAAATCAAAGAAGTAAAACTCTCACTGGTGTATTGTTGGGTAAAAGACACAAAGGACACTTGTGTCCTTACTGCCCTGCTTCATCTCTGCTGTCACCAAGGATGTCACTATCAGGAAAGCTTTTCCTGGTGGATTGATGCAGTTATTCATATGTGATCATGCCCTCAAGGACACTTGTCCTGAGCATAGGACTATTTGGAGGGAGCTTAGTAGTTCTCACAGTTCACTGGTTAAAACACTCCCCCAAAACATCAGACATGCCAATCACTTCTCTGCATGAAGGAGTATCTATCATGCCATAGCCTTCCACTGCCAGGGTGACTATCTCACCACCCCAGCGCCGGGAAAGTTTGGATGTTCACCAGTTCTCTTGGGGACACTAGTCCACTTTCAGACCAGTGGAACATGCAGGTATGTGCTGATTCCCTGATTATGCTTTTCCATAGTTAATACTAAGCCCTCCTCCTGGGAACCCAGGGAGCACTTAGCTGTGATAAAGAGACAATGTCACAGCTCAGCAAGTGCCTGACTTGCTAAGACAAACACAGAATTGGTTGGAACTAATACAGAAAAAGATGGCCCTGGTATTCTTTCTGTTTCTTTTTGTTGCCAGCCAAGCTGCCTGTACTACAGGTTTTAGATTCCTTCAGCTACATAGAAAGGCACGTGATTTATTGGAATTGGAAAGCTTGCAGACAAAGAATGCTGTGAAATGATTTTGTATCTGACGCAATTATTAGTAATATTATTTCTTCTGGAGCTGGGAAGGACACTTATAAAACATCTAACAAGCTGCTAAGGAGATTGCCTAAAGCACCGATTTTCAAAATGTGCTGCTAGAGCCTGTTCTTCGGTGCTATGTACATATTTCAAGCTCCAGTTTCTTTTTATGGAAGGGACTTCAAATTATGTTTCTGAGGGTTTTTCTTTCAGAAAGTTTAGTGGGCACACTCTTCAAACATTGTGCCTAGACTACCTGCTCATCATATAATACAGAGATGATGGAAAGAAGCCAGCACAATCCAAGAAAGTGTGCTGTAGAGCAGAGGGGCAGCCAGACCTCCTATTTTACTTTGTTGAAGAGCAATAAACCCCTCTACGCACATGCCTTGTGCAAGTCCTCACATTTTCCTCATTGAAACAAAGTACAATTAGCCAGGCATCAGTCTCTGAGCAAAGGATGGTATTGGAGGATTTTGGGTCATCTCTTAGGGATAACCTTCTCTTTGCCTGCTTCAGCTAGGAGTTGCCCAGTAGTTCATCCTTCCTGGATATCCTGGTCCAGATAAAAGGGACGCTGGTGGAGGGCAGCTGATGGTACCTTCTCAGGGGACAGGCACCTATTTCACACAGTTGCTGTATGTAGTTTGCCTAGGTCTCAGGAGACAGAAGATTTGGCAAACAACGGAACCCAGTTTGTCCTCCTCACGGCTCTGTTTACATGTTGGAGTTTAGCTCCTGCATAAACACATTGCCACATCAGAGACTGAATGTGCCTCCTTCTCCTGGAGGGAAGCATATCCAAGGATTTGGAAACTGGTGCTGGCTAGATCTGCCCAGAGAAACCCTGTTTCTCTGGTTAAGGAGACTATGGCTTTACTTTAGCAGGAACTGCATTTCTAAAGCTAAGTGTGGAGTTTATTATCAGTAATCCCTAGCATTCATCTGGCACTTTTCATCAGCAGCTCACAAGGTAAGTTGTGGGAAAAGGTCAAAATCATGATTGAAATAAGGGAAGGGTAACTAAAAATGCATAGTTTAGAATGTGGTTAATGAGAAATTTAGAAAAGAATGCAAGCAGGAATTTATCCAACTGCTGGAGCTGAAGTGACTCCTCTCACTGCCTAGGCAAGCATAAACAACAGATAATAAGAACTTTAAGTTTCACATAAGCAGGAACTCTGTTCCTTGCAAGGACACCTGAGGAAGAACAGAGCCAACTCAGCACAACTCAGAAAATTTGGAGCAAGGGTGAAAAGAACAGAGCGAGGAAGACTGTTGCCTTCATCCCAGAGACCCTGGCCCACGACCCACCGAACAGCAGTACGCATGCGCCAGAAGGAGGAGACTTATGATAATGAGTTCCCTGAAATAATTGTAATAACCACACCTATTTCCAGAACTAATTGTAATAACCCAGCCCATACTAATGAATATGCATGTTTTGTAACCATAAAAGCTAGCAAGTTTTAGTCCCTGGTATGCAAGTTAGATGGAGTGATCCCCCTTGCATCTGGCACCATAATAAACATACCTGCTTTAAACTTTTTACGAGTTTGAAGTTTATTTCCGCACGTCATGATCACCATATTAAAGATGGAGAAGCTGAAACACAGAGCCCAACAGTCTCAGAGAAAGTCACCCTGCAGGCAGCTGGCAGAACTGAGGCCAGAATCCCACAGTTCCCAAGTCCTGGCCAGAACTACAGCCTCCCTTTTCCCATCATTAGCACTAGGAAGAGTATCTCTAGTTAGTGTTAAATGATTGAAAGTGGAAGGAGCTGTCATCATGGATACAGTCTCCCAGGCTCTCCTTTGCTTTGATTGGAGACCTGCTCTTCCACAATAGCTCCATCATCTTCAAACACCAGTGCAATAATGGGCACAGATACCACAATTCATTTGCAACTGGTGCAAATATTCGCCATGTAACAGACCAAACTGTTAGCTGTAATCCTCTTAGATTAACTGAAGAACTACCAACTCACAGACAAACTTGACTTGCCATCCCTGCCTGTACAGGCACACTCAGCTCACCAGAGCATGACACCATCTCCTTCACAGAGGTGCTGGCTTTCCCAGATGAGCTCAGTACAGCTCTCAGACCACTCCCAACCCACTTCTCTTCCCCAGAAAAAGAAAAAAACCCACTGTCTTTCATATCTTAGAGAAGTTGGAACGACCAGGTAGCCTCACCAACCAAGGCCCAGATAGATGTTCTCCTAATGGTCTCTTTGAAATTGTAGTTATAGGGGTCACAGAATCACAGAATTACAGAATAACAGAATTATTGAGGCTGGAAAAGACCCCTGAGATCATCAAGTCTAGCCTATGACCTAACGTTACAACATCAGCTAGACCATGGCACTAAGTAACACATCCAGTCTTTCCTTAAAGACCTCCATGGATGGTGACTCCATCACTTCCCTGGGCAGTCCATTCTAATGTCTGATCACCCTTTCTGTGAGGAAGTGCTTCCTGGTACCCAACCTAAACCTCCCCTGGCACAGTTTCAGGCCATGCTCTCTTGTCCCGTCACTAATTGACTGGGAGAAGAGCCTGACCCCCACCTGACTACAACTTCCCTTCAGGTAGTTGTGGAGAGTGATAAGGTCCCCCCGAGTCTCCTCTTCTCCAGGCTAAACAGTCCCAGCTCCCTCAGCCTTTCCTCAGACTTTTCCTCCAGTCCCTTCATCAATACTTTCAATACATTTAACAGGCCCAAGGTAAAGCAGATGGGAAGAAAGTCTCTATTTTTTTGGATCTCTCATATTAACATTGCTGTGTTGACCTCTCTTACCCTAGGCTGAGACAGTTCATAGTGCCTATTAATGAATTACGTTCTGAAGAGCATGTATTGCTCAACCAATTACTGCATTTGGCCAACACCACCTGTGCTGTAATTAAAAAAATGCCCATCTCCTCCTGAGAGCAGTGTGCTTGATGTTGTCCAGTCCTTCAGAGTGAGTCTGCTTTCAGGGGAAGCATTCTTGTTCTGCTGACTGTTTTAGCAGCCTGCCACTGAGCTGGATGTAGTCTGTGTAGCACCAACTCCAGCCCAAGGGATTGGCACAGGTTTTCCCATTGATCTTCAATGACCAGACAGCTAAGGATTCTCTGCTTCAGTTTACCACCATTAATTGTGTGGGCTATAGGAAAAAGGTACAGCCAATGCCCCTTCTGGCTACCTCTTCCCATCTCTCTTTCCTTCCCATTTCCTTCTCCGCTGCTAAAAGAGAGGAAAAAACCTTACTCTGTTAAAGCACAAAAAGTTTGGCAGGGCAATCCTAGACATCAGAAACTCCATGATTTGGTTTTCCCAGTGTCTTCCTTTGTTTTTGACTGTTTGTCTTCATCTTCCTTATAGGCACAGGTGCTCTGAAGCTTTGGTCAAAGCAATGGGGTAGTTATCACCATAACTACCCAGCTGCTGAAACTTATCTGTGCAGCAGTAATGCTAAGCTCCACAGCAGGCTGACAGCTATCACACTCATTACATCTTCCTGTGAAAGAAAGGCTCAGGTAACACTACAAAGGATCTAGATGGCAATTTCCAGGTAGTGATGTTTAGCAAAGCATTCTGCTTTCAAAAAGAGCTGTGAAAAATAAGAGGTATAGAGAGGGTGCAAGAGTTCAGTTCCTTGGAAGTCAGTATGCTTTTGAAAGTTTTTCTGCAGGAGTTCAGGTCCTGTCAGGCATCTGTCTTTCTGTAACTGGTATTTCTTTCCTCTGATGACAACTAAAGGGAGCTAAAAGGGAGATCTAACTGCTTGACTTTCTACTGCATGGCACCTCAAGCTCGGCACAGGAACAGAAACATGAATGTCATTGTTTTCTGGGAAACCTGCAGGATTTCAGGATCAGTCTTTCACTGCCTTGGTGCACCTGATGGGTGTGGGACAGCAGGAACAGCCCTCTTCCTGAGAGAGTCTGGGGCAAGCTGAAGGCTTGTACTAATGAGCCAGATGAAGTTCATCTTCTGGAAGATGGCTGGAAGCAGTGATAATTCCCATTTCCACAGGTTTGAAATTTAATTCCTCATGTAAACATCCTCAGGAGACTCACTTCAGGCAGAGAGGACTGCATGAACAGCTCAAGACACTAAGGATGATTCTGTCCCTGTACAAGGCAACAAACCATTATGACTCTGACCATCCAAAGCCTTACCAGTAACTTTGACAAGTGAATCATAGAACCATAGAATCATATAATGCCTTGGGTTGGAAGGGACCTCTAAATGTCATCTAGTCCAACCCCCCCTTCAGTAAGCAGGGACATCTTCAACTAGATCAGGTTGCTCAGAGCCTCGCCAAGCCTGACCTTGAATGTCTCTAGTGCCAGGGCCTCCACCACCTCCCTGGGCAAACACTTCTAGTGTTCCACCACCCTTATAATAAATAACTTTTTGTTATGTCCAATCTAAACCCACCCTTTTCTAGTTTAAAAACATTACCTTTCATCCTATTGCTACGTGTCCTTGCAAACAGTTCCTCCCCAGTTTTCCTGAAGATCTACTTTCTCTAAATCCTCTGCTCAACTTCATAAGACTCAGCCTGGGCTCCAGCCTTGATACATTGCTTCTGCTGCACACATGGCATTCATAGCTGAGGATGTGAGGAGTAATGAGAAGCAAGTAGTGGGAACCACTGCATGGCTGCTGGTGCAGGAGGATGATGTATTTCAGGGATGCCGCTGTCACAGTCCAAAACAGAAAGTGAAAGATGGGCCTCAAGGTGAACAGCACAAGTACTGCTCTTTCCTCAAAGCATTCTGGGATGACGGATCCTCTGACATGATGTTTACCACTGCCTCAGGGCTTGTCTGGAGGACACTTCGTACTTGAAGAATATTTTTTCCTCTTTTGCAGAACAGCCCCCAAGGAGCATACAGAGAGATTTAGACTCCAATTGCTCTCATGTTCTCTGTTATGATGATAGCAAGCTCTGACAAGAAACAATATGTCAGAACCTCTAGATTTACTGGATTAGCCTCCAGCATCATGCTTGCCAGCAGTTTCACGACCATTACAACAGGCGTATTTTGCAGCCTCAAAATCGCCCAAGCTCATAATCCAGAAACTGCATGACACTGATCTTTGTGCATCCAGGGCTACTCAAAAGTGCTTTTTTCCCTTTTTCTAACAGAGTTTACCATTAAATGTGCCTGTGAAACCACAGCTAATGCCTTATATTTAATGTAAAATTTAGAATCTTAGGTACTCAGTGACCATCGTCAGAGCAACTAAATTACTCATAATGTTCAGAATCCAGGGACATAAGGAGATCTGTAGATAACTGGTACAAAGACACAAAGAATCTGATCTGTGAAGGACTGTGGCACCTCAGACAAACTTAGAAATAAAGAGCCCCCTAAATAACCCAAAATCTTACTGTTTATCAATAATGTTATCTAGGACCATGAAATTGTTTTACACATACTGTCTTACTGAAAGCAGTCTGAAGGAGAAGGGCTTGGGGGTGTCGGTCAATGAAAAACTGACCATGAGCCGGTAATGTTCACTTGCAGCCCAGAAGGCCAACCACATCCCAGGCTGCATCAAAAGAAATGTGACCAGCAGGTCGAGGGAGGTGATTTTCTCCTTCTATTCTGCTCTTGTGAGACCCCACCTGAGGTACTGTGTACAGTTCTGGAGCCCCCAACATAAGAAGGTCTGTGTTGGAATGGGTCCAGAGGAGGGCCATGCATGATCAGAGGGTTAGAGCACCTCTCTTATAAGGAGAGGCTGAGGGAGTTGGGTCTGTTCAGCCTGGAGAAGAGGAGGCTTTGGGGAGACCTTATAGCGGCCTTCCAGTATCTTAAAGTGGCCTACAGGAAATCTGAGGAGGGGCTGTTTGCAAGAGCTTGTAGTGATAGGACAAGGGGTAATGGTTTCAAGTTGGAAGAGGGTAGGTTTAGATTGAATGTCAGGAAGAAATTCTTTGCAGTAAGGGTGGTGAGACACTGAAACAGGTTGCCCAGGGAGGTTGTGGATGTCCCCTCCCTGAAAGTGTTCAAGACCAGGTTGGACAAGGCCTTGAGCAACCTGGTCTAGTGTGGGGTGTCCCTGCCCATGGCAGGGGGCTGACCAGATAATCTTAAAGGTCCCTTCCAACCTTAACCATTCTATGAATCTATGAATCTGTGAACTTTGGTTTTGGAGGACTGTGCTGGTTTGTTCCTAGGGAGGGTCTCCCTGGGGCTCTGCACGCTGTTCCTCACCATGCACATGAGGGTCAGGGGTTGCAAGGCATTGTGCCCTGGGGTGTCTGTTCTGCAGTGGGAGCAGGGAGGCAGGCTGCTTCCTGCACAGGAAAACTATTGATAAAGCTCTGCAGATGTCATGGTATCCTGATGGATGCTGGATTGGACTAAGCTCATGAATACTAGAAAGAAAGGAAGGTAATACAGTTCACATCATGTATGGGTGGGTGCTAGTCCTATCTGCTCTGCACGGGCATGCAGATTGCTCTCGGAGGTAATGGGCTTTAGATGAAGGCTGTAACACAAATGCTTTATGTGTTCTCCAGCAAGCAAACCAAAATCACACCAACCTTCATCCTGCAATGTTTCAGTGTTGAATTCCCACTCAAGAACAGGCTTCCTGAAATGTTGGACAATGCATAGAAGTAAAGCAGTGACCCTTAGAGCGGTCAGGGTACTATGAGGATACCTGAAACATCCCACTCCCACTCAAAGCTTTCCAGTGGTATTGCACGTAACTGCCTGAATCATAGACTGTATGGACAATGCTGTCTTCTCAGGCTGGCTGCCCTGGGAGTGAGTGGCCAGTGAGTTTCACTTTTTGGTTTTTGTAAGATCTCACCAAAATGTGATGACATGAAAACCGGTCTATGTGTTTTGGAGAGACAGTGTTGCTGTTTTGTAGCAGGCCTTTCCATCGCTGTCAAATGAACATCAGTGATTTGTCCTCAATCAGCCGCTGTGTCCTGGTCACTGTGTCCTTATTTCTCTTTAACCTCGTGCATCTGAGCCACGTTCTGTGTGTATTTGTGTGACTATTGGTTTTTCTTTTTCTCATATAATGTATAAATTGCTCAGCTGATCTCAGGTTTAACAGAATATTAAGCACCTCAAGATCCCAATAAAATTGGGCAAAGAGTCGGCCCAGGAGGAGAGGGGCCCTTGGCAATGCCTCCTCTGAAGAGAAGCATGCGTTGTGACTCACTCTTCATTAATCATCAGAGAAGCCAGAGAAAAGTAACTGCAAGACACAGATCTGTGGGAATTTGCCTGCTCCTGGAATGGCTTGCTCAGCACAATTGCTCCTCTTTAAATTAAACAAGAGCCATTTCCAAGACTTCAGTATTTTAAAGTCACTAGACTCCACATAAGGAGTGTCCTTACAGGACCCAAACACTGCTGGATTTCTTCTTCCCACTAATGGTGCCCACTACCATGAAGCAGGTCCCTGCATGGTCTGAGAGTGGGAGAATCAGAAGGGTCTTTCTGCAATGAGACAAAACTCTGCCAAGGCAGAAGGATCATGCCTGGCTCTCTCCCAGGCTGCTGAGTGTTCAAATTCCACCCCAGCACAGAAATGAATGGAAACTTCAATTCCCAAAATGCATGCAAAGATTAGTGGGCTGTTGTGTAATTGCATTTGAAGGACAGTGGATTGTCTGATGGGGGTCATAAGAGTCAGATCAGTCCTGAAAGTACACACTAAACCCAAGATGAAGTGGTCTAACCTGACTATTAGTAAGTTTTGCGCACAGGCTGTTCAGCCTTGTGGCCTTTGGGGAGGATGTAGAGAGACTGGGCTCTCTGGAGAATTCGAGATGAGAAGTTCCAGCACCTCTAAGATTAGGCAGTAGCTGAGAAGCTACTTCTATGATTAAGCACTAGCAGGCAAAAGCAATAGGAATTCCACATTAGGTGTGAAGTTCTCTGGATTTTTTTTTACATTTGCTTGTCTTTTATTGTTTCCTATCAAAAAGAGAAACAAAACTAATTGCAATTTCCAGACAGTGTGTGATCTGAGGCAAGATCATAGAGGGTGCATGGTCTCTCATTTGGAAGAAACAATGACCTCTGAATAGAGCTCCTCTACACAGGACAATGTGTGTTCACCTGATTGCAGAGTAACTAACAAGCCACAGCAGGGCCCATCTCTGTCCCCCTCCACCTCTAATTGACCATGATGGAGACTGGCTCCTTTCTGCTTCCCAGAGCTGTCAGTCACTGCTGGTCCCTCCTTAGCGCATGTCTCCAGCCAGTATAAAAGGGCAGAGCAGGGATAATGGAGCATGGTGAGGTGTTTGTCTCTTTGCTGGTTAGCTGTGTGTCTCTAACAGGACAAAAAGGTAGTGTTTTCAAATTTTTGGATGCTAAGGCTGTAATTGTTCTATGAACTACTGTTTTATCCTTACATGTTTCTTACCTGTCTTAATTATGGAATGGAATTAGTCTTAACACAAAGTTCCTTGTGGTCCAGTGTGAAATGTTAGATAGAGATTGTGCTGATTTTTTTCAGTGAAAAGCTAGGGTGTGCTAATAGCTAGGGTGTGTTAATAGCAGTAGGGCAGCTTCTTGAGCTACCTTTTTTTCTTTTTCCTAGTGCTGCTATTAGTACCTTTCTAATGAAAGATATGCTTAAAGCCTTAGTGGGGAGGAAGGAAGTATATAGGGCTTCTAAATATATTGATAATAAGCACTGTGATCAAGATCTCTCATGGGTGAGGAAAGAATTTTCTTCACTTCTCTGATTATTATAACCCATATAAAAGCTAAATACTAGGTATCTTTGCAAGTACCACAGATCCCCTCTTTCTGTCAGGAAGAAGCCCATTTTGGGTGTCTTCCCTTAATGGGTAGTAAAGGATTTCTCCCTTTAATGGTGTCAGAGGGAAGTGTCCCCTGGAAAAGGGAATTCCTCTGAAGGCTCACCAGCTGCTTTGTCTCTTCCTCTTCCCAAAACCATGGTGCTACCTGCATTTCAGCTGCAATGGCCTCTGCTATGCCTGACAAAGAAGAAGCTTCCAAGAACTCCCTGGAGGTGAAGGAAGAGCAGCAGGTAGGTGCTCCATGTGAGATGTAAGGAATGGCTGGTGTGGGTGTGAGGTGGTAGTTGTGTTGTATCCCTACAGAGCTCAGGCTGTGCCCCACAGTTCTGAGTGACAGCACAGATAACAGAAGGCCTGAAGACTATAGATAACCTCCTAGGCTAAGCAAAATAGCCTGTTTCTTGGTTAGGAAAGGTGTTTCTACATGCAATCAAGATTTTGGCATTGCTGCAGGCAATGCTTCTATGGAAAATGTTCCCATGTTTCAGCAGCTGCTGCGCTTCCTTTGGTCCTGTGACCAGCAGCATGCTTCTTGCAACTAGCGTCAAGTCTGTCAACTTAAAACCAGCTTGATTCTGTCTCATGAAGCTTTTTCTGGAGTTTCAGTTTGTTAAATAGCTATATCAAATGAATTAGAGCTGGGTATGAGTACAGAAGTACTGAGCTTGCCTGTGAATTCAGCTGTCCCTTGGGTAGCGTTGTACTAGAGGAAGACCTTTCTAGAATGGATCAACTGTTAAGTACCGATGCTCTACAGCTGAGTTGTAGATTAAAAACAAGTGTCCAAGCAAGGCAAGCCTTGCTTCCTCAACCAGACTGGGTGAACTGTACAGGAAGTTTTGGGTCAATACTGCATAGGAAACTCAGGGTCATGTTTGCAAGCTTCATGTTTGGTGGTTTTTTCCCTCCTCTAGGATGTAGCAAATCAAGTGACTAACCTGATCTTGGTCAGCTCTTCCTGCGCCATGGTTCCTACAGCTTATGCCTCCACTAAGGAGAGTCACCCCTACATCAGATCTCTCTGTGATGCAGCAGAGAAAGGAGTGAAGAGTGTGACTGAAGCCACAGCCAGCTATGTGCAGCCACTTCTGACTACATTGGAGCCTCATGGTAATCATCTGTGGAAGGGCAGGTTTGCAAATGCCTGTGAGGCTCCCTGGCTGCTTCTAGCTCTGGAAGGAGTCCTGGGATGTTGAAGTGCATCTCTCCATCACCACACTAGAAGGACAACAACTGACTTACGAATAAGACTAAAAAGTTGAGTCCTACTCAAAGTAGTGTGATGGAGGGTTGCTCAGTGGAGGACCAGGACTTCACTCTGAAGTTGACTTCCCTAAAATTTATCTTGTGAGGTCCAAAGCATTATTTAGCAGATGTTTATAGCTGAATTTTTATCAAGATCATGGCGGCTACAGGAAAAAGCCTCCTCTTGAAGGACTGCTATATTTAAATATTCTGTTTACCATAGCCCTTGAACATTACTGTGGCATATTAGAAGCTCTAAACTCCTGGAGAGAGAGGGGCTATTCCTAATGACAAGTGTCTGATAAAACAATCTGCCCGGCTTGACTTCACTCTAAGCTCAGAGTGGGAACCCACCACTGTTAGTTACTATAAATCCTGGATCCTTGGGATGTGGAGGCTGAGGCGGGGGGGGGCGCTATGCTTCTACTTAGTCAAGAACTAGAGAAGCTGCAGTAGGGGATCCTATGTAGGTGGCTATGTCTGTACAAGTGGAAGTTGGCTGCTGTCAAAGTGAACAGACCTATGAGGGGACCAAGACAAGCTGCTCTACAAATTTAGCTTACAACATACCTTGCCTGGTGATCACAATGGAGACTTTCATCTAGGCTCGCTGCAGAGCACTGTGCTCAGGACAGTGGAACTTGTGGTAGAATTGAAAAAAAATTAAGTTTTGATACTCTTTTTTTTGTCAGTTGCTGCAGCAAGTGAGTATGCCTCTAAGAGTTTGGATAAACTAGGAGAAAAGCTCCCACTCCTTCAAAAGCCAGTGGAACAGCTAAGAATCAAAGGCTGTGCTGTCCCTGGCTGGCAGAGGAGCTTCGCTCTGGCAGGGTTTCTAATCTTGGGAGTAAAGTAGGCTCTTGTATGAGGAACAAATTACCCCTAGGTGCACAGTGCAAGCTCCTAAAGAGGTAAATACTTAGACACTGTGCTTATTTTCCTCTTGATGCTGTTTGGAATTGTAGTATACTACATAAACCATTCCCTTATCTGACATTAGTCTTCTCTCTTCCACAGATTATCTCTGACAGAAAAGAGCAGACATCACCCAGAGTGGCTGAAGCAAAGGATGCTGTGAGCGGCAGAATGGCGGAGGTGATAGACAAAACTAAGGAGACCCTTCTGGGTAGCGTGGAGACTGCCAAATCCGCAGAGAGCAACGGTGTGGGGATTGGTTACAGACTCCAGAGCGTGCCAGACTGCTGTAAGTGGAGCAGAAGCTGTGCTGGGGAGAACAGAAGACAACTCTCTCCCTATAGGAAATGAGGAACTAGGTAAGGAAACAGTGTATATGACTATCTTAATTGGAACCATCAAACTGGGTATGGTCAACCCCATTTCTTACCACACCACTCTGGAATGGGGCTAAGGGTAAGTGTCATGCTGGAGGCTACCTGGCTCCTAGTCAAAGATCTCCTGGTACTTGTTTACTCTGTGGTAGTTGTGTCTTGTCAGCCAGTTCAGTCTCTTTCCTCAGCCAAACTGTCTGCATCTGAGGAGAGTGCAGGCATAATGTCCATGGAGCAGCAGCAGCAGAAGAGAGGGTACTTTGTGCGGTTGGGGTCTCTTTCAGATGAACTTTGCCTGCGTGCCTACCTGCACTCAACGGATAAAATTAAGCAGGCCCAGCAGGGCATGCAGAAGGCCCTTGCACAGCTTCACTGCATCCTTGAACTGGTAGGTAGAGCCCACTCCCCTGGAAGGAGGGGACTAAATCTTTGGCTTGGTTTCAACTTCATTGCTGTGATAAAGACTTCTGTTCACCAGCAGATCTGACTTGACACTGCGACAGGTTGAGGTGTTGTCCCGGTTTGAGATGAATTCAGAG
>VWZK01002262.1:0-56098 GCA_013396935.1 Baryphthengus martii
TGTTAGGAAGAAGTTCTTCCCCATGAGGACAGTGAGACACTCGAACAGGTTGCCCAGAGAGGTGGTGGAAGTCCCATCCCTGGGAGTTTTTAAGGCCAGGTTAGATGGGGCTCTGGGCAACCTGGTCTAGTGAGAGGTGTCCCTGCCTGTGGCAAGGGGATTGTAACTCTGTGATCTTTAAGGTCCCTTCTAACCCTGACAATTCTATGATATTACCAATTTCCTATTGACAACATCAAATGAGAGAGTAAACTTCAGAGAACTAAATATAACTAAAAGAAGCTGTAAACAAGAAGGTGGATTTAAAGCACTTACTGAAACAGCACATCTGTACATTGCTAAAACAAAATAATTTAGGATATGGATTGTGCTGAGGTAATGGCAAACACTCTATATGTTAAGGAGACGAGAAACAATTGGTATATTAGGAACATCTCTGTCCATACACAAAATAACAGAAATATTAAAACCATCTTCTACAAAATAATTATATTAGTTATCTCTTTTAGATTACAATTAAAAGCAAAGATAGCAAGTTTAAACAAGTATATACTTTTTATGCTATTTTTGGAGAAAAAGTTGCAAGATTTTGCTATTTTAGGGTAAGCAGCTCATGGCTATCTATTATTTTCTTTCTTGGGAGTAGGAAAGTTGTATGTGATAGGGGAAGACTTGGATCCTTGTCCCTTTTGTCACCAGCAGAGTGCCTTGTTACAACAGAACCACTACTCTCACTAGGCTTTCTTAAAGAATTTCCAAAAAACAGATGGGATGGGACTTTGAGCAACCTCGTCTGGTGGGAGGTGACCCCGCCCTTGGCAAGGGAGTTGGAACTAGATGAATTTTAAGGTCCATTCCAACTCAAACCATTCAATATCTCAGCTTATCATAGAATGGCTTAGGTTGGAAGGGACCTTCTATGATTCTTGTGGTTCTCATTTCTGCTAAAATATTCAAATGTTCCATGTGAAGTTTGGAGTGAAGACAATTCATACACACAAAATGCATTAGCTAATGAAGTTTAATTTTCATCAGGAACTGTTTAGGTGTTTGGGTGTGTTTTTTTTTTACCAGCCATATTTGTATCCGGTTGTGGTATTTGTCTGTTTTGACAAATAAGTAAAACAGATATTAAATTTTTCACCAGGCTTTGGGACAACGACGTTAATTCACAGTCCTTGTTCAAAAGCCATATATTTACATGAAGAAATTGAGTCATCTTGTTGACTCATCTTCACTAATCCTTGAAGACTAAAGTATAAAATCCCCCTCCCAAAAATCTCTACAGTCATCATACACTATTAATAGTTACTTTACTGTAATTGTAGCAACAGTAAATCTTATTAAAACATTGTACATCAAGTGATTTAGTAGGAATCATGCTCACAATAACTGTAGGGTTGCAATTGTGTTTGATGCTTGCTTATTACTTCAGGGTTCATTTAAATAATCAATAGAAATATTTACCAAATATTTTTTCTGTATTCTTTAAAGTGGCTCCTCTAAGAAGCAGATTTTCAGATCCTAATGGCCTGCAAAAGACAAGTATTAAAAAAAATTAGAGTGAAAGAGCAGTCTTTAGTGGAAGCCATGTAAACCAGGAAATTAGTTTTACTCAGATATTTTTACTTTGTGTAACAGAATTACTCTGAGTATTTAAAGTTTTAAAGTGAAAATTAAAAACCACATACAGATGCCTAAAATTAAGCTCATAATTTCACAACTCATCTGAAATCAATTCTTCTAAAAGCCACATATGTAAGTACCTAAATAAAGACTTGTCATTCTAATTGTAAGGTGTTTATTTTTAATAATACTGATGCAAGTCTTTTTTAGGGTTACATAAACTAGTGTTAGAATCCCTTAGTAAAGACAATGCATTCTTCCATTTTAAGTGGTGTACAAGGTATTGTTTGATACTAGCTATAAACATTTCAAAGCATGAAGATGAACACAGGTAAAACAATTTATTAAGGTGCAGAGGAATTAATGTAAGGTATGTATGCAGTTTAAAATAATATTTTGGAGCATAATACGTATTACAAATCACTATGAGTGAAAAACAAGGAGTACTTTATGGATAGCATGCTGAATTCTCAGGCTGTATCTACACAGCAATGGAAAAAAAAACAAGAAGTAAGTTCAGTATTTCTGAGTGTTATTCAAAGCGTTCTTGTGGTATGAAACCCTCCAAAATCAAGAAACGTTAAACAAACAAAAACCCCAGGGCCGTAACTCTGATGTAAAAACTGAAACTAGTTCCATTTAAATCAGTGGAGAGATGATATATGAATAACTTGGATTATAAGATATTATACTCAAATATAATAAAAAAACCACCAATTGCTCTAATAGTGCTGAACAAGGAATACAAGTCCTAATGCCACAGATTTTCTTCTCCTGTGTTACAGACAGATCAATCTATTGCTGTTGATTAAAAAGGTATTTTCTGCTTATTTTCCTTTCCCACCCAGTTCATTTTCAACCAACTTAATTACTCAAAAGAATCTTTCAAGTGAAAAAAGCAAAAAACCAGCTTTCACAGCAGATTGTAACAGAAAAAAATCACGTATCTACAGACAACAGAGGTAAGGAAGGCACTTAGTCAGAAAGGAGTAACTCCCCAGACTCTGGGGTCTAGGACATCACCAGACCAAGAAGCTTTGCCTCCTATTGCTTTCCCTCTTTGTGACAAGGATCAAAAAAAACAGGTACAGCAAGGCTCTTCCTTCCTAGTAGACAGAAGACCCGAGGCACTAAAGGCAGGTAGACTTGTGCCTCTTTTGCCCAGCTTCATTTTTCTTCTCCATTTGCTGGACAAAGAATATCCTGGGTTACAGATGGTTCCCTGAGCAGAAAGCACCGCACTCCCTTCAAGAGGAAAGCTTTTTGCACAGGGAGCAGACTCTCCTTGGATGTTGCTTTCCTGAACATACAGAATTTCACAGAAGCACAGAATTTTAGGGGTTGGAAGGGACCTCGAAAGATCCACCTAGTCCAACCCCCCTGCCAGAGCAGGATCACCTAGATTAGGTCACACAGGAATGCGTCCAGGTAGGTTTTGAATGTCTCCAGAGAAGCAGACTCCACCACCCCTCTCTGCAGCTTGTTCCAGTGCTCTGTAACCCTAACCATAAAAATAGTTTTTCCTTATGTTAACATGGAACCTCCTCTGCTCCAGCTTGTGCCCACTGCCCCTTGTCCTATCATTAGATGTCACCGAGAAGAGCCTGGTTCCGTCCTCCTGACACTCGTCCTTTCCATATTTACAAAAATTAATGAGGTCACCCCTCAGTCTCCTTTTCTCCAAGCTAAAGAGACTCAGCTCCCCAGTATTTCCTCATAAGGGAGATGTTCCACTCCTTAATCATCTTTGTGGCTCTCGTTGGACTCTTTCAAGTAGCTCCCTGTCCTTCTTGAACTGAGGGGCCCAGAACTGGACACAATATTCCAGATGCAGCCTCACCAGGGTAGAGGGGAAGTAGAACTTCTCTCAACCTAAATTTATTTAATTTTGTTAGTTTTATTATTTTCTTTCACTAAAGATATTTTAGTTTTGTTTTCTAATCCGTAAGTTTCCTCTCCCTTATTCCCTTTCTCTTACCTTTAGGAATAGAGAGGGGTTAATAGACAGCACCTATTCTAGATCTAGTGGCTCACCTAGCCTTAAACCTTGACAACATGAAATAACAGTCTGGAAACTTCTAAGAGAAAAATATTCTATCAATAAGGCGAGGTAGCACAAACTTGGTGAACCAAAGGTAATTCTCATTACTGATACTTATTCAACCCTGAAAATGTTTAAATGTGCAGAAAATCTAGATTTTCCCCTACCTTGCAGTAGGCTCATTCCTATCATGGTAAACATTTATTCGACCAACAAATCTGCAAGGGAAACATATAAGTAGTTTAACAGCACTGCTAGCTTGTGTATTCTTATGCATATATTCCAGTATTTCAGGTTTTTTAATGTACATTACAAGGACATATAATACTCTCTATACACAGATATGTAGGTCACATATACCCAAAACCAAAGCAAATTAATCTCACTTTTAAAAGTATATAAAATAGTAGATTATTTGAGAAATATTTTCTATAAAGTATTTACCACAGCGAGTAGCTTCCAACTGAACAGGCTCCTATTATCCAGCACATAAACAACATAGAGATACATATGGATATATTTAAAACATGTAAATACAAAAAATACACAGAACAGTAATCTGTGTAAATTTTGCATGTAAAAAGATATGAGAGATTATAAAAGCAGGAATAAGTCTTCTAAGTATACCCATTATAAGGAGTAACAAGAAATATTATTCCCTAAACTACCTGGGGGAAGCCAGTGTGATTACTATCCTTTACAAAACGCCAAACCTGCTACTGAGGTCAAAACAAAATCATAAAGCCAGTAAGCAATTTGCCCTCTGAATATCTCTTAAGTACAATTTAACTCTATGTGGTGGGTTGACTTTGGATAACTTCTAAGCACCCACTAGCCTCTCGCTCACTCCCTCCCCAGCAGGATAGGGGAGAAAATCCAAAGAGTAAAGGGAGATAATGGAAATTTAATAAGTGAAGAAAAAAGCCCAAGTGACACAAAGGCAACCACTCACCAGCTCCCATAAGCAGACCAAGGCCCAGACAGTCTCCAAGCAACAGCTGCCTTGGAAAGACTACCCCTCCAGTTTTATTGCTGAGCATGACATTATATGGCACAGAATATCCCTGTGGTCAACTGAGGTCAGCCATCCTGGCTGGGTTCATCCCCAGCCTTATGTCCACTCTCAGCCTACTTGCTGGAGACGCAGAGCAAGAAACAGAGAAGGCCCTGACACTCGGCAAGCAATTTTCAGCAATAGCTAACACACTGGTGTGTTATTAATATTATTTTAGTCACAAATCAAAAACACTTCACCACATGAGGCCAGTGACAAGTGGAGTCCCTCACGGATCAGTACTGGGACCAGTCTTGTTTAACGTCTTCGTTGGCGACATGGACAGTAGCATTGAGTGCACCCTTAGCAAGTTTGTCGACGACAACAAGCTGTGTGGGGCGGCTGACACGCTGGAGGGAAGGGATGCCGTCCAGAGGGAACCTGGACAGGCTGGAAAGCTGGGCCCATGACAACCTCATCAAGTTCAACAAGACCAAGTGCAAGGCCCTGCATCTGGGTCGGGGCAATCCCAAGCACCAATGTAGTCTGGGCAATGACTGGCTTGAGAGCAGCCCTGAAGAGAAGGACTTGGGGGTGCTGGTGGATGAGAAGCTCAACATGAGACATCAGTGCACACTCACAGCCCAGAAAGCCAACCCTGTCCTGGGCTGCATCAAGAGAAGCGTGGCCAGCAGGTCGAGGGAAGGGATTCTTCCCCTNGATTTTATGATTCTGTGGGTTGCAATTACGAAAACTGACTCCATTCCAGCCCACCCAGTACACTTTATTTGCAATACCACTGTCCATGTGGGTAATTTCAAATCAAAAGGGATGAAGCTGGACGTTAAGCATTCTGAATGGAAGAGGAAACTCTGTAACCCTGAAAGGGAACCTCTTAGGTTCAGAGGAGCAGTGACTTGCCTGCTGAGAGAATATACAGAATCACAGAAGGACAGAATATTAGGGGCTGGAAGGGACCTCGAAAGATCATTGAGTTCAACCCCCCTGACAGAGCAGGAACCTAGAGTAGATCATACAACACAGTAGTGCCACATCATGATGTGCATCATGATGGAAAATGACCATGTGCGTTCAGAAAGAAACATTCGCCACCATGGTTTGTTGAGAGGTGAAGTGCCGAGTGAAAATTAGCAGATACAGAAGCTGTCTACCAATTAGCATTCTCGTTATTCTCGTGTCAACAGCTGTCCCAACAAATTCTACCATCTTCAACTTCCAACCATTTACATTGAGACAGGTATTTAAACAAGGATCAAGCCATTTATAGAATTGGGTTTCCTAAAGAATCTGCTCTCTTGCAGTTTCCCCAGACTAGTTCCTTGGTCACCAAGATCAGGAAAAAGAGATGGCTCCACACTTCAGAATTAAGCAATTTTTTCTCTGTGCCTTCCAAAAGCATCTGCTGACTAAAAAGCGCTTTTGTTGCCATATTGTTTTCTGTGTATTATTTCAGCTATTTTTAATGTGTCAAGTAGAACAAGTTTCCCCAATAGTATGTGGCTTTTTGTCTTTCATTATCAAGAAAGAAACTTCAGATGAGGTTTCTGAAGATTTATCATTGTTCAGTGAAATTTTGTACAGTACTTCTGTAAAATATTGAGTATTACAAGACTTAAAGCGCTGCTAAAAAACTGTAGAGGTTTTTCTGAATGCTTAATTTTTAAATGCCTTGCTACTAATGATGGCTTCATTAGCTGATATCTCAAAGCATGTTAGGTGAGGTTCATTGTTAATGACAGAAGATATAAATCTGTATTTCTAATAGTCTGGACAAGTTCAAAGTTTTGTGGCTGACTTCTTATCATATCTAATAAGATGGACAGTGTTTTCATCTTGTAATGTGGCTGATGAAGAGCTCATACTAGGCTTGGAAGCGTCTGCCATTTTCTTGTTCACTTGTGCTTGCATTTACTATTATCTTCAATCCACAGTTTCTTTGCGGGACTCTTTTTAAGTCACTTGACCATTTTGTGAGGGTTACTTTAGCTAGACCTGGACAATATAACCTGTAAATCTACCTAACCAGAAGCACAGAAACTGCAACACTTCACAACAGGCTGAAAGCAAATTAACGAGTGAGGGTGTCGACGGCCTTTCCGTGTTGAAGAACACCCCCTCCTTCCCCAGGGTCTCCTCATGAACTGTATGGGACATGGGACTCTCTGACATACAGGCTGAGTAAGGGTGCCAGTGTCAGTACTAAATATTAGCAAAGCTTAATTTTTTTAATTGCTTTTCTAGATTAAAAATATAAATAGATGTTCTAAAATTTTTGTCACACACTCCAATGGATTGTCTTGTGCACCTCCCTTTGGAAACTGCTGCCCTAGAGCAGACCAGTGAACTACTTGCAGGAAAGGGGTGTGGGTGGAAGACTAATTTGACTTCAAGCTTACCCTGGGGCCTACTCTAACCAGGCAGATGCAGCCAGTATCTTTTCATTATGACAGTCATAAAATTTATTGGATGGGTAGCTTCAACGAAACAGGTGAGAATTATTTTCTTACTTGTAAAGGTCAGGCTGAGGTTGTTCACATTCAATGGTAGCATGTAGTGCATCGATTTCGTGCTCACTGTGAAATGCCTTTGTATCTTGAACAGCATAGTAAGTCTGGAATGAATAAAAAGATATAAAAGTAAGGACAGATATAAAAGACATCATCTGAAAATATACTTCAGCACAAAATAGATTTACCAGCTTTTACATAAGATCTCATAGTTCAAAGAAGATGCACCTTTAAATGCTCCTAACTGGTCATCTCCTTACATTACAAGAAAGTACCTTCCTGTGTCCTCACAAATCAGGTCACCACGAAAGCATTTAAATACAAAAAAGCTTGTGCATTCTCTCTGTGATCTGCATGCCTATACTGGACATAGACAAAAATCACAAATAAGTAAGTTTTAAAGCTTCCCATAAAATGATGATACTTTAAGAGACATGAAGTTAACTGGAAGAAACGTATGTTATACAATTTATTGTATCTGTTTACCAATATAAGCACAAAGTCATATTGTGATCCATGTAAAAAAATTAAATGCAAACTTTCCCTTAAAATGAAAGTGTGTAACATTTTCTTACTTTATGACTGGATTCACCATCCAAACTAGCTGTTGTAACAAAACATGTTCCATCTCCTCTGCTACTTGACAGAAATATTAAGTCACATGGGAATGTTTCATCTTCTTTTACCATTACAATATCGCCAACCTAGGGGAAAAAAAAAACAACACAACGAAATAAAATGCATTTGTCACTTCTAGAGCAGCTCAAATTTTAGATTTCATAAACAAACTCTAGGTTCATTCAAATATCTTGAAAAGTCATTTTAATTAAATGACTTCTCATGCATCATTCTGCAGACCCAGGGAAGTGAAGATAGGAATGAGACAGTGAAGGGGTAGGTTTGGAACTGGAGCCAGCCCGGACAGTACAGAGCCTTCCTCCCAAAGAGCAGCAGAGCCTCATGGACCTGACTACTGCTCAGGTTGCATTATTCTTCCAAGATGTATCTTCAAGAGAACTTGCCTTTTTGTCATGAAATTGTCAAATATGACAGATGGAGACACAATAAATCCTAATAAAGCTCTCAAAGTGAGAATTTTATCAAAATCAGACAAAATACTGCTAGGGAATTATCTTGAATAAACTGTTAGGTGACAGAGAATCCACCTATTCCTATATCCAGCTGTAAGAAACCACATAGAATCATAGAATAGAATCATAGAATCGTTGAGGCTGGAATAGACCTCTGAGATCATCAAGTCCAGCCTATGACCCCAACACCACAACACCTAGCTAGACCATGGCACTAAGTGCCACATCCAATCTTTCCTTAAACACCTCCAGGGATGGCGACTCCACCACCAACCTGGGCAGTCCATTCCAGCACCTAATGACCCTTTCCGTGAGGAAGTGCTTCCTAATATCCAACCTAAACCTCCCCTGACGCAGTTTCAGGCCATGCCCTCTTGTCCTGTCACTAAATGCCTGGGAGAAGAGCCTGACCCCCACCTGTCTACAACTTCCTTTCAGGTAGTTGTAGAGAGTGATGAGGTCTCCCCTGAGTCTCACCAGAAAGTCAGTTTCTAGATCCAACTCATAAAGGCACAGATACACCTTTCTATGTAACCATTTCCTATACCTGTCTCTCCTATCATTTAGTTGTTCAAAATACAGTCTCTGAAAGGCAAAGAATAAGGGAGAAATTGAGGAAAATGTGGGCAATAGATTAATTAATGGAATACAAATTCCAGTTATATGGTATTTTATTATTTGGAATATTTCACTGTTTAGTTACATACATGGAATACTCAGCATGTGATATCTTAATTTTTTTTTTTACCTAGGAAGCCCTAGGCAGACGCTATCACACACAAAGGAAAGGTCACAGCAGAAAGACTGAACGCTGTCAAGCCATTTATGCCCAAACAAGGCAGAGTAGAAAAAGATAACCTCAATAAAGATATTAGAAACAAGTAAATTACAAGCACTTATCTATCAAATTTGCTGAGTTCTAAGGAGAATACTGATGAAAAGTTAATCTGCTCCCCCTCTCATAAAAAAGAAGCAGCAGCAATTAATTTCTGAAAATAACCTTCAAAATACCACAAATGGAATGTAGCAGCCTTAAGAAGGCAAATGAAGAAGCTATGTGTTGATGGGGAATGAAGAAAGTAGTCTGAATGTGTCACATACATATGTATGCATATATGTATATGTATGCAGATATGTAATATACATAGGTGAAATCGTTGGTGTTGACTATAAATTATTAATGTGCATAACCACAGAGGACTGAAAATGAAGAAAAGACAAAAGACAAATCAAGGGTGAAATTCTAAGTTAAAAAATGGAAAACAAAAGGAACAGTTATGAGACAAGTTAACAAAGCAAAGATAAAGCAGAAACACATCTAGCTTCTAAAAATACTTAATTCAGAGGCATTAAATTAAAAATTAGTCTACATTAAGTGCAATAAATATTACATCATCACACTGCATTTCTGTATATTTTGTTTTATAAGAAGTGTGAAGTAAAGCCTGACTCCTAAAACCTGTTAAGTCATAGTTACTTACTCTTAATTTTCGGCTTTGCTTTCTAACCAGTTTACCATGTTGAATGAAATGAACAGGGCATTGGTTCATTGCATTGTCAGCTTTATGTCGAAGCCAATCTTCATAACCCTAGAAAACAGTGAAATGGAATGATGCAGTGATGCACATTTGCCTATAAAGACACAGAACAGCTCTAGCTTGCAACAGAAATTAAAAGAATGATCCTTGATCAAGATAAGAGGAAAAAAAAACAGGAAAGTATTCTCACTTGAGCAAATGAAATTGTGATACACATCAGTAATACAGTCATGTTGGACATATATAAGAAAGAGCATTCACAGTTACAATTAGTTAACAAAATTATATATTTTAATGAAGACATTTTGATGAATAGGGGTGTTTACAATGTGTAGAACAATTGCTGGTGTTTAAGTGACCATCTCTTGCTCATGCTCTATTGACTCCTGAGCCAGCGCTAAGTGCTTACAAAAACAGTTGCTGAGAAGATAGAAGTGTAGAAAATAATACATTTTGGAAGACTGGGACTACATATTGAAACACAATAAAGCGACTTTGCAGAGTAACCTATTTTGATTGCTCAATTATCCTACGCATTTGTATTTTATACACCTTACCATTCACCTTCATCCATTCCTGCTGCAGGATAAAGATTGGGGTTGATAAAGACATCAGTCATTAAGAGATGGAAAATATCACTTAGATGTAAAAAATGCCATGGAATACAACTCTCTTGAATACATTTGAAAATTCAAAGTAGAACAGAAGTATCGCTACCCTGGATGCTCTCAGAGATAACCTGGGAACTCAGTCTTTATAACTTTAGTGTAGCATGCTTTCCAGGGGAGAACAACTCAAGGAGATGAACAGAACTGCATCACTAGGCACAGCATGTTGTAATCCAGGCCTTGGTAGGCCACTACTAAGCTACGGTAAGACTTTAAAGTGTAACATTTAAAATCTTGAGAGTGGGAAAGCCACACCTAAAATACTAGCTATTGCATGTATCACAACTTTCACTAACAAAAGCTGAATTCTACTACAGAATATACTCAATTGTGTGTTGTTAGCCCTGTAAAGAAATGGGAAAATTGCACTTCATAGTGTCTTTGAAAACTAATGAAGGAAAAGTCTACATTTATCACAAAGACTGTGAAGGTGATCAGTCATCCTATTAAGGGACAATCAAAATTACCCCCTCTTCTGGGTCTGGCTGGGCTGGAGTTAACTTTTTTCACAGCAGCCCATACGCTGCTGGGCTAAAACCGTGTAGGCGATAGCCCACCATTTTGGCTACTGCTGAACAGTGCTTGGCCAACATCAAGGCTTTCCCTCCAATATCCCCACACACCACAAAAAAAGCCAGTACACTAGGGGTGGGCAAGAGACTGGGAGGGGACACTGCCTGGACGGTAGACCCAAACTGACCAAGGGGCTATTCCATACCACATGGCATCACATTCAGCAAGAAACGCTCAAGTGAAAGCAGGAAGAAAAGGGGTTTTTTTTTGGTGATGGGTCCTCCTAAGAAAGTGTTCCATGTGCTGAGGCCATGCTTCCCAGAAAGTGGCTGGACATTTGCCTGTTGAGTGGAAGTAGATAATGGATTCCGTATTTTGTTTGGCTTCCTTATCAAAGTGTCACTAACATGACACGTAAGTCTTTTCACCATCCTTGTATTTTCTCCCCATCCCACAGGAGAGGGGAGTGAGTGAGAGTCTGGGTGGGTGTTTGGCTGCTGGCCTGCATCAGTCCACAACACCCACATTTTTTTTAGCCACGGCTTTAATCATCATACTCCATCATAGGTACACAAGAAATACTGGCAGCCTCATAGAAGTTTTGCGTTGAAACGATGAACACTGACCTAGAAACTTGCCTGATGTTCAACTACCCTACAGAACTTTTTTTTCACAGAAGACAGAACATTTTTCTTGAAGTATCAGATAAAAAAATCCTTCTTATGCCAATGAAAAGTGCTAACTCCTCAACTGGCCCAGCAAAAGATGCTGAACATCAAGCTCCTTGCACAAATGTTTCTTTCACATTCACATCCTATTCACTAGAGCGAAGGAGGGAAATGGCTGGTGTCTGAACCCAGGCACACACTGAAGACTGAACCACGAAGGGGAACTCACTATGCCACTGAGTTCTCTACTGATAGTCGTCCTGCAGGAGCAATCATCATTAAATTGGACTGAAGGCAAAAAGTCAAACACATAAGAGAACTCTTGCGAAGATCATCATTTGTGACTATTACTTTAGAAGCCCAGATTTTCAGAAACTAATCTGCAGCTACGCAGAAGAGTGCTGTAGGTACCAAATGCAAAGTCCTGCTTATCAACTCACTTGCTAGTTCAAATTTAATAATACGTTTGATGAATTAACTTTGAACTAGCAAGGTTTATGCCAGATCAGTTAACCTCTGTCCTGCAGCTGGCCTGAAACTCACAAAATCAACAAATCTGGCTCTGGCTAAATCAACAGTCTAGCACAAAAAGGCAGGGAAAATTGTCATGCAAGTCAAATAATAATAATGTTCTCTTTAGTTTTACTTTTTCTCACGAAATTACTCACCTGTTTGATAGCTGTTACGGTGATGACAAATAAAAGTGGAAGTCCACTTGTAACTGGACTAGTAGGTGTATCAATAATTAACTGCAACAAGAGGAACAAATATTTTCTGGTTATATTTTTGTGAATACCAGCAGTCAGTTTTTCTAGCAAGATGTTTCAAGTAATTGTTTTGCCAATATTTTACAAAGCAGGAAACTTTAATTGCAAAGAACATTACTTAAATAGAATTTTAAGAGCATACATCATGCCAAAAAAAAATTGAAAAATAACTACATGTTATAATACTATATTTAGGTCACATTAACATTCAGATGTTAATGCCTAGTAAAAATATTTACTTGTGAGAGTTTAAGTACCAGACTGGAAAGCTACAGCTAGAAAATTTCTGCCAAAGCATCATTCTGTTATAAAACTCATAATGTTCAGCAAAACTGACAAAAGTTTATCATCCACATGATTTATAAAAATGTTTTTACTGATCTGGATGTTTGTTCATTACAAAAAACAAAAAATTGAAAATTACACTCATTCTTTTCAATTTTATCAAGAGATGTCCTGCCATCGAACCACTGATGGTGTCAATTTTTCTTTAGGTTAGATTGACATTTACAACCCGGAAATGAAAAGAAACACATTTTGTCACATCATCAAGGTAAAAGGCTGCCAGGACTCAACCATTTACTTCCTCAGTCATCAAAACCAGTGCTTTTAAAAACTTTTTTCAAGTCCTTTTTTAGGAAGAGTCCAGAAACTTACATGAATTTATACATAGGAAATTTATTGAAAAATGGGGGTAGCTTACCTGAACAAGAAAAATGATGAGAAAATAGAAGTTAGCTATTCTTCTGAATTGCTCAAACAAATTTTTTGGTACAAAGTTCCAGAACGTGTACTGCAAACAAATTTACAAATTGAGTGTTTGTGAGAGAAACATAATTTGCATTCTATGTTCTAAAACCCAAACTAATTTATAATTCACAATTGAAAATTAAGTTAAATAAGAAGCAGTATTATTTTTATTACTTTGCTTAATTTACTAAAAGAGAATCTTAAATTTGCTATTATGCATTTTTGGAATCATATCAATTTTCTGAACTGTGATAATCTTGGTACTAGGAAATGAAACCAGTTTTGACTATCAGTAAGTGTCACTCAGAGATTTAGATATAGAACAGCTTATTTAAATCCACCAATGCATTTTTAAAAACATCTTAGTCATTTCAAACAGCACTTTTAATTCATTTCCACTTTCCATGCATGACTTGAGAAGGTAGGTGGCACTCAGAGTTAACTGTGCAGTCACAGCAAGTTGACCAAATAAAAATTGTCAGCTCCTCTTCTGTTGCTTGGCTTGGACACAGACATACTCCTCATACTATATCAGTGAAAAAGAGTAAATGGGTGCATAGTTCTTTACTTATTTTACAAATCATCTAAAGTTTAATAAATTGACATAAGTATATAAAATTGCAAACCAAAAATGCAAAAACTTCAAAGGAAAAAAAGTCGTATAAAGTGGAAGACCTTACATCACCTAGTCCCTTTCCCTACCGTGTAGCAGGTTAAACCACACTATTTTAGTACAGCTCACTCCACAGCTCAAAAAAAGAAAAAAGTAGAAGTGCAAGGATTGCTTATTGAAACTCTTGTAAAAACGTCAGCTAAAACTGTCCGGAAAGATGCAAAAAATGACTTGAAAACACTAACATGGTATTAATTTGCTACCCAAATTATAACTTAACAAATAATAAAAAGACAAGTTCAGTGCAACTTTTATTTCAAAGGAGATAGGCTAAGAAGATCCTTCTAATTTATTTGTTCTGCTACAAACATGATCGTCTCTTCTTGGCAGATTGCACTGATACTTGCTGATACGCAAATCACGCCATGAGTTAAACATTTTCCAAATTTGGCCCAAAAGGCAAAGACAGACAGAGGAAAATACTTCTATGACATCTGCAGATGCACACAGTCCCCGAGAAGCATGCCTCAGTTATACATGAAACCCTTGTTATGGAGAGTAATCTTACTTGCTAGGGGTTAAAGCCTGTACATGTGCAGGATATAGGAATGAAATGTTCTTTTTCTATCACGTGTCTCAAATCAGTATCTATTCCAAATATGCACTAAATAAACACTCATCCTGCTTAAGGGTTACCTCAATATTAAATCCTTTATGAGCAACCCAAAACTCAGGCAACAGGTAGAAAGTCAAGTGCTCTCATCTTGCAATCAGAGTACTTTTCATCAGACTGGAATGCTGCTTGCACTGCCCACTACCCAGCTACTCATCTTGGAATTTCAAAACAGAACTGGTTAGACTTGCACAACAGTCCCAATCATTCAGAGCTGCTGCTGTGGTATATGACAATATATTACAGTCTACTCCAATAAGTCTACTTCCATCATTAACTTTGATTATCAGGCAAATTATCTGTGATTTCTAATCTTGTGAATTTATTTTTTTTGTGAATCTCTGCCTGCCAAGAAGGAAAAAAGAATAGAGGTTTCAGTGAAAAACTTCTGTTTACATTTTCCTGTTTAGTTGTTTTGATAGAATAAATGTTTTTTTTCCATGCTAAAAGTTTCTTTGACCATTAGCTGATTTATACACGCTTCCCAAATGACCATTCATAAAATAAAAACGTAATCTCTTAAGCAGTAACTTCTCATTTAAATCTCCTAGAGGGTTATTTGACTCAATGTGTGGCGACAGCATATCGCTGTCAGATTAGATATTTAAAACACCTGATTGAAGAAATCAAGTAAATTAGTTAAAACCACAATGTATAAAAAGGTTGAATGTTTATCTTTACCCTTAGTATCTGATTCTCCTCATATGCCAACCTCAGCTCACTGCTTCCCCTGTCAAAGCAGTGGTCCTTCCTGAAGCTCCACCTTTGCTCAGTAACTCCATTAACCTGAATAAATGTGAGTAACTTGAGAGCAGATGATTTTTAAGAAACACCTCTCAGATCATAACACAGATGCTTCTTTAACACAAAGAATTTATTAAGTCTTTGTTTTCCATCAACCTGACAGACTTTATTACCCTGGGTTTCAGACATACTAAGTACATCTTTATTCTGCCCATTCTTCCTCAAAGAAGTAACAATTTTTAAATGAGTTTAGGCAAGACAGACAGACCACTAAGATGTCTAGACAGACCTCTCCCTTCCCCAGCCATCAGTAGCTCAGAGCAGTTTCTACAAATTGATGACTAATGCTTAACCATCATAATCACTCCCGAGAGCAAAAACAGAGCGGCTGCCACTCAGAACAAGATTTATCTCATGACCGTGTGCAAGGCAGTTTCTCTACCTTAGCTAGGCAGGAGCAAAATAAAAAAACTTTGAAGAAAAGACATTAAAAATGAAGATATCAAATGTAGGAGATTACTGTGCCCAGACAGAAAATTAATACTATCTTTCTTCAGATAATTTCCAGCCATAGTCTTTGAAAACCCTGCAAAGCAGTTTATGTGTATTTAATTAACTTTTTTCCACTATAAAGGAAATAAGAGTATCCAAATAGTTAAGCACTTGAAGCTTTTAAATTGGGAAAGGCTTAATTGATCTCTTCCAATTGCTGTAAAAGACTTAGAGGCCAGAGAACACACGTGCCTATACGTGTCTTTTGCATACAGGAGGTAATACGTCAGACAGCAAGTACTAGAGTCACATACTCATCCCAGAGATGGACACATTGTGTGAACAGATGCATCCGAAGCACTGTGCAGAGAACTGTAAAATCAGTCTGTCTGTCTAGCATCAAAACAGCATAACACAAGTAGATTTTCTTCCCGTTTATAAAGATAGTAGCACCTGCAGTGCTGGTGTATTTCTTCAATCATGTGCGTGGACGACTTACGGGCACCTCGGCAGTATTCCTGCTCAGCCCCCTGCTCCATCTCACCCATTTTTGCATCCTCTTTGCTAATGCCATAGTGCTTTCAGCTGCAACACCTCCTTGTTTAGAGCTAATCCCATGAATCCAAAAATATAAAACACAGTCTTCTTAACGATGGTTGGATTTTTTTTTAAATTTTGTGTTTTGACCTTTGCATTTGATATCTGTACACTAGAATTTTAGCTCACATTTCAAGCTTCTCTTTCAGTCATAAGAGGCAGATGTTTTCTTAAGTAAAAGGAGTTTCTTAAGTAATCACTTGAGATCAAAAGCTACAGCTGTAAGAAAAAAAGCACTCTATGTTGCATTATTGAGCTCTGTCAACACCTCAGTTACTTACAGCTTCTTTGTTTTTAAACACTCTCTCTTCTAAACTGCTCTGATTTCACTTCTTTCTCTCAACCTTTGTGACTCTTTCTTGCAAATGCTTAAAACTATTCTGTAAAAACAGCTACTATGTTGCTTCAGTCCTGTTTTGTAGGCATCTTGCTATGCTGCTTCTCATCCCTTCTGCACAATACAATCCATCTTGAGGATAACAAATTGAAGGAAGAACACATAAAGGCTGAACAGTAATATTTCAGTCACTTGGAAGTTTTTCAATGTCCTCCTTCTAATGGATCAAGGCACATGCACAAACTTGAGTATGTCCATAGTGACTTTGGTATTTTTAATATACAGCACCTATCAATTACAAAGAGACAATACATTCTTAAAGCTGGCAGCTTAACTGTATGTGTATATATATGCACATAACTTTTCATATATAGTAACGCCTTACATAGTTATGCTATTAAAACAATCTATTACATATATTACATATTAGTTATCAAGCAACAGAATAGCTGAAAAATATATGATCACGTTTGACAATTTCTTTAAAATTATTTTATTTGCTAAGAAGTTACTTTTCCAAAAAAAAGAAAGAAAAAACCCACAACAATTTGTCTAACAGAGTAGAGAACTGGCAGAGAAAACTATGGTAAAGCAGGAGAAAAAAAAAAAAAAAAAAAGGAGATCAATAATTAGCTGAAATCCTAAGAACTGAGTCAAAAGTATGATTTCTCTCAGGAAGTTTATAGCAGAACTCATTTATGTTCTTTGATGTCTCAACTCTAACTCCTTCAGGCTGCTGGGCTTATAACTCAATAAAACTAGGAAAATAACATCAATGAAATTTTAAAAGGCACTTTACAATGTTTAGGACAATTTGGAATTAATACAGAAATATACAATTAACTATATTTTAATGGAAGCATCAACATGCACAGAGGGCTTCTGCAAGTGACAGACACCTGTACACTCTCAAATTATTTCAAAAATGAAACTTATCTGGGGAAATGAGTTCACAAGGTGCCCACAGATTTGAATGAAGCAGCATACATATTTTGTCCCAAGGTTCCTTAAAAACAGTTGGTGGTTAACCAAGATTTCTATTACAAAGAAGCCTATCTTTAGTAGTCTTTGCTCAGCAACTCCCAATCTTATCAAATTTGGGCTGTATCTCCAGGAACTCCTCTAATAAAGGCATTCCCCAGCACCTGGAAGATTATCTAATTAGAATTTAAGGGAAAAAAAAAAAAGTAGTCATCTTTGCTGTAAATCATGGAGAATATTAGTAACACAGAAGAAAGTGAGAGTCAGCAAGCTTCACTTTCTCATATGTAAAGTGAGGTGAATTACTCCTGTCCTCCGGGGTGTTGGGTTTGGACCTGCTCACTTTCCTTTCTTTCTTCCATCTCTTTCTCTCTATATGTAGCCCCCAGACTGGCTTATCTTAAAGGCTCAGTTAAGGGCACTAACAGCAGAGAACAGACCGCTGTTAACCCCAGGCCAAGTCGGGGAATGCTCAGTGGCTTCTCCCAGAAACACAAAGGAGGCTGCAGAGCACATGCCCTGGAAATTCCACCCCAAGCAGCGTCATCCAGAGCTAACAGCTCTTCCTTGCTCTCCCTAGGCACTGGCAGTTGGCCGCAGAAGGAAATTGTATTATCGTGCCTGGAAGGAGAATTGCACGCACATGCACTCCCATCCCAGGTATTGCTGTCCCTGAGCTGGCACCACAAGGAGCTTGACTGCCCATCAAGCTCATTTACTCCACTTCCTTGCTAAGCAGTTCCTGTCCCTTTGGCACAGCTCGACAAACTTGACTAACACCTGCAGCATCAAATCTGACCTTCTGCTTCAGCCAGGATGGCTCTAAGTGGACCTGGGCACAAGGTGGGAGCTCTGTGTTACATACGTCCACACTAAAAGGCACACACAATATTCCCTGCATTGGTACCCATTCCATATGCACTTGTGTCTACCCACCCACCCCATCCCCCACCATGGTCTGCTGCACAAACTTTTATCAGCTGCACAAACACAGGACCACACCAGTTCCCACCATGGAATTTGGATGACTTTTTGAGTTTCAAGCATCATTGCTTAGGGCTGCGTTTGAAGTCCTCGTCTTGAAACTGCTACGTCATGGCACTAGAGAAGCCAGACAAATCCTTCCAGTTATGAAGCATCACTCCAGAGATGTGTGGGACACCCTAGGTCTCTTCTGGGTTCTAAGTGGCTCATCTTAGTGGAGGCATTTTAATATTTGCTTAAGCTTCAGTATTAACGTGTCTTCTCAATGTGGCAAAGTGAGAAACCAGACATACCCCCCCAAGACTTTGTGTTTTTTATAATAACACTGAGAGTGAGTGCTGCAGGGAAGAGGTATAGCACAAGGGCATGAACTTCTGCTGGAAGAAAGGAACATGTCAACAATATCCTCTGAAACATGTCAGAATTACTTAAGTTTATGTAATTATAAGTCACTGCAATCGAGATGACTCATAATTAATCAGATCAGCACTGAAGAGAGCTAAGGTTTCCCTTGCAGTTTAGAGGATTCTCAACAGGCAGCATTAGTGTTTGAGGCCATTCTCATATAAATCACTGTTTGGATCTGTATTTGATCAGAAGCCCCAAGGAAATATGCAGACAACAGAAGACAGTATTTGTGAAACAAAATTGAGAGTGTTTCTGGCCCATGAATATTGTTGTACAGTATTTCAAAGCAGGAGTTAGTAATAGTACTGTTTTCCCATAAGCCCACCTTTTTGTTTCTTTCTAGAAAGCACAGGAAATCAAGCTACAGCAGAAGTTGGCATTTCATATGATAAATTAATTAAAATGAAATCTCTGCATTTTAGGGCAAATTCTTCATATAACAGTTCTGCATCCACTGTAGATTCAATCTTGTGTTTTTCACTGTTATATCCTACTACCCTTTAGTATCGTCTTCCGAGAGCTTAGGCCCCACTATGTTACTGAACCAGGCACAAGTGGATTTTGTAGCTGAAAGCACTTCTCTTTATGAACTACGAAAGTACAAGTTTGCAGCTAGACAGGTTCAAGGTAGAATAATATGTATTGATGACTCACAGACCAAAAGAAGACGACTTTGTAAGTCTCTAACCCAATTTTCTCTATGGGCAGCATGGAAAAAACAAATCAGGGGCTCCTGCAGAATGTTCCTGGGGTTTTCAACTTTGTCAGCTGTATCTGCCATATCAGGAAGTCTCTGATCTCTCACTCAACAGGCTATTCCTATCTTGGTATCTCTCAAATTTTTGGTTCTTTCTTGAGATTAATTCTTTAGGTTGTCTATCAGCAGCAGTAAGCAGCTGTAATTCAATGTGTTCTAACAGAGTTCCATACCGCTGCCTCAAAAACAGGATTTTCTATATGACTTTCCCCTCTCTTCAAGGGAATACATCCAATTAAGTCTTCAAGTTCATTCATTCAGCTAGAACAGATGATGACAGTCCCTACTTTGTCTATAAATGAAAGAGATCCTTGAAGGACAGCAGTCCTATAAAGATATCTGATCAATATCAGGAAAGGGAATTTGAAACATAAATTATTAACAAATTAATAAAGAACTAAACCCATCATTGTGCCACTGTATAAATCCACAGTTTGCCTATGCATTGAATGCTCTGTGCATTTCTCAATCTTAAACTTTCTACATCTGGCTTGGAAAAAGGTAGAGACCAAATGTGAGCAAAGGTATGAACTAGCACCCACACAAGCAATTATTGAACAGATCGAGCTTATTCAGCCTGGAAAGGAATATGGTGGATGATCACTAACAGAACGAGGAAGATAAACAGGGGATAACAGCTGTTCTCACATTGAAGGACTTGAAACAAACTGAAATTAGCAACTAGGAGTTTCAATATGAAGGTTTACAGTCTCTTTTGGTAAACACTTCTAGAGTTCCACTGTGCCTTAACAGTGTATTCTGAAAACTTTCATGGGCTCAAAAAGTATTGATGAAATTCATGGAGAAGAAAGTTATCAAAGACATACTAAATGCAAAATCACCACTTTTAGCTCATAAATGGCTAAGTCAAAGATCTAGCCATCTACTGCTGGTGACAACATCCTGTGCCATATGGACCTCTGGCAAGTCTTAGCAGCTGATGCACATCCACGTTCTACTAAGCAGTTACAGATATTCTGTTTGGCATACTGATTGAGATACCCCCAGTACAAAAATATAAGGCTTAGTCCTTAAGGAAATTTCATATCATTTATTTGTAATTCAGAAGTCTTAAAAAAAAATAAATTTCTATACTGTTTCAGAAGAAGGAAAAAAGTTGTTTCCCACCAAATTCAGTTAACTGCTACTGCTGCAGAGTTTAACACACTTCCCTTGTGACATAGCAAGTTCTACTAACCTAAGATACTAGATTTACATAGCAGTAAACAATTTCAAAATGTGAATAATTTTTAAACGCAAAAAGAAAGCAACCTCCCTGCCAGCTCATTCGCTTTTTCTTCTCATTTGAAACATTAGATTTTCTTCCAGCTGCTATTTTGCAATGCTGCCTCACTGTCATGTGATAAATTCAATCAAGGGCACACAACAGCTACTTTACAGGCTAACCTCCTAAGCAGCTGAAGTAGCTAAAAGTTAGATTAACACAAGGATCCACCTTACAAAGGTCACTACCTCCAGAACATAAGCAAACCGCATGCCCAATCCAAAGGACATAAATTTTTGCCTTTTATTATTTCAACACAGCTTTTTTTGTAATGCACTGTAAAAATAATAATTGAGTGAATACACAAAATCAAAAGAGCATGTTTGTCTGGCCAAGACCTATCTAGATATTATTTTTCACAACCAGGAATATGTCATTAAGCAGCTGGAGCATTAACCACATTCCATAGTGACACTGCATTATACAAGAAATATCCCTCTGTACTGGAATCTAATTATTATCTTGCTGACACCAGGAAAGCTCTAGTGAAGCCCAGTAAAGTTTGTCTATGGAAGGAAATAATACAAACCATAGACTTTTCTAGTTATTTCAAGCTGTCATCTTTTTCAGGAGTTTATGACAGGACATTTGTTTGTGCAGCAGCATACAGATAGTCTAATCAATGAGGTTTCCTCATGGTTTTAAACTAACTACTCCTTTTAGAAATTCAGTTTGTCTTAAATTGGCAAAATCTGTACTCAGAGTTCAGAGTTCCTCATCCTTGAAGAGCAATCATATACTTTCTTATATAAGCATTAAAGACCTATAAAAGCACAGCTGAAAGTTATTGTCTGTCTTACTGATGAAAGATGAAGGCAGTATCCTTCATGGCTGAGGTAACATGACACAGTGTGCTTGCCTCCGTGGATCTTTACTTTAACAATTATGGATTTTCCATCTTAATTTTGCACATTTGATCATTTTTCAGGAAGCTTACATCTGTATTTCCTAAGCTGTGGAAGGTGCCCCTCCCATGTGTTCATAAAGGAGCAAGTGACAAGGACAGAGTGAAAGGTCTAGCTAGCTTACAGAGCCAGAAAGAATGCAAGTCCTGATGGTGCTTTTACCCAGTCTGTTTGGGATGGAGCATGTGAAGAACAGAGTCCACTTGCAAGGGACAGTACAGGCACGACAGCACGGAAAGCTAACTGTTATTAAAACTGAACTTTCAGCAGTCTAAAGAACTATTCAATATTATAATGTCTTTACGTGAACTATTCCCTCCTGAAATATCACCAATGTATTTACTTTCACAATGATGACTTACGTGTGAGAAAAGTTGAGACACATTGTGTGTATATATAAAAAATTATTTCAACTAATAATATTTGTTTATAGATAAAATGTTTACAGATACAGTTCAAAACTCAAGAGTTTCACATTTAAAACATTTATCTGAACATCCTTTATATCCAAACAAACCCAGTGAAGTCTCTTTCCTGAACTACTTGAAATCATAGAAAATTATGAACTGCTGGCACAGATCCCTAACTGAATCCAGGTTTAACTCATACTTTAAATAATCTCACTCTGCAAAGCACAGTAACTTGAAACTTCCACTAATCTCATCATCACAAAAAAATGTCAACATTCTTGCAGAACTGTGTAGATCACTTTGATTTCAAAAAGTATCACCAGTAACTTTATTTACGTATGTTCTAGACGACATGTATGAGGTGAAATAACAAGGCAAGTCTCACCAGAGTACAAAGATTTTCATAAATTTTGTTTACTCTTCAATAATCCAAAAGGCAATACAAAATAACGCGTACAGCATAGGATTTTCCACTGTACTAGTTAGACTGTATTCCACCTGGATTTTTTACTGCATTACCTTTCAAACTTTCTGTCTAACTAAAGATGCCTAGATACTACGCGCTTTGTTATTATACTGTGTTTGAATGAAGTACAGCAAGCAGGGAGTAAAAAAAGTAGTGAGGGAAAGCAGTAAAATATAAAATTTCATATACGGAATAAGACACAGTTTGAGAAAAGTGTGGGGTTTATTACAGCTTTGCCATTCTGCTAATGCACAGCAAGAGTTCAGATCCATGAAGGTAAGCACTTAGTTCCTTGAGATCTCAATGCTACTACAGTTCTTAAAATGAGTCTTGTGATCTGAGCCACTGTTCAGAAAGAAACTTTCCCAGCAGAGAAGCTATTCTTTTGAATCCATTATTTCATAATTGGTGGCTCATGAAGATCAAAATCTAAGCACATGAAAACCTTGATGTTCTTGGGCTTTTAGACATACAATAAGCTGCAAATGTTCCATTTTCCATGCCACTGCGGTGCCAGTCTTTAGCCAAAGCCAATTGAAGAGTACCAACAATCCACCTGCTCATAGGAAGATGCTGAAGCTTGTGGAAACATTTACTAGCTACAGTGAGGGACAAGCAGTAGTTTCTAAAGGGCACAAATTATCACAATACAGAGAGTTTAAGAATGATTCACTTGTATGTGTATAACTTATTTCTAGGGGGTTTTGTCAGTACGAGGTTTTGAAGGGAATGGCACTATTATTGTGAAGAGAGCTTCATTTGTTGATCACATGTCATTTCTAGTATTTTGAGGTACTCCTTTAGATTACAATGGATGCCGTCTTTCCTTGGGAAGATTTTCTTTACTCCGGTGTTGCCTCAAATGAAAATTGCTTTCTTACTCTTTTGTGGAAAAGCAAAGCGTTAATTAAGACTTTACTATGAGCTATAGTAAACACTGGAGAAGTCATTGCTGTTCTGCACATGCTAGAGGCAATATAGACATTAGTTTTGTAGAAGAAACTTGAGATACTTTCATTTTACCTTTGCCAGTCATGGTAAAGGAGAAATATATAGGAAATATAGGAAGAAAACCTTGAAGGAAATAAATGAATGCACAAAGACTAACTTAAGCTGATTTATGTAAAAGAACGAAAGAAAACACTACTACCTTTGATGAGACTATTCGGTTATCTGGAAATCTCTGTGGAATGTACGCTTCAGTGCCTGGAGGTGGTTCACGATGCCCAACATAAATAGTCCGACTGTCCACCCAATTCTCTTCTCCAGCACACTATGGAGGAAAAAAACAAAACACAACAGTCTTCATGTCACAGTTCACTCCGTGTTACTGCAGTGAAGCGCGTCACACACTGAATTAATCAACCGTGTCCGATCATCGATGCATACCTGGCCATCGGTGCACGACCCCACACACCTCTCTAATTTCAAAACTACTAAAACGCATAAAACTAAATCAACTGTCAAAATCCTGCCTTATTGCAGTGCACGTTCCCTTAAGGCAATAAAAGGGAACTCATGAAAATTACTTTGATGATTTTTTTAGTTTAAACCTGGAAAAAGAAGAATGGTTTAAGATTTTCTCAGTTAAATTAAATATTTAGTAAGTACTTATGTGGCTGTTACTCATTTTCACCACTAAAAAAAAAAAAATCACTTGCAATTAAAATGTTTATATATATAGACAAGTATATCTCAATTTTAAGACTAGCCAGCCATAACTTGGTATTTTACTTGCAAAGAGAAACCCTGTATTCTCTGAAATAGTAGCAATAATGATCTCCCCAGCCATGAACAAGCTTAGGGAGTCTTACATTGCCAATAAAAGACCTCAGCTTGTCAACTCAGATCCCTTACTCTATAATGAAAGCTGTGTTTGCAAACAGACAAAAAGGTAGAGGAGTCAGAGTCAAATGGTCATATATCCATATCATAAAACCCCACCACACTTAGAGCTTGTCCAAAATTAGCACTTCTACGCTTCCTATTCACTGGAAAAAAGGTACAAATCACTGTAGAAAAGTATTTAAACAAAACAAAACTTTATTTTTTTAGAATTTTTAACAACTTGGATCACAAAATGCTCATCCCTTAGTTTTACCAATTCCCATCTACTATATGAAAAATATCTCTCAAGTACATTTTTAATACCTTGTCCTACATAGAGAAGCCCAGACATCAGCTCTTTTAACATTATCATCAGGTCAAGTTTGGAGTAATTAAAATATTTAAATATGTAATCAATGTAAACTGAAAAAAACCTCTGTTCTACATTGTAATGCTGCATTTACACATACTTCCATTAAGCAGGAGAGAGAAGCATCTTTTCTCCATGTTCAACAGCTATATCTATCAGTGTATTAAATACAACCCAAAAGTGCTTCTGGGCACTGATGCTCGATTGCCTGTCAAGACTGCTACATAGAAAACTAACACTAAGCAAATACCAGGAGCAGCTTGGTAGTTAACACCGCCAAAGCATCATTCCCAAAAGCAGCTGGATGGAGCTGTGCAGTTCTTGCCAATAAAAGGGAGTTTAGTCATACAGACATGTGTGTTGGGTTTGGGTGAGCTGGAGTTAATGTTCCCCAGAGCAGCTCTGATGGTGCTGTGCTTTGTGTTGGGAAGCAGATAAGATGCCCGTGTTGTGGCTGCTGCTGAGCAGCGCTCGCACAGCACCAAGGCTGGCTTTCCAACGTCTTCTCCCTCCATCCAGTGGGATGGGGTGGGCAAGATCTTGAGAGGGGACACAGTCAGGACAGCTGACCCAAACTGACCAAAGAGATATTCCACACCGTGTGACGTTGGCTCAAGTATAAAAGCGAGAGAAAGGAGGAGGATGGAGGCATCTGTTTGAGAAGACGCTTGTCCTCCGAGCAACCGCTAGATGTACCAGAGCCCTGCTTCCCGTGAAAGGCCAGATATCACCTGCTGATATAGGAAGTAGAGAATAAAATCTTGTTTTGCTTCACTTTGCGCGCATGGCCTTGCTTTTCTGCTTTCTTTCATTAAACTGCCTTTATCATACCCCACAGGCTCTTCCCATCTTATTCTCTCCTCCCTTGTCGTGCTGAGGGAACTAGCGGGGAGTGATCGAGCGACTTGGTGGGTACCTGGCATTCAGCCACGGTCAACCCACCACAACATGGTATCTCCTTTTTTAGCTAGTCTTGCTGCAATAGTTCCAGGCATATTTACTTTACTAGTACAGACACAGTTAGTAAGCCTAAAATAAAATTTAGCTCTTAAAAATATTCACCCTCACATCTCCTTCATTGGTTCATTTCTCTACTATTACTCCACTGCCATAAGAGCAAAATACATGCAAAGAACAAACCGTCAACAGAAATTGTTGAAATAAATGTACAGTATCTTGCAACATTCTGAAACCCTGAAGCAGTTAAGCTTATAATACAGTTATCTATGTGATGTGCATAACTTCCTTGGGGGTGGGAGGGAACATCAGAAAATAGAGAAAGAAAATCTATTTAACTCAGACTATTTATATCGTGTAATAGATGTGGAGTCATAAAGTAAAATGTAAAGTGAAGGAAGAGGTTTAAAGTAAAGCAATTTCTGCTGTTCCAGACACTTACTCTGGAACTACTTAAACAAGATTTAAATCATTACTAATTCTTGCACATTACAGAAAAACAAAGGCATTGTGTTCAGAAGCTTCCGAAGGCCAAAATTATAAAACTAAGCATAAAACTAGAAATAAAGGCAAATCCAAAGTTTTTCTTAGCCAATATTCAATAATTTCAAAGAGTCGCTTAAAGAGCATATGAAGACAAGCTACTTATAAAGCAAAAGTGACAGCTGTTCATAAGACACACCAAGGGCCCAGTTAGTCACAGCTTATGCTAAACTCTGTTGAGTATTGCTGATGCAGTGGGAGCACACCTGCAGCACTTCTCCACACATCAGATCCCTCCAGCGTGGACCTGACATGAGGATGCGGGTTAGTTTAAAAAGTTACATTGATTTTTCCAGCCAAACAATTCCTCCCATATCACAGATCAGACTTCTCAAAACTCAAAAAGCAAATTGCCATTCAGTCCACTTCTGAAGACTGAGTAGGATTCTTTCAGCAAGCCACAGTATTTTGGAAGAAAGCAAAGAAATGAAAATGCTGGTCCCATATTCCACTCTTCTTCTATGCCAAGAGCAAAATGCGGCACCTCTTATCATTTTATGGGAACACAGCGTATTTTACTTTGTCAGTGCACTTGAATGTACAACGCACACACTTCTGCCAAGGAACGCTCCTAGAAATGCAAGAGAGTGAGAAATTCCCAAGTAGCTGATTAAATTGTACAATGTTTATTAATTTTTCATTAGGAAGGACATTCCAGACATAAAAGCAACACAAAGGTTACTCCTGATACAGTTAAGTGCCTGAGTTGGAAGATGATTGCATAAAGGGCTAATGGCAACTCAACGCATGAATCTCTGAATAGCAAGAAGAAATCCCTCGGCTTCTCTTTCCTCTACACAGACCCAGTTTGACAAGTGATTTCTTATATTTATTACACCGTAACAACATAATAATGATCTTTATCGTGACTTAGTTAAAACAGTCCTCTGTGAAGTTACCTATTAAGCTAGGAAGTACAAAACCCAAAGCTCTAAACAGCATTCTCCTGTTGTTTTTAAAGGTTTTTTTTAAGTATTTTGTCAACACAAAGTAAACTGACTTACTGTCAGATCCCGGAATTTGTATCCCTAAACAAAAGCTCTACAAAAGTTACTGTAAGCATGGATATAAAAATCAAGACAATCTCTTCTTTTAGCTTAATTCAAACTGGCTTTTATCATGAACTGATAAATTCATCACAAAAGTACAAAAACATATCTAATTTCAATTTTAAGTATCTGCTAGTGCAGAACATATTTTATTTTTCCATGTGTGAAAGTTTAGCAAGGAAGAATAAGGCTATGTTGTTGTATGAGGTAAAAGTGCAGTGCAAGAAGCAGCACACATTATCCAGTACAACCGCAAGGAAAATCACTTGCATGAAGCAGAAAAAGATGCTTTTGGGAAAAGAACGGTGTGAGTCGGGATCCATGCCACTTGGAGAAATCAAAGCACACCAACTGAATGTCTGGAGATGTTAACCTACAAAGCCAAACACGTTGATCCAACAGTTCTTTTCATGTTCAAGTATTACACGAGACCTCATTTACAGGGTCACTGAAAAAAGCAATGATGCCATTGCCAGAACAGTGAACTATATTAACTTTTTTTTTTTTCAAGTTCTGTTACTTAAGCCTGTTAAGGATATGTCCAAGAAAACATAAATAACCCTTAGAATTATCTGCTTGTATTTATAGTATAAAGCTCAATGTACTGAGACCTAGTTTCATTGGCACATCAATGAAGAAGCGTTACTTAGCTTTTACTCTTTCAAGGAGGGTCAGCAGTACAGAAAGCACAGACCAGCAAAAGACTAAGTCATCTTTATGTAACGCTAAGTAGAGCCAGTTAACAGGATTATACCTTAATGCATGTAAGAGTTCAAATACTCATGCAGCTTATTATTCCAACTTAGAAAAGAAACAAAATGAAAGGAAGCTTCCTTGAGATTCACCTTTATGCTACTCTGCTAATATTTACCTAATTTAAATAAAAATATATTATTTGAAAAGACAAGGGGTTTAGTAATCAACAGTTGACAGCAGAAGCATGATAGGAAGATGCGAGTAGTAGCTGCTGAAAAAGGTACTGACCTTTAAAGATTCCAAGTCTTTTAAAGAGATTTGACTTGTGGTTTGGAAATCAAGGAAAATACTGAATGACATTTCCTGACTCTCCACTTGAACTAGTAATTTGGGCACAATTAGCAGCAACAATCTTCGATTCAAAATTACATTCTCTCTCCAAATAAAGTAAAGATAAATACTAATAAAATAAATGAATATGTACTAAGTACAGATGAAAACACAGCTGAATACTGCCCTGGCCAGGCTGTAAGCACACTCTGTTGTACAATATTCTCTCCTACTGATTTGCTAAATGCTTTCCCAGGAGTCATAAATGGACATTCCACTCTAAGCACGGATTTGACAGCAATGAATTCTCAGCATCAATCATAGCCTTTTTCACCCAGGCTGTAACTCAAGTTCTTTCACACAGAGAAATACTCTACCCTCAAAGAAGCAGGCTTTGGCAACAACCTAGTGTTTCAATAAAACACGACTATTTGATCTGGATAAAGCAATTAGCACCGTTGTTAAAGATGCACACTGAACACACAGCTGCTCAATCACTTCGGAGTTTTAGGAAAGCACATATTGCCAAGCTATTATCACTCAGAATCTGAGTGAAGAACTAATGGTGCAGTGTGAAAAAAAACAACAAAACAAAAAAACCACTTTCTCATGCAGAATATTTCACTTGTTTGTTTATGTTACAACAGCTCAGCACATAAAAAAAAAAAACCAAGACATGTAGTGCCAGTTTCTAACTTTTCATTCGGTGAAGAGAAACAACTTCAGTATCTCAGGAAGCTGTAATTACACTCAAGTAAAACAAAAAAAAATTCCTTTTCCTCTCTAATATCTTAAGCAAATTGTCTTCTTGATTTATCATAGAATCATAGAATCGTTGAGGCTGGAATAGACCTCCGAGATCATCAAGTCCAGCCTATGACCCCAAGACCACAACACCTAGCTAGACCATGGCACTAAGTGCCACATCCAGTCTTTCCTTAAACANAACACTATTTATGAGATTATATAAACTCATCTTTGTCTTCATTTGTAAATTGTACTGAGTGCCTGCTCTCCTGCACTTGACACAGCACCATTCTTCAAGTACATGTTTAGTCATCTCCCTAAGAAAACCATGGCACAGTGTGCAAATTTTTACCTAACCTTTCCAAATCAAAACCACTGTCCTTTTAAAGGCAGATATGATCCACAAATCATAAAAAGCAGAATTCCTCTAAATAATAATAATTTTTAAATCTACATTTCCTGTAATTGCTAGCCAGGAAAATATAAAGAATTGAAATAGCCCGCTTGGCAAAAAAATCTCATTAATTTGCATGTTTTTCTTTCTGAAGATAAAGGGTGACATTCTCATCCACATAAAGGATCTCGGTAAGATTTTAAATGTTAGGCAAACTCACTAAGACCTATACAGAGAACTTAAGATGTATATTCTGTTTGCAGCATTACAACGGCCCTCCATATGAATGAGCCAAGCTCAGAATGAAGAGCAAGTATAATTTTAATTTAAAAGCTTACTTTTATAATTTAAAAGTACGTAAAACTTTAAAATTTTAACATTTTAATGTTGCTATGTATTTCATATAAATATAGAATGGCACAGATAAAATAATTCAAACATATAGCTATCAGAAATTCTGTATCAGGTTTTCTAATCTCAAAAAGGTCTATCTCAGTATTAGACACTGTAAGCAGAATGTAAATTATTTCATGCAGCTATAAGCCATATGGATATACGCAATTAAACCACTAATTTAATGGAATGTCAAAATGTAGCACTTCAGAGGCAACCATACACACACAAAAAAAAAAAAAACCAAACACCACACACAGAGAAAACTCTCTCTCAGAAACTCCTGTGACAAATTAACTCATTTCCTATGGGAGAAGTCCCTGCAACAGGATCTGTTGCCTCACCCTGTTGCTGCAGTATATTTACTATTGCATTTCTTTCTGGCAAACACACATTTTAAGTCCTTGCCTGGAGATCTTCACCAGAAATAACACTTGAAAATAAAATTCTTCCAGTACAATTGCCTACAAATCACGCAATGCTAGACATAAGGTTATGTAGAGGAAAGAATGAGATTATAAACATCCTTCTTTTATTCATGAATTTCAAGTAAGCGATCTGCTTAGAAGTACAACTGGCTACATCCAAACTACAGAAAATGGTGCCGAGCCATGCCTACAGGATTTAGTGGATCCTGATTTTCGGATCCTGCTTTCCATTTCCTGCAAGGGCCTTGTGGCACACAGGCAGAAGAGAAATGGCTTCTTAGCAATAGGCTGTATAAAGTTCTGTGACATTGCTTGAAGCTCGAAAGAGGAAATGCTGAAACAAGACGATGGAATCACGTGAAGTACTTCAAGCTACACCAGCTTGAACAAACTTTCTGACACAACAGCCAGCATTCCAGTTTCTGTAAAATACTTCCCATTTCTGTATGTGTACTTAATATAAATTTATCTCAGCCTTCCAGTTCATGGCTCTTTGAGCACGGTACTTTGAATAAAAGGCTTCTGAAGCTATCCTAATACAGTTATATTCCAATCATCACATCACATCAGTTTGCACAGGGACATTCTTATAGAGCGCTTTGTAGACAGTCCAACGCTCCTTTCTGACTTGCAGTTTACAGCATCACCTTTAACTGAAGTCCATGTACTTTACACTTGCGTGAATCATTCAGCTTCATGGATGACAAAGCCAGCGATCTGCGTTACTTCTAAAAAGAGTTGCATAATTCTTTGTTTCAAATACACAAAAATTAAACCGAGTTGTTCAAGCAAGATTAAGACCATTCATAAATGGTCAATTTAAACTCCAAATATTGTTGACACACTGGCTCATCTGGTACAGTTACTTAGGATGTTTGTGCTTTCTCTTAAAGGCAAAGAATCTCGTTTAGTTTCCCTGTTTATTTCTGTGAAAAGTAGTGATAAAAGCCATACAGATAGAAGTCTGCTATTTCTTTCACACACGCTGTCTTCAACTAATTCCAAGGAATCACAAGGATGATGGTAAAAGGTCAATCTGTGAAAAATGTGTATTACTGAACAGCTGGGAAAATGTTTTTGCTTCATTTCTTTTCCTTCCTCCTACCTTATTGGTTTTGACACATTTTGCTCCTTGCTGCCAGTGGACTAGAGACAGCAGCGTGCCTTCCTGCGGCTCCTCAGCCCAACTCAAGATCTGCTACACTGAAATCCTTCCAAGAGTGCCTCACTTCCCATTAGAAAGGCAAATGAGAAACAAACTATACTGCAAACAGAAGTGATAAGAGAAGCTAGAAGGGAACGTGCCACATAAGACACAGGATATTTCACAGCCTTAGCACTTAAATTAATTATAAATCAAGTTTATGTCTAAGTTGCTCCAGATCAACAGCTGAAGTCATGGTTTGTGGAGAAAATTTACAGCTTCTTAAGGTGCTAACATAAGCTGCAAAACAACAAAAGCAATTTCATTTCTTGCAAGACAAATAAATGCCATTAAGATTTGCATGCAGCACCAGTCAAACTCAGAGAGTATCTGGAAAGACACTTTTAAAGAGAGTGAGCAGTACAGATCCTTCAGAATGCAGGGGGTTTTTGTACTTTCTTAGCTGCTGCAAAATACTTCTATTTGCAGCAATTCAACAAGAAACATTCTAAAGAGATCCAAATTTTCAGGTTAAAAAATTAACTGAAATTGTAAAGAATATTATTTTTCTAGATTCTAAAGAAACAGAAGGATTGAGTGAGGCAAGCAGATTATTTTTATTACTTATTTTTGAATGAATGAAAGCAAAGATATATCATACTATTTGTTTTCTTTTATACAAAAATAGTAAATGATTAAGAAAAATCAAGTAAAAATACCTGCTGGCAACCTTTTCAAAAGCACGAATTAATGCATATGGAGACAATATGCATTAGCAAGACTGACAAGACCAGATGCAACTAAAAAGCCATTCCTAAGTGGTCTTCTTGGAAGAGGTAGAGGTTATTCAAAAGGGAACATACTCTAGAAATACAATTTAATTTAGAGCAGTAAGGTACCATCAGCCTCCACGTGGACACGATCAGAACTGTCCACAGCGACATCACTTTCTGCAAGGATTTTAGTAAACAGTGAACCTAATGTTCAATTTATTTGCCCATCTTCAATTCACTCACAGAAGTGCTGCTGTTCTTCAAGCAAGCACTAAAAAAAATTCTATTTTTGCACTATAGAATCACAGAATGTTTCAGGCTGGAAGGGACCTCCAGAGGTCATCTAGTCCAACCTCTCTACACAAGCAGGGTCATCTCTGCCTACATCAGATTGCTTAGAGCATCATCAAGCCTGACCTTGAAGGACTCCAGGGATGGGGCCTCCACCACCTCCCTGGGAAGACCATTCCAGTGATCTATCACCCTTGTGTTAAAGAATTTTTTTCTAACATCCAACCTAAATCTATCCTTTCCTAGCTTGAACCCATTGCTCCTTGTCCTATCCATACAAGCCCTTTTGAATAGACCTTCCCCTGCCTTCATATAGGCCCCCTTCAGGTACTGGAAAGTCAGAATAAGGTTCCCCCAGAGCCTTCTCTTCTCCAGGCTGAACAGCCCCAACTCTCTCAGCCTGTCTTCATACGAGAGATGCTCTATTCCCCTGATCATCTTGGTGGCCCTCCTCTGGACACGCTCCAGTATCTCTATATCCTTCTTGTGCTGAGGGCTCCAGAATTGGATGCAATATTCCAGGTGAGGTCTCACCAGGGCAGAGCAGAAGGGCAGAATCACCTCTCTTGATCTGCTGGCCACAGTTCTTTTGATGCAGCCCAGGATGTGATCGGCCTTCTGGGCTGCAATTGTGCATTGGTGGCTCATGTCCAGTTTTCATCCACCGGCACCCCTAAATTCCTTTCCACAGGGCTCTCCAGTATATCCTCTCCCAGCCTATACTGATAATGCTGGTTGCCCCGGCCCAGGTGCAGGGCCCTGCACTTAGCCTTGTTGAATCTCATAAGGTTCATTTGGGCCCACCTTTCCAGCCTATCCAGGTCTCTCTGGATGGCATCCCGTCCCTCTGGCAAATCCACTGCACTCCCCAGCTTGGTATCATCTGCAAACTTGCTGAGGGTGCACTCAATGCCACTGTCAACATCATTTATGAATATATTGAACAGCACCGGTCCCAACACAGACCCCTGAGGGATACCACTTGTCACGTTCCTCTATCTGGACATCGAACCATTGACCATCACTCTCTGGATGTGACCATCCAACCAGTTCTTTATCCACCGAACAGTTCATCCATCAAACCCATAATTCTCCAACTTAGAGATAAGGATGTTGTGGGGGACCGTGTCAAAGGCCTTGCAGAAGTCCAGATAGATGACATCCATAGGTCTTCCCTCATTGACTGATGCAATCACTTCATTGCAGAAGGCCACTAGGTTGGTCAGGCAGGACTTGCCCCTAGTAAATCCATGCTGACTACCTTGGATTACCTCCCTGTCCTCCATGTGCCTTAGCATATTCTCCAGGGGGATTGGACTAGATGATCTTTTGAGGACCCTTCCAATCCCTAACATTCTGTGTGATTCTGTGATCTGTTCCATAATCTTCCCAGACACAGAAATGAGTCTAACAGGGCGGTAGCTCCCAGGGTCTTCTTTTTTACCCTTTTTAAAGATGGGCACAATGTTTCCCTTTTTCCAGTGGCTAGGGACTTCACCTGTACCTACCCTGCTGGCAACAGGGTGGCAGTTTTGTCAGCCCCTCAGGCCAAAATCAGGCTATGACTGCACCTCCATGAAAACAACAAGGCTAAGAGTCAAATTTCTGACCTGGATTCCGAAATAAAGACAAGTAAAAGATCAGGATTTTCATACGCTGCTCTACACATAGTAGAAGAGCTGTCAAAATGTCTCATCTGTGTGTTAGCCGGTTTCTAAACCTTTCAGCTGAGCTATGGACACAAAAAACCCCAGAAGAGTTAACTACTGCACTCTACTGACAAACAGCTCAGCAGGAGACCTCTCTGTTCCTACCTTCATTAGAAAAATATAATCCAGTTTTCCCAACAAAACTTCTCCCTTCTTCCTGATTAACCTTTGCTCTCATGTTTAAATATGTAACACAAGTTCACTGCCAAGTAGTAACTACTCGTTGTCCTAATACCAGTTCTTGTGAGAGTTTAAAAGGATTTTCATTCCAAAGTGGATACAGAGCTGATGAAACTATGATTCTGGCAGAGAGAAGGTGGGGCTGCTTTGTGGTATCATCAGACATTCTAACAAGTCTAACAATTTGTGAAATGCTGGTCTTGCAGGCCACTGAGTCAGCGGCCAAAGAACGTTCAAACATTGTTACGTGAACAGTTCCACCCATAATAACCTAGGGCTTTAGTCCTCATGGAAGGTGTTTGTACTGAAGAGTCACCAAAATGTTGACTGCAAACTCATTTATATCTCTCTATTTCTTTATGTATTTATCTATTTATACTTAGCTGATCTTAAACTACTGTTTCTTAATGAACCATGACTTACTATTTAACACTTTTTTGGTTGTTGTTGGTTGGTTGGGTTTTTTGCCTAATTTTTAAAAAAGTAAGCTTCCCACTGTATAGTCTGTAGCTATGCTACCAAATATGACTGAGCTCAGGCTACAACTTTACCAGGAGCAAATAACCCAAGAAAAACGAGAGAGAACATCCTGTCACATGGGTGCTGCAGAAAGCACTACAACTGCTGTAGTTACTACCTGTTAGTCTTCCACACCTATAAGGAGAAACCTATATCCTCCAAGTCCCAATTTATTGCCTCTGAGTAAGGTCAGACTGTATTGGTCTGCATAACAACCCATGGCAGGAAACAGGTCTAGTACAAACGACAAGCTTTCCCTGCGTTACTGATAAATTTATCAACAGCCTGGAAGCCCTGGCCTATTAGCTAACGTGACAATATTAATAGCCACATTTCTACTATAAGTAATTCTATTTTGCCATATTCCCTGCAGTGCAACTTGCTAATGCTATATTTCATTTTCTTTTATATGAAATTGGTTTTGAAAACTATTTAGCAAATCTCTACCACTTCTTGAAGAAATCTTGTATTAATACTTCAAAAATAACTTAATTGTTCAGAATAACTGATTAATGATATATCATTAGAAGCTACCTAGCATTTTCCTTCAGCTGCTTTTTACTGCTCACCAGCACCAAATCCCACGTTATGCAAATTCAGTTTGGTGAACACCAACACAGACACACACACTTCGCTGCAAGAAAAGACAGTAACTACAGGCGGTTTATAAAGGTTACTGAAACATTTATTTGGAGCTATTTGAAAAATTTACTTTCACATTTCAAACTCTTACATAATTATACAACAATATTCCAGTACAGCTCTGGCACGCTAAAGTAATATAAAATACTAACCTATCACTTCCTCAAACACTGCAAAGCAATGCCATGTGTTGAAGTATTTGAGGGAAAAGGACATGTCCTGATTCAAGAGCTCAAACACTGTATTTTACAGTTGTACCTACAACCATACAGGTATTGCTGATGAAACACCCCATGCCATCCTCAGGCATTATAGTGAAGAACTTGCAAATCTTCTACAAGGAGGGTTGGACTAGACGATTTCCAGAGGTCCTTTCCAACCCCTACCATTCTGTGATTATGTGAAAAGTAGCAGGCATTAGGATCACAAATCTTACTTCAGATAACGTCAATACTGATAAAAACCAAGAGTTTAAAAACTTATAAAATGGCATGAAGGACATTTATTACCTTTAAGTGTTCATGTCAGGAGCATGAGTAAACGTACTCATGATGCATTAAAAAAAAAAAAAAAAAAAAATCACTTTGACACCAAAACCCACAAGATTTCAGAATCCACTGCACTTGAGGAATGTGAATTCCACAAAGATTAAATATTAAATGACAATTCCTTTGATGTGCTGACCTTTTTAGTACTTACTTTTACTCTCAAGGAACAGATTCAAGTATTTGCAACTGAACAATATGGAGTACAATAAATATTTCATAACTTTTTATTTTTACAAACATTAAAAGGTTTATTTCAAGGACAAACACTTCTACAATGACCAGTAAAATATTTATAAAAAGTAAACCCTAACCATATTTGCTACTATTAACTGTATTTTTAAAGTTAGATATTCATACACATTTTTTTATATCACAGCTACTTCCTTTGTCATATATAGTAGTCTCAGAAAAATGTAAGCAACTCAAAAAATTAGCCACAATATAAAATAAATAAATGAAATTAAGCTCATTAGTGGGTTAGAAGCTAGTGCCAGTTGCTATCCAAAAGAAATCTAGAAAGTCCAAAACATATATTACACAAGCAAACAAGGAAACTCCAGAAATTAAAACGACCAATGCTTAGTAGCTAAAACTGAAAAGGAAGTTCTGTAACTAAATTCAGACAAACTCCCATACTTAACTAATTACTGGAAATCAAGGAGGGACTTTTGGGTTTGTTTTTTTTTACCATCTTAAATAGTTCAGTTAAGCCTGAGTGAGGTTTAAGCCAAAACACCACCAATAACTCAGAGAGAACTTCTCCTGATACAACAAAGCTGAGCAACACTTAAGAAAAACTTTTGTTTTTTTTCCAACATACATTCAGTGATCTCTAAAGTACTAGAAGTTGATCCACAATGACTGGTTGTCCTGAGTAGATATTTCATACTTGTAAAATGCTACTAATAAAAAGATTAATGATAGCCATGAAACTCATAGTAAGGTCAACACGGTGTGTCCAAGTCCAGTTCAGGTATACCTCAGTACAGGATCAATGACCATCTCTTGATCAAAAGAGGAGAAAGTACAAATGCTTTTATTTTAGCAAAAACTGCAGCTGCTTCCCACTATTAAAAATGTAAATCACACACTCCAGCATTTATCAAGAGCTCCGCAAGCAAGTTCCTAAATAATGAGACTGGTATCAGTGTCATTATAGAACATGGGGAACAGGCTTTTGAAAGCTTTCAATGTTCCATGTACCTCCTTTTATTTATATGTGGAGAAAGAAATGTCCACATTTCACTTTAACGTATCAAAATTATTCTGTGTCCTTCAAGCAGGAAAGGAAAGATATTTAAAAATTTTTTTTATCAAGTCTCGAACTGTACTGTACATTGAGATTAATACATTCTGAGTTGCAATGATTTTGATAATAAAGACAAAGGAGGTTATGTAGCTTCATCTGGGACGAGACGATAAGTGTAATCTCAAATCTCCACGTGCCTGCCATTCACTGATACAGAAAAGGTTGAACAACCCTTTGATGTTGCAGGTTTCTATTCAGCAGCAAAAGCATACAAAAAAAACCAAACACAAAACACAAGAGGAGGCATCTACTTCCAGGCTTCAATTTACTGCTGTCATTTCTTTGATGTGGGGAGCGATGGAGGCAAGTAGTTAAAATATATCATCCCCTAAAAACAAGTTGTGATGGGACAGTGTCTTTTTGCCATAAAACTCTCCTGGGACTCTAGCAATCTAAAAAAATGCTGCCTTTTTTTTCCCTAGAGAAACATACCCCACAGCATTAACTCATGTTTCACAAGTCAGTGAATTACTCCCTAAAGAAATGTTTCTTCGATTTCAAAGGCTGATCTGCCATTCCTTCCCTTTGTCAGTGATAAACAGAGAAAAAAGAAAAAAAAGAAAATCTAAACACATTTTCTTCTCAACGGAAGACCACAAACCAAACGAGCGTTAGCCAAGAATGGCTTACAAAAGGTGGACAGTCTCCCATACCCCACATACTCAGAATCCTTACCATAAGTAAACTCCTAGTACAACGTACGTGCTGGCAGGAAACACCTTTATTTGGCAAACCTGAAAAAACATATAGGTACTTGAGGGCATCACAGGCCTTCAAGAACCAAGTTAAGAGTATCAGGCTTGTGGAGAGCCTCTATGATAGACTAGTTTAAAATAAAACAATTCATCTTTAAATAGAAGGACACCTGAGAGATGTTACTTCAACTGAACAAGTAACAAAAAAAAAAAATCTTTAAACCAGAAATCATCAGGATTCTCTATTTTAGTCTGCTGTGTATGACAGGCTAAAGAACCTACGAACTGAAACAGCTAGGCAATCATAAAAGAGGAAGAATATTTACTATGTTTTCCTTTTGCAATATTTTGTGGTATTTAAAGTGTACGCATGTACTCAAGAAACCGAGTTATTAAAACAGTGAAGAAAATATTTAATAGATTGTTTCATTTATCAGTGTTATCTTTTTGATAACAGCCCAATAAACAAATTTTCTTTTTAAAGATACAGCTTTTATGCTCAACAAAACTCATCTACTCCCAGAACACAGTGTGTGCCCCCCATTTGTCTCCTCTGGTTTGACTAGAAGTTTCTGGAATCAGTCCAAGGAACAAAAAACAAACCTGCAAATCCTCAGTTGATGCAAAATTTGGTTAGGAGAGGCAACAGAATTTTGAACTAGCTTGTCATGTTATTTTTTTGACATCACTGTGTCCAGGAAATAACTGACAATGAAGTCTAAAGTGAACATTCAATACTCTATGGATAAAGAACTGGCTTGACGACCCAAAGAGTGGCTGTCAGTGTCCAAGGGGAGGCCAGTGACAAGTGGAGTCCCTCACGGATCAGTACTGGGACCAGTCTTGTTTAGTGTCTTCGTTGGTGACATGGACAGTAGCATTGAGTGTACCCTCAGCAAGTTTGCCAACGACACCAAGCTGAGTCGGGCAGCTGACACACTGGAGGGAAGAGATGCCATCCAGAGGGACCCTGACAGGCTGAAGAGGTGGGCCCATGACAACCTCATCAAGTTCAACAAGACCAAGTACAAGGCCCTGCATCTGGGTCAGGGCAATCCCAAACACTGATATAGACTGGGCAGTGACTGGCTTGAAAGCAGCTCTGAAGAGAAGGACTTGGAGGTGCTGGTGGATGAGAAGCTCAACATGAGCCGCCAGTGCACACTCACAGCCCAGAAAGCCAAGACTATCCTGGGCTCCATCAAGAGAAGCGTGGCCAGCAGGTCAAGGGAGTATATTCTTCCCCTCTACTCCACACTCCTGAGACCCCACCTGGAGCACTGCGTCCAGTTCTAGAGCCCCTATTACAAGAAAGATCTGGACGTGCTGGAATGTTCCAGAGAAGGGCCACAAGGATGATCAGAGGGCTGGAGCACCTCTCCTATGAAGACAGGCTGAGAAAGTTGGGGTTACTCAGTCTGGAGAAGAGAAGGCTGAGAGGACACCTTCTTGTGGCCTTCCAGTATCTGAAGGGGGGCGACAAGAAAGCTGGAGAGGGACTTTTTAGGATGTCGGGTAGTGATAGGACAAGGGGGATTGGATCCAAACTAGAGGAGGGTAGATTTAGATTGGATGTTAGGAAGAAGTTCTTCCCCATGAGGGTGGTGAGACACTGAAACAGGTTGTCCAGAGAGGTGGTGGAAGCCCCATCCCTGGAAGTTTTTAAGGCCAGGTTAGATGGGGCTCTGAGCAACCTGATCTAGTGGGAGGTGTCGTGCCTGTGGCAGAGGAGTTGGAACTCAATGATCTTTAAGGTCCCTTCCAACCTTGACAATTCTATGATTCTACTCATGCTATACTGTAACATATATACCAAATATTGTTTATTTGGAAGATACATGGCCGTAACAATTCTGTCCTTTGACTCACACTTCCTTACTCATAGAACTTCTCAAATGATTACACATTTACTGAGCAATATGATCGGACTTCAGTCGAGCTGTAGAACTGTCTGTATTTTGAGCAGAGATTTGGACCAAACAACTTCCAAAGTTAAGTTCAATTGGTAGCATAACTGCTAGAAAAACATCTCTAAATTCAATGATTTCAGAAGAAACCAGCTAACATGAGTTTACTGACTCCGAGGCCAATTTTAGTAACAAATGTGTTTGTAAACACGAGCCTGAGCATTCAAGACATTCATTCTATCAGGTAATATTTTCCCTCAAGCCTGTAAGTGCTTTGAAAGCCAAAGGCAAACCCACAATTGAGTCAGAAATCATTCTTCTAGACTCATGTTTGTTGCCCCCCTAAATGCAGTAAAACAACAGAAGATTCTACAATTTCTACTGCAGCTCTGTCACAAATATGCACTCATAATGAACAAGGCATGTTTGGCTCCTACAGAAGAGCATGTTAACAGTTTTGTAAAACCTGCGTGTTTCCAAATGGTTTTGGCTACACGCTGCACACTTCAGGACACGTATCCTACAGGCAGGATCAACTGTTCTGCAGGCAGAGAAGATTGGGCTAGATACCAAAAGTATAGCACCAAAAATAAAACTTTAGGCGACAGCCCAAGGAGTATTACTACAAATGAGATAACTAATCCTTGGCAGTGCTCTGGTTGGTGGTACCGTGTCTTACTGGTGTTATTTCTGTCTGCTAATACTTCCCTTTTTTTCCTCCCCTAAATATAAGAAGATTTAATCCATAAATAACAGAGGTAATTTCAGGAGGGGAAAGTAATTTACGTTTGCCTTCCAGAAACAATGACTTTTTCTTGGTTTTAGAAGCATGCTATTGGACAGTTCCTTGGAAATAAAATACCACTATGTTTAATAAATGCAGACGGGAATACCAGGCACAGATCCTGTCTTGACTTGTCTTAGAAGACATCGTATAAACAAAAAAGGAAACTCATCGTTTTGACTAAAACCAAAGAAAGCAGAAAATACTTCTACACTTATTTTACTTTTTAGAACACGACTGCATTCGAGGCCTTGCCACAGCAGCAGTATCAGTTACCATATCCAACCACCATGCCCCTGGAAGTAGACAGCTCCTGTAAGGTTAGTGCAGAGAAAGATGGTGAATCTACCAGATATCCTGTTACGTTTCTTCTAGTCATACAGCTACCAAGGTGTCCGTTATAAGTTGAATTCACAATCAGAATGTTTATTCCATTTAAGAGACAAAATAAGAAAAAAAGTAAGTAATTAAGTTGATTATGTAAGAGATTGTCCAGTGGCTGCTGGAACCTTTCACTTGGGCTGAGCCACTGTCTCTAGTCAATGGGGCACTGTCAGGTGGAAATGGCACTGGACTTCCCTTCTAATGGTAGGTTAAGTCATGTTCACATCAGTTTGATGCGTTCTGGCACATATAAGGAACAAGGATATTATGTGGGAAGTTCTACCACAAGCAAGTGAAACGTATTATTGCTTGAAATAAAAAGACAGCTTATTACTCTTAAGGAGATTTATTACAGAACAATATTCAAGTAGTTGAGAACATTGATTTTTGTGGTTTGTTTTTTTTCAGTAAAGATGTAATATAGGAGGAGTAAAACTGGCTTCAGTTGCTGCAAACTTCTGGAAACAAGACCTCCAAATGCTTTTGTGAGGACATTGACAGAAGCCTATGGAGTAGATAACGGGTTCATCTGCAGGGTCATTTTCTACATTTTCAAAAAGAGTTTAAGAAATTACGGAAGTTTTGCCAAAAGGTATTTCCACTTAACATAAATCCTTCCAAACAAAAAGTATTAAAGTCCTACAAAAAAATCGTCCTATCAGAGGACCATACCCTTAAATAATCTTAGTACGCTACAAAAACACTTTCTGGGGATAGGTGCAGTACAGATTTGTTTGCAGTACAGATTTGTTTGCAGGCACACACACACACACACCCCCGGCCGGCATCCTCTCTTGACTCATTGTACCCTGAAACAGTTAAAATACCAACCGTCAACGAACACCCTTGATTTCACTTGTACATATTAGTCAGTGTCTTGAGTGAAAACAAAGCAAAACTTACAAAATCTAAATCATACGTGTTAAATCATCTGGTTTATAAGTTATATCTTCCCTCCCATATACTTTATAAAAAGACTATAAAACAAAGATTTAGCAGTAGATAAAAGGAAAGGTTTGTCCTTGTAAGAAGCAATGCTAACATTGAACTGTTACCAAGGAATAAATAGAAAACGATAAACTGCATGTTTTCGCTTATTCCATCGTGTCACAGATTAAAGACTTGGAGATATTTTGAAAAAGAAAGGCTTGCTATGTCCCAAATACAAAGTTATATTGACCTAGCAGCCTCGTAAAAACTGTAGTAGCTTTCTTTGAAGGCCACTTAGATTTCTATAGTAGTGATTATTCTTAAAAAAATCACTTTCTTGCATACCTATCAACTTACTATCAAAATTAGCTGTTTAAGAAAACACCTAAATTATAAGTACTTGCAAAATAAGTAATGTTTCACTCAAAACCAACAAACAATAAAAGTACCATTTTTCTACACCAGTGTTATTCCTCTTGAACTGACAAAGCCGCTTGTTTCCGATCTCCATTGCAAGTACACACTTGTTACAACCGGATTCTCTCTTTTCTTTTCGAGTGCATGGCAGAAAAACCCCTCAGTATCATCCTCAGAGGAAAGTCTTCTATATTTGCTCATGAAGCTGAAATAGGATGAACTTCAGAAGAAAGTGTTCTCTTTGCGTGTGTGCGCAAAAGGAAGCAGGTTAGGCAAAGGAGGATGGAAGGGGCAAGGTATCATGAAGCAACTCATGCTGGAAAACTTCTATCACTTAATAGATACTCATGCCTTCCAGATAACGATCAAACAAGTAATTTTTGCTCCCTTTGCTATAATTTTAAACTACATGGTGCTAACTTTAAGGGTCTCCATACTTCAATACTAGCAGATTTAATATCAGGCAACAATTATATTTTGAATTACTCTGAAGTAGAGGAAAATCAGTGATGGAAACAGGAAGTTAAAGATAATAAAATACTTCAGAAACTTAAATTGCTAAAAAGTTAATTCATTGCTAACTGATTTTCAGGAAACTAGACAAATGATCCAGAAAGTCCAAATTTGTACTTTATGGTATGGTGTCCATTAAAATTAACACTTCCTGCAAGACTGTCCTGTCACTAGTTTTACTTTCAAGTTAACAAAAGCAGTATCAATATTGCAGATTCTGTGCTGCCTCTGTGATAAAAGCAGATTTTATGGTTTGTTTGGGGGCTTTGTTGTTGCGGTTTTTTTGTGTTTTCTTGTTTGTTTTTTTTTAAAGAAAAATTAGTTATTCCACATAGAAAAAAAAAGAGTACAAAAACAGAAGGAGAAAATATAAATTTGAATAGCTGGCATAATAAACTAAAATTTACTGGCTTAGCAGAGTGAAGTACTTTTGAGGCCAAAACTATTTTATATTGAAGCCTGAAATTATTTTAGTGTCAGAAACAATCTGACTACATGAATATTAAGCATATAAAAAGGTTATCATCTTAGACAAAGCACAAATGTTATAAAGATTGATTTTAACTCTCAAGGTATTTAAATCTCATATCATAATACATTAACACAGATCATGTCTAAAAAATACTCAGATCTGGATTTAAAGATAGCATGTGAATTTTACTAGTGTCATAACTGATGCTACTTGCTATATGTTATCCATTCTGTGTAATTTACAGTACCTCAGCAGCTTGTGGTTCCATGGCATGAAATACTAGTTTTAGTTTCTCTCAATTTAATCAGTGTAAGGTAATCCTTGTAATTCTCAAACAGTATCTTTGGCTTTTTATTTCACACTCTCAAACATTTAAACAGATTTCTTACAATATAGATACCAGAGCAAGGAAGAAGCAGCATAACAGTTTCATTCTTAAAGGTATAGAAATCTGTTTACGTCTAATGTTTCCATTTAAATGTTACGTATTTATTTGGAGTAGGTGAAATACTATTTACAAATCCTTTCTGTGCTTTGTTTACACATCTGCACAGATAGGAAACTGGACAGATGGGAGAGGATTTTCCTCAAATACGATGCTAACTAGAAACCTTATGGGTAAAATAACACAAAACCAAATTCCATCTGTTAATAAATATTTTGGTTTCAAGATGAAATTAAGCATTTTTTCCCCTTTTCATTCCTCACCATAACTTCCTTATTGATATCTCCACTCTGAAAGCCTAGGTATTTCAAAATATTGTAAAGAGTAATACAGCATCTGATTTGCCAAATATTCACTAGTTAGGGATACTCATGACAAATACCTAGTTTTGTTTTGATATCTTATGAGGTGCAGTCTTGGTGTACCTCAGGTATACCTCAAAAAAGAAAGGACACTGAGGGGACACCGATGCTGGTGAGCTTTGAAAGCTCCCCAGTTCAAAGAAAGTGCAATAACTACACTTTATACTTTTTCCTCATTTATTCACAATGGGATTTGCTAAGCAAATTGAACTGAAGACTGACTGGTGAAAGAAGTGAAGAGCCAGTAAGCAGAGGTTAGGCCTTAATAGAAGGCAGAAAAAAAAAAAAGGCGCAGCATGTTCCTAGGAAGAATCCTAAAGATGATAAAACCTTTTGCTATCTGTAAAGACATTAAACTCCCCAGTGCTATCTCTTGTACTTACAACAGGGTAAACCCACATCGGCATCAATGTCCAAGGGCCACAGGCTCATGGGAAGAGAGCTGCCACTTGCCATGGCTGCCCTGGGCTGGCCACCAGGCCAGGCAGCAAGGCCCTCAGATCCTTCCAGAAGGCCCTACTTGTGAGGCCTTCATTTTAACCACAAAAAGAAAGGCAACACTTGGTTGGAAATTTAACAGGGCTCCCAGAATGGCAGGAAAGACACCAGGGGACGGGTTGGAGAGGCACCAAACCAGCTGTGCTGTGGACAGGGAGCACCTGGTTGCTGCTGGGCCCTACACAGGGAGGGTCTCAAGAGATGTGGCAACAACCGAGAGCACATGCTCCCCAAAAACCAAAGGTGCATGTAGAGTAAGCTGATGTAGTTTTTTCTTAGATAGCTGCAAAGCCCCTGCTGTAAGGCAGAGAAACCATCAGAGCAAACAAGAAAGGTGAATTCCACCTCTAATCTTGCAAGGGACCATCTGCATCAGTTCTTTTTCAAAGCATTCAGGTTTCACTGACAGAAGTGGTTTTAAAGTGTACACATCTAGATGAAGAAACTGGGTTTATATGATTATCAATTTCCTGAGGTTAAAAAAAAAAAAAAAAAAAACACAACAAAAACCAAACAACAAACATCAATGCATTTTTTGAAGGTCTAGCAAAACCAGTGAGTTCCCCCTCTGCTGTACCCATACAGCTGCCTTCTGTTTGATGGAGAGTGAGTGCTACTGAAAAGCTGCCCTGATACACAGAATGGAACATCACTACAACCAGACTACAAATGAACATAGGAAATAGGTAAAATAGTTCTCAGTCTCTGGGGCCACAACAGCAGCCATGGTGTCAAAAAGCCATGACTTTCTAGAACCTGCCAAAATGCTGGCCTTGATGACACTACAGGTGATCTTGCCCTCCTCTAGCAGACCCAGGCACATACAGGTAACACTGGCCTCCAAGAAACAGGCACCGTTGCCTCACATATGTGACAAACGCTAGCGTACAGGCACCCTCATTTGATAAAGCCTCTTTCTCTAAGGGAGGAAAAAAAGAAAAAAGGACATAGGAAAACTGCATCTTCAGTACAAAACTGCCAGCACATGCTAAAATTCCCACCTGTGAGAGTACATCAGCCACCTTAGCAGCTAATGGTCATGTGGTAGCCACTATCACCACCACTAAAAGGTCAAGCAACACACAAGATATGCTTATTCCACACCTTGTAAAATGAAGATTAGTATCAGCTAAGCAAGATTCTCAACTAGAAGTCTGTAAGATGCTGTGAAAGCAAACAATGCATTTCTATACAAGTATAGCACCGGAAAGTCCTCTACCTGAGAAGGTCCCATCCAGTTAAGCACAAAAATCACATAGATAACCTTTTCAAAAAATACTGATTTGCACTTGGGATGCAGTTTTGTGGAATGATCATTGCAACAGCTCCCTACTGTTAAAAGACACTGTAAAGGGTCGTCTTTGCTATTCTGAGCTTGTGAAGAAAGAATTTTCTCTTGCTGTAGAGAAGAATTTTTTCCCCTCCAGCCTTATACACAAATGTAAGTATTATTTAAAATCAAAATAAATAAATAAATAAAGATCAGGCATGTTGGCAGAAACAAAAGATATGGTTACTATCTCTTTTTAAATACTTGTCCTGTTGAGCAAAAGTCACACAATGTTTGAAACCACAAATCAACTAATGAAAAGTAATAATCTTTTCCAAGCAGCCTTAAACTTGCTGAAATTACTATTTTATTTCTGATGCCTAGCAAGACTTCCATTTCTTGAAATGATGTATTCTGTTAAAAGTGAGTTAATATAGAGTTATATAGAAATCTGAACACATAATCCAGTCCCATATTCCTACTCTGTTCATCTGTCAAACTGCTCTTATTGTTTTCAGTTCTAAGTTCTCTCAATACTATGAATCAGTTCACACCGCTGAAACGGTTCAGCTACCGACACTGTAAAGGGTAACAGGAAACAAGCAGTCCCCTCTGTGCATCTGAAGGTGGCGATGCCAATACTACACGCTGCACTGATTTCATCACTTTCTATTTCCTGTGGTAAACCTGGGGCAGGGAGATAATCAGTAACTACTACTCTTGCACAGTCCTTTCCTTTAAGCAGTATCACCGCAAAGTCAGCTGACAATGGGACAATTTAGTTTGGATTTTTAAAACACCCCACTTGACCTGTATTCATGGCCTTTTAAAACTCGTTTACACTGTTCTGGGATTAGCTTGGTCTTTCGTATTGGTACTCAAACTGCCACAAGCTAATGAATTCCCCAAATTACAGCTTGAAGGTCTTCTGATCCTGTACTTTACTTTAAAGTACTATATATCTAACTGTGAATAGCATCTTTGATCATCTTGTAAAAATCTTACGTCCCTCTCATTTCATATAGAGTCAACATTTAGCCAGCTTTCCATTTTGGTCTCTTCAACATTAGTTAAGTAGTTCCAGTGTCTCTGAAACCATCACACACCAAAAGATCTAAGAATACTCTTTATTCTTTTGAAATCTCTCCAGAAAGGCTATTCCTCTTTTATTGCTACCTTGTCATTATTGGTTGGTGCCACTGCCTTCAAAAATAAGTAGCACTAAAATCTATTGATTTGAGAAGTTCCGCTCCAGGGAGCTCACATTAAATTCAGACAAATGATGAAATTTATTGAATTGTCCTGTCACCTAAGTTCAAAGATTGTCTGTTACAGAACAAGGCATGGCTAAGAAAAGCAATTACCTTAGTGATTCCTTAGAATTAATAAATAAATGAGAAAGCCCATATTAAACACTTTTCCTTCAAGTCACAGCAAGTAATAGGATCCATTACACATAAAATCTATTACTTTCATTATTTTTTTTCCATTCTCATTTATTGAAATAAAAGAACAGGTAACAGCTTCTGCATGTTAGCCCAGATGACAATCACTTTTTGTGATGCAAAAATTCTGAAGGCATGTGAAACTCGCTTAAAGAGATTATTACTACTTGTCCAGGCCCCAAAATTGAAAACTAAAGTGAAAAATTAGCTAGCAGATGTCCATTTTGGGACATTTTGAAACTCACACCCTCTCCAGACACTTTCCCTGCTTAAGCCCTCTAGAAATGTTTAGGTTTTCTCTTTAAACATCCCTAGATGGACATTCAACACCAATACACTAAGATTACAGGTCAGCACTCTGTCTTGTAGGCCAACTACAATAACATAAAGGCGCTTCCACACACAAGCTCTCTGTTCTTGCTTCTTCCCTTAAGAGAAATAGAACAGGAAAAACACCCAAACTAACACTATAGAGGTACTTTGGTTTGCTTAGAATTACATCAATACCTAAAGTACATTTTTACAAGTGTTTTCTACAGATTATTTAAACATCAATACTATTTCTGAGCTTTAGTGATTATGGTGACTGGGGCAAACACATGATACTCTTTTTGTCCTAGGAAGAAGCTCACCAATTTCATCATCACTTACATTTGGCTAAATATACTTTCCTGTATTTCTCCCACTACCAGGCACAGTTGAGAATCAACAGTGCATATCCAGTTTCTGTTAAAGAGTGCCTATAAATAACCATATCAGCCTGGCATTTAAAACAAAAAATAACACGGTCAGCTCAGCCTGTTACGTAGGTTTCCTTAGCTACATCCAATATAAAACCAAACAGATAACTAAAGAGACATGAAAAGTCAAAACAAAACAGAAAAAGAACTTAACATGCTGAGCAAGCACACCTCAGAGCAGGATTTAAAGGTTCCCTAGCTCAGGCTATAGAGAATTCAAGTGGATCAATTTTCAAGGTCAGAGGACTTCCAATATCCAACCTTCAAGTGTAATTTGAAGAGAAATCCAGCAGAAACCAGGAGAGAAGATGATGTCTGGGTAAAATGTTGTTTGGTCACAGATTTGTACAAAGACACAGTTCATCTTACCAATTCAGCAGGTTGTCAGACTTTGCCAAAGTAAGTACCATGTTGTCACACAAACCCTGTCTGCTCAGTGACTATTCCTACTTAAGGTTTTGAAGGATGTTAGGTATGATAACAAACATATTTGAAGTTGATGCGGATAACTTTTTATCAAGAGCGAAGACCCACAACATGCAAATAGAAGGACATGTTAGTTCATGCTTCCATAAGGTCCTTGTATTTCGCATGTTACTATAAACTCAGAGAAAACAAGAACAAAGAAAAGGCCAAACCACAAGCAGTTTCAAGCATAAAGCGCTTCAGCCTTCTGAAGGTCCTCATACTTCTCAGCATCACTTCTACTTTCTACTAGGGATCTATATACCACTGAATAAAATTAAATCTGATGTAATTTTTCACTGAGAATTACTGCAATGCCAGTCAATGATAATACTAATTCTCATTCTTCATGGGACCAGAGGTCATCGGAACAACTTAGCTACGTAATGTCATTTCCACAAATCAAATCAGCATGACAGCTTTCCACTGCACGCTACCAAAAGGCACAATACAAGCAATGTAACCGACAGGATTTTCATGCCATATAATATCTATGTTTATAAGCTAAAGAAACAGAAATCAAGTTATTTTAGTATGAACTGTGACTTGGCAATCACTTCATTTATTTACCAAAAATCTTCCTTCCATGTAAGACACGTACCAATCAGCAAAAATACCTCACTCCTGAGGTCAGGTATTGATGTGTATGATTTCTGAAGTTCTTCAAGTCATTTATATAGAATTTAAAAAAAAAAAAAAAAAACATCTCCCACACATCAACTTCCCCTGCCTCATTACTTTTTCCCCCCATGACACGTGATCGCTCCTAACTATAACAATCTGCATCTAAACATGGCACAAACAAAAATCAATTCTGGAAGAGTGAATGACTCTGTGTGCCTAGCCTTATCTGTACTGATTGAAAGCAACTTGCCTCTCAGATTTCTGTTTTTAACTCATTATGTGTATGAAAATATTCCTCCCTTTCTCAACAGTTAAATTACTACTAAGTCTGAAGCAGCAAAAGAGAAGATTTAATTCATAACCACACATTTCTATAGTGTAGTAACTGATTTTCATATATAGGATACTATAGAAAAAGCAATGGTCTTTCTCTGGCAAGCTTTACCACCATCCTATGCAATCCATCCACCATTCATAAGGCTTGCAGCTGTCCTTATGACACCTCAATCAGTTGCCTTAGCATTAAAAAGGCAAAAGCTGATGTCCTCTCTTACCACAAGCTAAGGGCAGTGTTATTTTATTGTGTATAGACTATTTCCCAAACATTGCTCCATTTAGACACCTGAAAGAACTTTTCTACCCCTTCACTCTACATCAACACCAACAAAATAAAAATGCTTTGTTACAGGACTATGCTGGCTCTTTTCTTTTGGGGAAAGAAAAGCATTTGGAATTTCAAGCTTCAGTTTCTGCGCCCGGTTTGTAATCGTATAATAAGAGATTAGAAGTTAACAATGCACCAACTGTTACAGATAATAAGACAGTTGTTGGAACAAACAAGATACCTACTAATATTAATGCATAAATCTGTAACAAACCTTTGCAAAAATGAGAAAAAGCAATCTGTGAAAACAAGCTGGAAATTCTCCAGGCACAGAAATGAAAACTTCTGAATCAGATCATCATATTAAATACAGTGCTACACAGTGCCAAGTTAAAAAAAAATTCAGCATTTTAAGTGTCCTATACAGCTTCATTCCTAGTTGTGTTCAAAGGAGCACGATCTAAGCAGCTGAGGTGGAATTGTTCGGGATTATTTCAGAAGAAAAAGCTTTTATTAATAAAAATGGTTCGCCTTTCATGAAGGAAAAGAAAGCCATAGCATAAGCCGTTAAGTCACCCATACATAATACAATAAGCAGCATCCTCTTATGCAATGTGTCACTTGCTCAATCTTTAATATAGTTTAAATTGCCATAACCTAGATACATGGAAAGGGAAATAAAGCAAACAACACAACCTGAACAGAAGAAGTTTCTTTTGTAAGACATATGAAAAGATCTCTAAACACCACTTGTGGTGCCACCTCTATGGTTTTGTGCTGTCGCAGTTGCCACACACAAGACCCTTTTTCCTAAAGAGTATCAGTATTTTAATAAAATCCTCCTCTGCTCTTTCATTGTTTATACTACTCATCTCAGTTATTAAAAGTTTCTTTCTATTGTCTCTTCATCTTGTAAAAGCATTCTTCCATATTCACGCTGACGAAAGGCTTCCAGCAAAAAGTCTCACATTGTGTTCTTGCAACTAAGCAGGTTCATCTTGTTCTTTGCTGATATGTGACTAACAAAAGACCAAAAAAAAAATTCTGTCCATGAGAAGGACTTTTTACCTTGAGAATCTTCCCACTAGAGATTAGAGTAAATCAACATAACAGATCAGCCTTTTAAATATCATTTAATAAAGAGTAACAGGCCCACCACCACGGTCCAAGATCAGACCAGCAGGAGGACGCTGCCCTGAAAGAACAGAAGCACAGCCTACAGTCCTGCATTCTAACTACGCTGAACCAAAGGAAGTACAGAGCAAAACAACAAATCTGCTTTTCTGTGGAAAACTGCCTGGTAATAAAAGTCTGGAAGCTGCGATGTGTCTGGTAGACACCCAGCATGGCAAGCTCATAGCCTGGCCAGCAAAGACAACTACATCTATAGCAGTGGTCTAAACAGGGCTAGGGCCTGGGTGAAATGAGGATCACTCAACACTATCAGTCACAAACTACTGTGGAAATGTTTTATGGACTAGTGGCAAATTCTGATGGCAACACAAAGTTGGGCACCGAAAGAGGACTGGGATGTTGTACTAGAACATTTTGAAAACGATAGTAAAAAAAAATAAAAAGGGAGTAAAATGCAATCATACAGAATAAAAACTGAAGCAATTTTAAGGACTAACAGCAAAAGTTATCGCTATAAACTGGCAGTTCATTAGTTGGGAAAGGGCCATAGGATGAAATGCTGCCTGTAGAGAGAGTACTGTACCAATATCATTATACAAGCCATAAGTGAGATTTAGAAAAAGATTCATGACTCTAGTCCTCCCTATTCAAAAAAAATTAAAAATATCTGCTCAAAATGAACAAGGCAGACAGTGGGGCTACATCAGTATCCATCAGAGAGTCTTTTTAATGTGAAGAAACTAAACCATCTTGGCCTAGGAAAATCTAGGAATCTAGGAAATGTAAGAAATTTTTTTAAGAAAGAAAAAAAAAGGTGTGGTTCTCCTCCAAAATACACTAGTATAAGAAGAAATCAATGCTAAGTTAAAGTTTGATTTATGAACAACACATAAATCGTCTGTAAAGTTTGTTTGGAAATTAAAAGAAAGTTTCCAAACAAAAGCGTAATTTGTATTATTTGTAGGTTTTTGGGAGGTGTAAAGGTGATAAAAAAACACTCTTTCCAACATGGGAACAAAATTATAACAATTGCTAAATTTGAACTTGACAGATTGACCACAAAATTGCCTGGAGACTCAAAGAAATGCTGGACGGCTGAAATACAAAACATTTATTCTGCAAGAATAAAAGCCAAAAGGTAGCTAAGGACGAAGAAAAAAAAAAAAAAAAGGCACTGCTAATCATTCACTCACAGACATATGCCCTCTCACTAAGAACTTCTTTTAAGCCAGCACCAATCCACATATTTTTTCCCCACTGGAAAAATGTTAAGCTCCTAAAACATTTCCTATTACAGAAACACATTCATTTGAAATAACATGACACTTTATGAAATGAGAGTCTATAGAGAGTATTTCAGAACACAGCTTAGAAAAAAAATCACCTGACATCTATTTTACTAGAAAATTTCTACCAAACCTACCGTTTCAAATCGCTCACCTAGGCTATACTTCAAATGTTCTTCCACCCCAGAAGGCTTTTTCCTGACAAACATGACTAGACAGACGACTACACCTATACATCTCTGTTTACTGGATATACCTATTGTGCAGGCAACAGAAGTGGCAAAGTCAGAATTGAGAACTACTGCACTCCTCAAACAAATGGCAGAAGCTCAGACTTAACTTACCTCAATTCTGTAAGCCTAGCAGGCTGTAGCTCCAAAGCTGAAGAAAAGTAGCACACTTACATTCTCAAAACCAACTCCACACTGAAGTAGTACAGTCTTTCCTAATTGCTATGGAACAGCTCTGGACACCATGAAAACAGCAAAAAATAATTAATTAAACAGCACAATCCCAGGATTTTCAAGTTTTCAAGATACAGAACAATAACTACAGTTATTAAAATATCACTGGCTATGAGTGAGGGTACTCACTATGATGAGAGTCACTACAGCTAAGTTTAGCCTTTTTATAAAAATTATTTTTCAATTCCTGGATGAATGGCAGCATTTAACAGAAAAGCAAACCCCAGGGTTAAAAACAAGTGCAAGTGACATGGTCTTTCTTTGCTTAAATAAAAAGCTATCCATAAGGTACCAGTGGATTCCTGCCCAGGAAAACAGTGCTTGAGACTGGGAGTATCCCCACAGTATCATACAAGGATGATGCACGATGTCAGAAGTCTCATAAACATCTCCCTGTTAATTATACGTACGTTGTGATTACATTAGTTTTGCAACAGAATTTCTACAGAACATTTTCAGGGATAAAAAAGTGCTAAACTAGAAACACCCTAAAAAGAGTTATCACTGTCTGTAAGGCAATCTGTCATTCCCTCCCAGTTCCCTGTTAGAGCATTCACAGCTCTCAACACAGATAAGTGAAGCAACTTCGGTTCTCGTTCCTTTATGACCAAGTCAACATTGTGTCATGGAGTAAGTGCAGATAGACAAAGTGCTCCTGCTTCTAACTATGCAGCTGCTGCTTCACAATACAGATAAGGAGTGAGAGGCCAAAGGCAACTCCACAGAACCTTCTTTTTGTCTCAGAAGGTGATGGTGCCTCTTGGAGTAGACATTTTGTGTGTGTCACTGAATTTTCTAAGAGTAACAGGTTATTCTGGTGAAGGAAACCAGAGCACAGAACGACATACTCAACATGCTGAACTATAGCTAATGGAAAGCTACCTACTTCTGCCTACAGATAACAGTTTGAGGGGTTGTCAGACCAAAATTAACACAATCTCCCACAAGCCTCCACTATAATAATAGCCTGCCTGTAAGTGAGAGGTATAACCAGCATGCTTGAAAGAAATACCTGGCTTCAACAGGATTGGATTCACAGGCCACCAAACCCTGGTTTACTATCAACAGCTAAAGTTTTAGTGTTCCCTAAACTTCTAACACTTCCCAAGTATGGTACTAACAGTATTACAGCCACGCATCCTTGATGGCTCTTTGGGTATAGCGAGTTATGTGCTGCAGAAACTGAACTGTGTTCAGCACTGAAAGGCAGGCAATTCTTGGGTCACAGGAAACGAGTGGACAAGAGGGCCGGAAGATTAAGAAATACGAATTTTAAGAAATGTGAATTTACATCACAGGATTACCTAACAGGAGGATGACTACATACCCTCTCTGCAAACCGGCTGGGTCAGAATTTGCCCTGAAGCTTCAACGCGGCTTTAAACTGTATCTTAATTGCACATGCAAACATATGCATGTAAAGCATCCAAAACTCAGGCATAATAGCAGTGTGCATGACAAAGGGAGCTGGGAAGGCAGTAAGAACACACAAAGTTTACTGTGAGGACATAACAATAAATATAAAAGTTATCTTAAAAATTCCACAACAGCTTATTTAGTGCTCAACTGAGACAAATTTACAAAACGTCGCCTAATTTTATTAGCGCTATTAAGCACTCTTCAGACATGACTATTCACCAGAGACAGCCAGAGAGAAGAATTTCACTCTTCTGAAACAAGAAATAGATGTGACATTCAAATCAAGCTTCAACAAAATACATTCAGAACAAATAAAATAGGTTAGCACAGGAATAAGCACCAAAATACATCATGCGTAGAATGAGTCAAAGAATGTCAAGGAAGGGAATCGTCTCAAAATGTAAAGTGTGCTCTGAGCATATGAAGATCAGTAGGCCCAGTATTCTCATTTTCCATGCAATTCCTGAATCCTCCCAGGCTACAGGAGTATCTGTGAGATAGCACCATATTATTTGAATACCAGAAGCAAAAGAGGCTGGAGTGAAGAGGGAAACATTGCCGAAGGAAAGGAAAGCTCATGAAAGGGAAAACAGAAAATGAGTAGAAGTCCTTTGAGAAAAGGTGTTTCTTCTGATTGAGTCTGGCACATTTAGATGTCACTGAAATAAAGCTCCTGGTAAATATGATGCCACATTAAAAAGGGAGCTGATACACAATACAAATACGGAAGCTATTCGATTCCTGACACAAATCCATCTAAGAAAGAAGTGCTCTACTAGTGAATTGCTAAAATGGCACAGACACTCAAACAATACGCAGAGAAGTTATTTACTTCATACTCCATAAGCATCTATGAAATCAACTATCATTTTCTAAGGATTTTTCTAGTTTTGTGGTAGTAAACAGACTGCAACATTTCTGCCACATTTTAATAGACTTTGCTTTTACAAGCAAACCCACTTGCACTGATGTTTCTGTATCTTGATTTTAAAAAGGGGCCCTAGAAGTTCTCTCAAAATAATATGAATCCACATTCTTTCCACACATTAAATGAGAGAATAGTGATGACTTCAGCTTTGAGAGGATGTTCTTGAACTGTGAAATACTAATCCTTCCATGAACCACACAATTCTTCACATAATTTTCATTGCACTGGAATGAGTAGAAAGTCATGCAAACCTACTTTCTACAGCTACATAAACTGACAGAATCACCAAGACTTATTCTGACTCAAAAAAACCCAAACAAATCAGTCTGAACCCTGTCCTCACAGGAGGGTATTTTGAGCTTAAATCTCAAATGTTCAATGCATCCAGTGCCTCAAGGTAAGGAAAAAACCCCAAGCTTGAAGAAAGCAAAAACTGTTGAAAACCTACTTTTCAGAAAGCATATCAATCTTCTCCTCTTCATACATTGCTTCTTCTGTTCAGACAGTAATTAAGTTGTATACATCATTTTAGCCAGTGACCCACATTACACACAGCATTAGCTGCTTTAACAATACTTAAGTAGGAAGAGGGATTAAGTAGTTTACTGTGTAAATAGTAAACCACAA